>JAJEJO010000327.1:457440-509244 GCA_020662805.1 Glaucomys volans
TTTATTAAATAAAAATTTTTCAAAGAGCCATTTGTTTCTTTACTATTGTTTATAGTAATTTCTTCTCCTTACATTTGTAATTTCCTCTTTTTAAACTTTTTTTTTTCTTTCTTGTTCTTTGGGAAACTCAGTGAATTTAATCTCTAACTTATTACCAATATTCTTTTTTAAAAAAAATCATTATTTTCTAAAAAGATTTAAGAATGTAAAATTTGATCTTCACTACTGTTTTAACACCATCCAAGAATTTCTAATACATAGACTTTTTTCATTGTTCAGGAATATATATTCCATAATTTATACTGTGACTTTTATGTGATTCATAAATTCTTTAGATTTTTAGAAATAATGTTAATAGTCAAGTTTTTTATATTTAGCATTTAAACATTTTCCAAACATATATATTTCTTTTGTGTTTCGTTTTAAATTTTCTCTCTTTATAGTAAATGCAGTCTACAAGATATTGATTCTTTTGAAGTTGTCCTGGTACTTAAGGGAAAAAAAAGGGTGATTTAAAAAAAAAAAAGTTTGCAAATCATGGAACCTGAAGGGACCCTGCTTCCTCCTTCATTTTATAGGGAAAAAACTCAGAAATGGTGAAAGGTCAATTTATGCTCATAGAAATAGTTCCTGGAAAAAACCCCAACACTTTATTTGTTATGCTTAGCATCATTTGTTAAAAATCAAATACAACCTTAAACACCTATTTACCCTTCCCAAGGGATATTGTTTAAGTTAACTTTTGCATCACTGTGATCAGAACAACCAACAAGAACATCTTAGAGGAGGAAAAGTTTATTCGGGGTTTATGGTTTCAGAGGTGGCAGTTCATGATCTGCCAGTTTCATAGCTCTGAGTGAGGCAGGGCATCAGAGGGTAACAGGGTGTAGCAAAGAAAAGTAGCTCAGGACATGACAGCCAGGAAGCAGAGAGAGGGAGCTCAGCTCACCAGGGACAAAATACAAATGCCATAGGCATACTTTCAGTGACTTATTTTCTCTAGCCACCCCCTATCTATTACTGCACAGTTAATCCGTATCAGTGGATGGATCTACTGATTAGTTTATGACTTTCATAATCTAAAAATTTTACTTCTGAACATTCTTGCATGGTCTCACAGGAGCTTTTGTGGGATACCTCATATCTAAACCAAAACAGACATTGAGAACTTCCTCCTTAGTAAGCTAGCCCTGTTTGTACCTTTAAATCAGACCTGGACTAATCCAAAATCATTTATGGAGGGGTAAAAATGATTTCTGAAGGCTGTGTGGACTTCTTAGGCATAGAGTATAATTCTCAAGGTGCAGGAGAGAAGAAAAATGCTACAACAGACTCCACTTTTGGCTATTAAAAATGTCTCTTTATTCTTCCTTCAAAAAAGGAGTGGATGGGAGGATGATAGAACAGAAATGAAATTAAAAGAGAATAACTTCATGGCAAAGATGGAGGAAAAACAATTTGCTTTTTATTTTCCCTTTACTCAGCCCCTCATATAATTATATTTTCTTTTTTTTAAAGTAAGAAAGCAACAGAAATATTCTTTTCAGATGGAACAAAAATATTATTCTTAAAATCTTTATTTTAAGGCTACCAAATATGTTTTTTTGGTCTGTGTGGGCAGTTATTTTTTTGGCCAATTATATTTCTTCCTGTTAATATTCAAACATCAACTACAGAAAAAGATTTTAGGAAATATATATCCCTTAGGCTAAAAAAATCCACATAGAGCAATACATTTACATTTTATTATTTGTGAAAAGGTACAATGATGTAGTGGTTTCCTGGAAAGAGTTATAATTTCATGAGTTTATAATTATATAGTCACTGAATGTGGTCCACATTGATTTTCCATTCTCCTAATTTAGAACTGCATCTCAGAGAACCTGGTAAGTACTCTCTGCATTACAGTAATTTGTTGCTGAGGAGCACTTTGTGGGAACCGAAAATTTTTCAGTAGCCTGATAAGACATCTGTTACACTTAGTGGGTGTGTAATGATTACCTGACAGCTCAAAAATAATTTCTCTTGACTATTCTGTGGTTAAAAATAAGCAATTTGAGAAGTTCTATTTGACTTAGCAATAAAATGGAAGATCTGGTTTGCCATACTATTTGTGTAAAAATAAGGATGTTTATTTTTAAATGAAGTTATGGGAAACTAAATTAGTTGGCTAAAAATGATTAAGGTGCAGGTTAATCATATTAGATTTTCTAATAGGCACCTCCAGTTTATACTTCTGAGCCAAACTTCTTAGAAGGAAAATCCTTGAATTTTGAATATAAAATTTTGCTTAGCTATGTTTAAAGAGATGGAAAGTTGTTCTAGGTTGAATAGTATCCCCACAAAATTCATGTCTTATACCTTTATTGTAGGTGTAAGACATGTATTTATAGACCAGCATCCTAATAAAACAATTTTTGGGGGTCAATATAGGGTTGCCAGTCTTTTAATTTTGCCATAAATGGAAACACTCTTCTCAAGACAACAAATATTATTTACTTTTGCTGCCAGTTAAAAATGAATGAATGTGAAGCTAATGTATTATAGTATCCTGGATAATTTTATTGAACACAAAGAGGAAATGAGTGGAAAACCAATGAAATCTAAATATTCAGAGTTTAATATAATATGTAACAATGTCAGTTTCTTGGCTTTGGCAAATGCACTAAGGAAATATAAGGTGTTAACAATAGCAAAAACTGAGCATCTTTGCAAAGTTTCTCTTTATATAAAATTCTAAAAAGTTATAAAATTATTCTAAAATTTAAAAGAAGAACAAACTGGATATTTAAAAATAATCAAAGATAAGAAACTAATCTTAGAACAAAGGACAGATTTTTAAAACTTAAATGTATTTAGCTTGAAAATTAACTATGTCCTGATTATTTTTTCTCATTTTGGTATGAGCTGGTAAAGATTTTGACATGTTTCAGCATATAGAACCATGGATTATTGGCATTTGAGAACCATGATGTGACAGCTTTATATAATTTTACTTTACTATAAAATGAGATAAGATTGTCCATCTCTACTTTGTTTACAGAGATGGTGTTGTTAGATACCCTTATTCTCTGTACCTAAGCAGATATCTAGGGTTTGACTTTGACTTTCATGAATGTAGCACTTGAATTGAATGTAACATTCTTGGAAACCTTCAGTTTCTGAGAAACCAGGATGATTGATGACTAGCCCCTTTAATTCAGACCAAAGCATCCAGTGTGGTATCATTTGACCAACACCTACAAAAGGTATCTCTGTTCTTCCTGGCTCTGCACAGGGCAAAATTCTTGTACATATTCTTGCCAACTGGTTTGGAGGAAACAAAAAAAGGAGTGGAAAATTGTGGTGTTGAAACAGAGAGTATCTGTGTGGGAACTAGTGCAGGATTTCACTGAGCTCATGAGGAGCTTCAGAATTTTAGAGGCAGGTGTAGTATAAAGCAGTGGTTCCTAAAATTTAGAGCACACTGAAATCACTTAGACCACAGGCTGAAACAGGTGTCGGGCCACATTCCCAGAGCACCTGAGTCTAGGGTGAGGCTTGAGAACGCGGGCTTCTAGAAGTCAATGCTGATAAAGTCAGGCGTGAAACCATGTACGAAGAGTTCTGACTCGGTGGGTAGGAGCATTCCTGATCTGTATTTTCTCACCTGTATAATGGGGGAATTAATTAATATTCATGTCATTAATCATCATGAAATAGTTATGTACATCACCAAACATAGTGCCCAGGCTCTGATAGACATTTTTATTCTCTGAAAGATCTTCTGATATCCCCTGCATGAGGGTGGTATGACTTTGAATATTCTAGGTTAACAATTCCAAATTAATTTTTTGCCTGTGGAAAATTTTTCAATTATATAAACAAACAAACAAACAAACAAACAAACAAACTTGAGACTCTACCTACCTCCTTGGAGATTCTGATCCAGCAGGTCAGAGAGAAGGCCTGAGAATCAGTTGGTTTACAAAGCCCACTACAGTGATTCTGAGTCAGCTTTGGGAGCCACTGCTTTGAACAGTATTTCTCTCCTGCAGGGGTTCTCAGTCATTGCATTGTATTGAACCATTTGGAGTATTTAAAGAAATGCTGAGGGTTGAATCCTATTTCATTCCCATATCACATCTAGATTATAATAGAATTGGATTGGAGTGTGGCCTGGGCATTGAGATTTTAAAAGCACTGAGATTGAGAATCATCTCTGTAATATAATCACAGAACTAGAAAAACATGGAGTATTTGTTAAAATACGTATTTGTTAAATATGTATCTTATGAGATCCAAATGAACTCTGAGCAAGAGGTTTATAAACTACATTGTAAATCAGTGCCCTGAATTGTTACTCTTAACAAAAGAAAAGAGTCATAGCTCAGAGGACACTGTAGATCCCTCTTTCAGAAAATATTACCAACTGTATCCTCACCTATCCACATGGCAGTTTGTGGTATATGTAATTTTGTTATCCCATAGAATTTCCTGTATTCCCCAATGAGGCACCTTGGGCAGATTTCATGCCCATTATATTGATGAGGTATTGTGTTAGATTCAGGATGCGTCTCTAAAAGCATTCTGGGAAACTAAAATCTACTTAATCTAATAAAACAGAAAATGGAATGCAGGTAGAAAGAGATCTAGTGCAGATTTAAAAAAAATAAAAATTGCTAAGAAAATCCAGAGAAGGAGGGAAGTAATTTGTGAGAAGGGAGTCTGACAAAGTGTTTTGGAGGAGATGGCCCTGGCCCCTCTTGGAGTTGAAAAAGTCAGGTTTCCTTTGCTGATCTGGAGGGAGGGTAAAAGACTGGCCTTGATGCTATGTTTCAGTTGTTTCTTTTTATTGGGTTTATTATAACCCAGGCTGAGTAACTTTCGTTGTGTTATCCTCATGTCTTATTTATAATAAATTCTGTTTTGCTTTTGTGATATTGCTGGTTGTCTAATAAAAATGTGGTATGTTTTTGAGTCTTGCAAATAAATAATTATTTTGATTTCCTTAGAATAAAAATTGCCACAAGGTTTTTTTCCACTGGGAAGATAAACTAATAAATACACACATGAACTATCTTATAATTAATTTTTATGGAGGTGAATATTCTTTTACTTATAACTATCTAATTAGCTGAAAATAAACATCTGTAATGTTATGATTGTGTTATTACATCAAGGCTTATGAAGAAAGTTTCAGGAACAATGGATTTATTTCTGGAACAAAGAGACAATAAGGAATAAAACTTTGACTGGCAGCAGGATAAAGAGCCCAACTCTATCAGAATGTGCTGGCTTTTTTCTTTTCCTACAACATCTGTCTTATATTACTATGTATAATACCTGCTTCCATAAAGCATCTGGTTCCCCAGAAGTCACTTGAAGATATGGAGAAACTTCATAATTGATAAGATTTGAGTAAGTTGGCTTAAGTCAACAATCTTTATTGAAATATATAATTTTTAATAAAATGCAGTTATTATTTTCAATTGCAGTGCATATTTTATGTGCAAAGAAATACAATTGTATTTGTCTCTAAATACTATTAAAATTTAATATGTACCTGTTCTTTAACCTTTGACATCCACATTTAGTAATCCTACATAGACTGACAGAAGTATGTGTGTATGAAGGGAGTATTTTTACTCTTCACCTTGTATACTCTAAATTCTTAGAATTCTTGTTACAAGTGTGTGTCGTTTAAAACTGATAGGAGGGACTGGGGTTGTGGCTCAGTGGTAGAGTGCTTGCCTTAGCACTCGTGAGTCTTGGGGGTCAATCCTCAGTACCACATAATAATAAAATAAAGGTATTGTGTCCACTTACAGTTAAAAAGTACATATAAAAAAGAGATAAACTTTAGCAATGTTTAAAAAAAAAACTGATAGGAATTGGGGATTTAGCCCAGTGATAGGGCCCTTGCCTAGCATCTGTGAGTCCTTGGGTTCAGTTTCCAGTGCTGCAATAAATAAAAAAGTAAATAATAGATAATTATTTTAAAACAAAAATTGATTAAATGTACATAGTAATTTTTAAAAATAATTTAAGAATAGATATATAAATTAAGTAAACCCATTTACATTAAATCCTCTATCTTGGACTTAAAAACTACTTCCAGAAATGTTAAAGGGGAAAAAAGCTTCATTACTTCTTAGTTTAAATAATTACTGATTCATGGTGAATAATGTCTGAAAAATATAACACAAAAATGAATATCCACTGCTATTTAGAAGAAATAAATATACCACCAATTGAGAACCTCAAAATTTGAATGATAGTAGCCCAAACTGAGGAGATATATCCCTCTTCCCGCCCCTGCCATGTTTGTGCTTTTCTTGAAGTGTCATGGAAACATTTGATAATGACTCAACCATATTGAGCTCTTCTGCACTTGCCATGTTAGGCTTTTGTGCAGATGGGTCCTGATCATATGCTGTTGCTGGATTGACTCCTGTTTTTCTGAATCAGAAATTAGTGCAAGATTGTTTTCCATTATCTAATCAAATGAATTCCTTGTCCTTTTTATGATGTAATATGACATGTTTCCCAGAGTTGGTATTTTAAAGAAAACAGCAGTAATTTATAAAACATTCCTGGTAGGCTTTGCTACTGATCTGTTTCCCCCACATAACAGTGACTGCTGATGTCCATTTTTTCCTAACCTGGTGCCTCTATTTTTCATTGTTTCTACTTTCTTCTTTTTGTTTCTCTTATGTTTATGTGTTACTGTTCACTGTGAGTCTTCCACTTTTGAGAAAGTCTGGTTGAGTTAGTCAGGGTCCAGCCTAGGGAGACACCTTTAAACAGAGTCCTCTCTCTGTCCAGGTCCCCTCGAGGACTATAAACCTCTCATGTCTGGCTAGTTACAAAGCTAGAGTGTTGACTTCATCTCAGATCAGATGTGTTCAGAAAATTGGGGTCATCAGAATCAATACACTCTGATGAACTTAGAATATAATCTTAAGGACAGTTCATCAGTCTAACACCAACAGAGGATATTTAAACTTCTGTAAATTTATCCCCGTTCCTACTGAAAGAAAGCTTGTTGAATTTGCATTCCATAACCACTGTTTCCATAGTTCTTGCCTAGCTTGTATTAATTAAGTCATAGCTTTGCCTTCACCCAAATTTCACATCTCTACTTGGCAACTTTGCAGATTTAATTTGATTTTAAGAGATGGTCACCTTCAGGCTGCAGTAAGGATAACAATGTTTCTTTATGGGATTAATTAAGGATTTAATGTGATTGTGTGTATAAATTTAGTAGAACAGTAGTTGATATGCAGTAATTACAATGGCAATAAACATTTATTGAATGCTTACCAAGGACCAAGCACTATTCTAAATCTTTTGTGCCTATTAGCTTATTATTAATTCTCATAATACCCTATGAGATAATTATCCCCATTTGACAGAGGAGGAAAGAGACACTGCAGCTTCCATAACTTTGAGATGACACAGTTTATTAGGTGAAGGAGTTGAGAGTGTATACTGTCAACACTTAGCACCACACCATGTAGTCAGTGCCCTATGTCCTCATGTCAAGACTCACGTCTTCCCCCAAGTCCTTGTGACCTTCTGAGGACCATCATTGTCTGACCCATATGTGGAGCACCATCCTGTCTTCTCCATCATATCCAACCACATTCCTCCCTTCATGATGCTCAGTGACTCCTCTGGGCTTTTGGAGGTATCACGGGGTCGGGGATTGTACTGTGTTCCATTTAATCTGCTCTCCATTCCCTCTTCAAAGCTAAAACTCACCAACTCTTATGGGATTATCTCATGAGCAGCATCAGTGTCAGGCCAGGCTATTTTCCTTGGAATTCTGATAAAGAAAATGTCTTCAGACCTGTTACATCTTCATTTTATTCCTGTTCTCTCCCTCTACTTATCAAGCACTGAATATTTGAAGTAGGATTAGCACTTAAGCCAGATTAAAGTAGGTAACATTTATTTGCCCCTTTAAACTACCCATTTTATCAATCCTTTTATTTTTTCTTAACTCAATGAGTCAATTTAATTACATAAGCTTTCAACTACTGAAGCAATAGGAGTTTAGTAGTAGAATGGAAAAAGGTCATTTAGAGCAGAGCTTCTCAAAATTAAATGTGCATGTGAATCACCTAGAGACCTTGTTAAAATGCAGATTTTGATGCAGTTAGTCTCAGATTCTGCATTTCTGAGAAGATTCTGATGATGTCAATGCTGCTGGTCTTTGAACCACAGTAGAATAGCAAGTGTTTAAAAGCAACATTGTAAGATGGCAGAGGATTTACCCTATTTTCTAGGCGCAATCTAAACAAATGAATCTTAATTGAATTTAATATTACTGTCTGCTAGAAGAGACTTCACCTTTCAAAGCCTGCTGCTAGATTGCTTAATGGTAAAGCCTTTCCTGGTTTTAGAAAAGAATAATATAAACATATATCTTACAGTCAAGTTTTTTATAATATTTTAATTACTAGAACATGCTAATTCTTTGTGACATTTTTCATACATGCACACAACATTCTTTCATCATATCTACCTTCCCTATTATGCTCTTCTATCCTCCTACCACCTGACCCCCTTCCTCTTCCCTCATGATCCCCCTTCTATTTTAATGTCATCTTTTTTTTCCCCCTCTAAATTCTACATATGAGAGAAAATATGTGATACTTGTCTTTCAGAGTCTGGCTTATTCCACATAACAATCATCTTCACTTCCATTGATTTTCTTGAAATGACATGATTTTGTGTTCAGCTTAGGGAGGCACATTTAAACAGAGTCCTCTCTCTCTCCAGGTCGCCTCATAATACGTCACGTATTTTATCCATTCCTGCACTGATGGGCATCTAGACTGATTCTATAACTTGACTAGTGCTGTGATGAACATAGGTATCCAGTTATCTCTATTGTATGCTGACTTTAGTTCCTTCAAGCAGTGGTAGAGCTAGATCATATAGTGATTCTATTTTAGTTTTCTTGAAGAACTTCTGTGCTGATTTCCATAGATTTCCATACATTCCCACCAACAGTGTCTAAGTGTTCTTTCCCCCCTGCCATCCCCAATATCCTTACCAACATTTGCTATTTTTATTTTCTTGATAATATCCATTCTGATTGGGGTGAGATGGAATCTCAGTGTAGTTTTGATTTGCATTTCCCTGATGGATAAAGATATTGAGTACTTTTGCACTTAATTATTGGTCTTTTGTACTTCTTTTGAGAAGTGTCTATTCAAATCATTTATCTATTTATTGATTGGATTACTAATTCTTTTGGTGTTACATTTTTTTGAGTTATTTACATACTCTGGATAATCTCTGTGAGATGAATAGCTGCTGAAGATTTTATCCCATTCTTTAGGCTGTTCCTTTACTCTGTTGATTGTTTCCTTTGCTGTGCAGAAGCTAATTCATTTGTCATAATCCTATTGGTGAATTTTTGCTATTATTTTTGAAATGTTAGTCCTGTTTAGGAAATCATTGCTTATACTTCTATCTTGAAGTGTTTCCCTTCTGTTTTCTTCTAGTAGTTTCAAAGTTTCATTTCTTATTGTTAAGGTCTTTGATGCATTTTGAATTTATTTTTATATGGGGTAAGAGATAGGGATCTAGTTTCGATTCTCTGCTTGCAGATATCCAATTTTTCTAGCATCATTTATTGAAGAGACTTTTCTCTAACATAGGTTTTTGGCTCTTCTGTCACCAGTTGTATGTAGAAGTGTGTGTTTATATTTGGGCACTCTATTCTATTCCATTGGTCTTTATGTGTTTTTGTTTTGTTTTGTTTTGTTTGTTTTAATGCCAGTACAATACTGTTTTTGTTATAGTGGTTGATAGCATATTTTGAAATTGTTCTTTTTGCTTAGGATTGCTTTGGCTCTTTGGGGTCCTTTGTGCTTCTATATGAATTTTAGCATTGCTTTTCTTAGTTTGGTGAAGGATGTCATTGGTATTTTTATGGGGATTGCATTGAATCTGTAGATAGTTTTTGGTGGTATGACCTTTTAAACAATCTTAATTCTCCCAATTCATGAACATGGGATGTTTTTCCATTTTCTGGTGTCTTCTTTAATTCCTTTCTCCAATGTTTTACAATTTTCATTGTAGAGGTCTTTCAACTTCTTGGTTAGGTTTATTTCTAGGTATTTTTTTTTTTTAATTTTCTTGAAACTGTTACAAATAGGATTATTTTCCTGATTTCTTTCTTAGTGAGTTTTTTATGGTGCATAGAAAAGCTACTGAATTTTTGTGTATTGATTTTGTATCCTACTACTTTACTGAATTTATTTTTCAGTTCTAAGAGACTTTGGTGAACTTTTTAGCATTTCCTAGGGATGGAATCATATCATCTGCAAATGGGGATTATATGATTTCCTCCTTTTCTATTTGTTTTCCTTTATTTCTTTTTCTTGTCTGACTAAAGTTTCTAGTACTATGTTGAGTAAGAGTGGTGAGAGAGGACACCCTTGCCTTGTTTTTGATTTCGAAGAAATGCTTTCAATTTTTCCCCATTCAGTATGATGCTGACAATGATTTGTCATATATAGCCTTTATTTTGTTGAAGTATGATTCTTCTATACCTAGTTTATTCAGGGTTTTATCAAGAAGGAATGTTGGATTTTATTAAATGCTTTTTCTGCAGTTATTGAGGTGATCATGTGACTTCTATCCTTAATTCTGCTTATATGGTGAGTTATATTTACTGATTTGCATATGTTAAACCAACCTTGAATCCCTGTAATGAAGCCTACTTGATCATGGTGTAGGATCTTTTTACTCTGCTGTTGAATTTGATTTGCAAGTATTTTGTTGAGGATTTTGCATCTATATTCATCAAAAATATTGACATATGGTTTCTTTTGACATGTGTGACAATCAAGTTTTGATATAAACATCATAAAACAGGCATTTTTCTCCATCTTTATAATTAATAACTCTTCCATGATTTATAATCTGTTTTACTTAACTCCATGTGAAAGCTTTACTACTGTGTGAGGTTGAATCTCTCATAACTCAAGAAATAGATGATTAAACTTACTCTGTTGCATGAGACATATATGTATTTTAAGTCACTAGAAATGTGATGAATAATTCTGTTATAAGTGGTTTGATAATGCTAATCTGAATATTGAAACATTGTACAGAACTTTATGTGCATGCAAGTGCAGTGTGAGCACAAACCTACCATGAAATGATGCTGCTGATTCTCCTTGTCCTCTGTTTCTGTTTTCAGGGAGGAGAGCACTGTTACTACCAGGGCCACATCCGAGGAAATCCTGCTTCATTTGTTGCATTGTCTACATGCCATGGACTTCAGTAAGTGTCCCCAAATTTACTTTTTATTCATTTTTCAACATTTTATTTTTATTTTTAAATAGAAATTTCTATGTTCTATCAAGGAATAATTTTAAATTAGTGGTAATTCCAAGGGGATTTTAAAATTAAAGTTGTAGAAACCAGAGGCTTTGGAATTATAATATGATGCCCAATAGTGATATATGTAACATTTTTCTGGTTTCATCCAAATTCTGACAGGAATGGTTTGGTAACTTTGGTTTCTGTGGATGTTTAGTCCCTTGGTACCAGTTTTACCCCTACTCCTCCTTAATATTAGTTTTTATATGTTCATGGAATAATAGAAATTTCAGTAAATGGAAACTCTGGGCTCCTTGCATAAAGACAGAAGGCTGCAAGTGACCTCAAGAGCCCTTTTATTCTGCCAGAATTCCACCTACCTCATAGCTATTGTGGGAGGATCTGTATATTCTCAGAGATCTCCGAAGAATGGAGTTCATCCTTCCTGCTTCCTTTCTCATAACCTTCGTGATCACAGAGTATTTTCTGATGTGTGACATGGGAATACATCTCTCTCCTCCATCCTGTCAATAATGGTGATACACAGGTGGCCATCACTTACTTGTTTCACAACATCTTGTAAACTAATGTGTCATTACTTGGCCTTCTATTGAAACCAGTCATCTCATTTCTTTCTTGTTTGTTTTACCTTTTTTGGTATTGAACAAGTTAGCACTGTAATTTAGTGTTGTTAAATTTTTTACTGGGAAGCTTTAAAATATTTCCTTTCTGTTGCCAAGTTAGAGATGTAGCTCTCTTGACTCACAAACAGTTATTGAATGTTTGCTGTGTATCAATCACTAGGAATATTAGGACAGTTGAAGCATGAGTCCTGAGAGCTCAGTCTGGAGGACAGGGCAACTCTAGTCCAGCTTCCTGCTATAAAATGTGAGAGGTTTATTTCTTCTCTTTGAGAAGAAAACACCTGAAAAATGCAAGCCAAGAGTTGGCACTGAAGAAGAGGTAGAACTTGGAGGCACCAGAGTTACATCACCTAAGTAGATGGAGTGGGCCTTGCAGCAGGGTTTGATAGAACCATCCATGGGTTGACAAATCCGAAACCTAGAAACAAGATCTAATGAGAAAGTCTGGAGAATCTAGCTAGGCTACCTAAGTGGCTCCTCTGGTTAAGCTCTGTGATTAGTTATAATTTGATAGGCAGAAAGGAGAGAGTATAAGGATAAGTTAAATAACCAGAAAAGGGAAGCTGTGTGCCTGGGGACAAGGAAAACCTCCATTTTCTTATAATTTATTATAAATAAATTTATTTATTTAAAACACATTCTTTGAAGAGAGATTTTTATAAGCATGGAATTCATGCTTACTATCTGAGGGCCTAGGTTTTCTTGTCAGGAAAAGGAATGTTGAAGTCCTTTCAACAATAAAACTGTTATATCTGAGCGTAGCTATCAGCTAGGAATAATGTAATTGAGCCCATCAACATTGCATCTTGGAGGGAAGAGTGATACAAAAAATAAAACTTTTTCCTTCCTCTTAGACTCCCAATCCAAAGTCAAAATATGACTCGTTCTAGTTTGTTTCCCAGTTTTCCAAATGGATACAATATTGTAAGAGAGAAGGTTTTAGTGCCTTTAAAGGTCTCTACTAGACTGGGCCCCTAAGAACAATAGCTTGCTACTAATCCTACCATAGTCATTTAAAGGAGCATGGAGCAGCTGGGAGTTGTGGTGCACACCTGTAATCCCAGCAGTTTGGGAGGCTGAGACAGAAGGATTGCAAATTTAAGGTCAGCCTCATCAATTTGGCAAAACTCTAAACAACTTAGTAAGACCCTCTCACTAAAATAAAAGGGACTGGGGATGTATCTCAGTGGTAAAGTGCCCCATTATTCAGTCCCCAGTAACCCCCACTCCCTCCAAAAAAGCTTGAAAAAATAATATTCAGGAAATTTTTTAGCGACTCTGGATCAGGAGTAGAACACAGATTCCTGCCCCAGTTATTTTAACTAAGTAAATTTTACTTTTACCTTTGAAAGCTCTTAAAACTAAGTAAAACTGAACACAGAAAAGTCAGCTGTGTCTAGGGACTTTGTCGGAATTGTGTAAAACCCTGCTTGAACTTTCTTAGATCTTTTTGAGTATGTTGGATGAATAGACTGTTGTACCTTTTTGTTATTTACTAATTATTATTTCTCATCTTGATTTTACCTTCTGAGCAAAAATTTCTCTCAGATATTTTGTTACTAAACATTAAATAATACAACTTGTCTCAATTACAGTGAATTCAACATGAGATATTTTATACATGATTCATCTTTTATAAATTACCAAGTACATGTTGAAGTTTACTCATTTTTCTGATTTACTGCATTTAGTTAAAGAACATAAAAAAGGAAAAATCAGATTCATATGTCTTTTCCATAAGGAGAATATAAGAGCACATTTCTTAAAAAAAAAAATCAAAGGACTAATAGGCAATATTTTGGTCCTAATATGTTTGATGTTATGACAAAATCTTATAGTTTATTGCCCTCTTGTGGAAATTTATAAGAATAGCTGCTGTTTCCTTCCAAACTCTTGTTATGATTCAGCTTTATAAAGTTTTAGCTTAATTGGACTGTAATGACTTGGCCTGAGCTACAGTTTTTGTCAAGAATATACTGTTATGGACTCAATATACTTGTTAGAATTTACACTATTATAACAAAAAGGTGTCAATCCTCAAAGAAAATAAAATACATGTATCTTTTGATTATTAAGGCATTAATAATGGCATATTGTCACAGAGAACCAATATCTTCCAGTTACAGTGTTAGGATCTGCTTTTCATACACTGTGTACATAATGTTTAGATCCAATAAAAAGAACCATTGGACGTTAACCTACTGCAAGGGCAAATAACACCCAGTACTATTTAAACAAAACAATCTGCTTGCTACTTAATTAGTGTTTCCATGTGAACTTTAGAAAATGGTGATGGTTTTGTTTTCTCTATAGGTCTGTCCAGTTCTCAGCATGGGTCAAGAGAATTTTCACTACCATATTTGGTCTACTGTTTTGAAAGGATCCCCCCTCTGCTTAGGCATATATCTCCAGTATTATTTTACTAACTACATCTGTTTATCTTTAAATTTCAAATGCAATGTCATCCAAATTCAGAAAGTGCACTGTGGTTGAAAACTGTGCAGATGTGAGAATAGCCATCCCATGGATATATAAAATTTTAGGACATGTGGAAGATGTTATAGCAGGAATGAAAGAATTTGGATAGAAGCAGAACTGGAAGCCATTATAATTATAGCTCAGGGAAACCAACTGATTTCATTAAGGCTTCCATGGAAGACAAATACCATTCTGTGTCTAAGAGCCTGGTTGTCATGCAGTCATTTCTACCTCAAACTGAAGAATTACTGCAGGAGGTCACAGTTTTGCTTCCTTCAAATGCCTGAATGATAAGGCGAGTTTCTTCAGTATCATAAGGGGTCTGATTTTAGTAAAAGGATCATGGTCTTCTAAAGGAGTGTCTGTCACAATTTCTCTGAGTGGAAGCGGAGGCCATGTGTAGCTTAAAACACCCCACAGGATTTCTCAGATGACAGAGCGACCTCCAGCCTAAAAGGTCCAAAACCAAATCTCAGTTTTTGCTCTGCTCCTTATGCCCTGCTTCCTTGACCCTCTCCCATTGAGCTCTTCCTGTGGCCATTTTCATCTTGTTAAATGACAGCTGCATCTTTCCAGGTGCTCAGGTCAAATACCTTGGAGTCTTCTCTGACTTTTCTCTTTTTGTGCATTCCATATCAAACCTATCAACACATCCTGTTGGTTCTATGTTCAAAATATATCCAGGCTGGGAGTACAGCTTGGTGGTAGAACATGTGCTTAGCCTGTGCCAGGTTCTGGGTTCAATCTCCAGAACCAAAAGAGAAAAATAAAAAATAAATAAATACATCCAGTATTTGGTCAGTTCTCTCCACTTCCGCCATTATTCTCCTGATCTAAGCCACCGTCTTCTTTCACCTGGATTTTGCACTAATCCCTACTTCTGTCCTTGCTGTTCTAAATATTATTGTAACACGGCAGCTGGGATGATCATTTAAAACAGCTGAGATTGTGTTTCCCCTGCTTAGAAGCCTACAGAGGTTAACTCTTCTCCTCTTTTAGAGTAAAAGCCAAGGCCCTAAAAAGGGCCTACCTAATATGGTTCCCCTAGCCCTCTGATTTCATTTTATGGTATCTCTCCCTTGCCCACTCCAAGATTCTCTTACCTTGGACTTGCATTTGAAATGTTCTTTTACAAATATAGTTATGTATCAACCCTTTTTTAGGTCTTTGCTGAAATGCCATCTTCTCTGTTAAGCCTTGCTCTAACCACCCATATAAGTCAACAGTACTCTCTGTCTGATCCCCCATACCCAGTCTTTTGGAACCACTTATTGCCCTTTAACCTGCTTTATTTTATTCCCTAACATTTATTACCATCTAACATATATTTCCTTTTTCGTTATATGCTTATTGTCTGTTCTCCATAGATTGTATGTCAGAACCATGGAGATAGAGAATTCATTTTTCCTGTTCACTACTACTATATCCCAGTACCTACAACAGTGTGTGTGTGCTCTATAAACACGTGTTAAATGAATGCATGAATGAAGGTGGGCAGCAGATTGCAAATGGGCAGTTCATGGACCCATGTGCCTGGGCTTCATTCCTACCCTACTCTTAATGGTTATATAATCTGGAAAAGTTATTTGATCTCTTTAGCTTTCAGTTTCCTTATCTATAAAATGAGGGTAGACATTCTTTCTGCCTCATATATTTGTAGGAACAATTAAATGAGTGCAAATATTTACCTCATGGCAAGTTGTTGATGTGTGTTAGTTCTTACTAGTAGAACATCTTTCAGGTGTGTGGTAGGGAAGGCATTCTCAGCTTGGTCCTGCAGCCTGCATCAGAATCCCCTGGGGTTTGTTTGAAATGCACCTTCCTGAGTCCCAGCCTAGAAATCTGAGAAGGGTTCTAAAACTCCAGGTGGTCTTTCATATATTAAAATCTTGGAATTGTAAATTAGAGGGAGGAGTACTGAACAACTAGAGAATGGCAATCCTGCACAGGATGGGGTCAGGATTAGAGAACCCATCTTAGGGGGATTCAGGGGAAGGGGACTTCTTCTCTCAGCAGTGTGTATGTGGTGTGTGGTGTGTGGTTTACCTGGAAGTGATGGATGGGCCTGGGAAATAGGCATTGAAAGTAACTGGTCCTCTGACTACTGCTAATTTTTAAAATGATCTTGTTCTGAGATGAGAGTTAATAGCCATGCCTAATTATTTTCTTGTCCTTGGCAGTGGGATGTTCTATGATGGAAACCACACCTATCTCATTGAGCCAGAAGAAAATGAGACCTCCCAAGTAAGTTTGTAGTAGCAAATGGCAATATTGATGTTGAGAGCTTTTCCCTCTCTTTTTTCCTAAATTTTATTTTCATAGTTTGTAGGGCTAGGATAGTATACATAAACACATTTCTATTCTTTTAATTGAATATTAGATAAATCAAAACCTCATGTTTTTAAAAAGTGTTATTTTATTTTGTCTCTCTTTTATGTTGGAAATACTTTCCCTGTGAGATGTTCTGAAGCCTCCATTTCTACCTCCGACATAACATGCTTTGATCTATCTTAGCTTGGTCTACCTTAAAATACCATAGACGGAGTGGCAAAGCCAGCATGGTTTTTTTTCCTTAGATTTCTGGAGGTTGCAGAGTCCAAAATCAGCAGGGTTGGTGGCTGTTTGGGTGGCAGATGGATACTTTCTTGCTATGGCAGAAAGAGAGGGAGAGAGAGAAGGAGAGAGAGAGGGAGAGAGAATGAATCTGTGGTTGTCTGTTCCTCTCCTTGTAAGGTCATCAGTCACACTGGATTAGGGCCTTAGTCTTCTGATCTCATTTAAACTTTATTATCTCCTCACAGGCCCTATCTCGAGATATGGTGATATGATATGGCAGCTGTAAAACTTCAACATGTGAATTGATGGTGGGCAGGGGGACATTTAGTCCATACAATAAAATCCACAGATATGTTATTTTTAACCCATCCTTTCTTTACTAGATTTAAAAAATTTCTCCATGATCCATTCCTAAGACTCTATGCCAATGGAGTTTAGAGAAACCCAGGACTTTTTAAATTTCCTCCCTCACTTTAGGGGAAATAGATTATAGAGTAGAGCTGGGCACGGTTGTGCACACCTGTAATCTCAGCAGCTCGGGAGGCTGAGGAAGGAGGATTGCAAGTTTAAAGCCAGCTTCAGCAACTTAGTGAGGCCCTAAGAAATTTATTGAAACCTTGTCTCTAAATAAAATATAAAAAGGGGCTGGGGATATGGCTCAGTGATACACACCCTTGGGTTCAATCCCTGGTACCAAAAAAAAAAAAAAAAGACCACAGCTTAAAGAAAAATATTATGCACATTCATTCTCTGTACATATCAGTGTTCTTCCTCTGTCATGCCACACTGATTAAACAGAGAAGCAAGTAATTTCAAACAATGCACATTATTTTGTTACCATAAGTAATCTTGTTTGAGAACTATCCATATTGTATATTATTGTCTGGGTATGCACTACTGGCTGTCATGTCACTTTGAAGTGTGATTTTCATTTAAAGGCAATATCATGAAATGACTGTTTATGACATTCTCATTTTTTTTTCAGTAATTGGATGAAGCCAGATGAAGTTAAACTTGAGTGTTCATTAATTTTTCTAAAAAAAAGAATATAATTTTTAAATCTCTTACTTCCTAGGAGAACTGTGTATAACACTTGAATTTTGGAGTAGGGTCTACTTTGGGAATCTCCTTTATGAGTCATCCTGCTGCCCATTATCAGAGAGATTTCTAGCTCTGCAGTCTTTGTCTACCAAAGTTATCTGGCTCTTATAAAGGAGGAGAGATCTGTGAAAGGAACCAGTTGTAAAAAACATTAACCCATTTTCCCAGATGTCTTACTTTTCCTTGAGGGGATAGGTCCATTCATTCGTTTTCCATTACTGAAAGCTTTTGCTTCTCTGTCTGTGAGGCATTTGTAATTGGGTATAGCTCTGGTGCTAGGGGAATGCAGCCGTGAGCTGGAGGGCTTGTGCAAGGGCTCCTGGCCCCTTTAAGCCCAGGGGAAATGTGTAATCAAGCTATGGTTCTCATAGGGTTCCATCTATTTTTGCTTGAAGCTAGAGATATCTGGTTGTGCATGCTTAATCTCTGATGCTTGTGTCATTTCAGGAGGATTTCCATTTTCATTCTGTTTACAAATCCAGACTCTTTGAATTTCCCATGGATGATCTTCCATCTGGTATGTTACTCATAGAGTGACTTTTTTTTGAAACTTCAGTAATTCATTTACTACTTTAGAACTATCTATATGTGAAATATTATTAACCCACAGGTTGCTCATAACATTTTTAGAAGGCAAGTCAAGTCACAACAAGAGGAAAAATAAAATGCCAACTGGCCTTGTATATATAGTTAAATTTGGAAAGATATGGCTCAAGCACTTTGAACAAAAACTTAAAATGTAAGACTTAAAATAAGGAACTAGAGGAGAAATAATATTAAAGTAAGAACTGGTCCATATGGATAAAATACGTAAAAATTTGTGATGGGGGAAGTAATGATTTAGTAAACAGGAATGAACTCTTTGTTTTTAATTGGTACCTTTTAGTTATCTATGATAGTAGAGTCCATTTTGATAAAATTATACATGCATGGAATATATTTTATTCTGGGCCCCAGTCTTATGTATGTACACGATAGTGGGATTCACTGTGGTGTATTCATATATGTTCATAGGAGAGTTATGTCAGATTCTTCCCTTGTCTTTCCTATTTCTATTCCCCCCTCAGGGGATGAACTCTTAATCATTTTCTCATTTGTTGTTTTCCTCTCTCTTTCTCTCCACTAACATTTTAATTTAAAAAAACTATTATAGATTAATCTTTTATATTATTATGTGATATTTGTGATATTACTCCTTCTTTCTCATGTAGGTTCTTTATTTATAGTTTTGGTTTGAGAATTGCACTGAGTCTTGCTCATACCTGGGCCTTGTTAGTGGGGCAGAGGTCATGCAAGTACAGCACCTTTGGTTACGCAGGACTCATCTATTTTCTCCCTCAGAAAACAAGGCACACTGACTATCTGCTAGAAAGAAGCTCCCTCCTCTATTTAGTGAGCCCCAACCATTCTACTTATTAATTATAATCCAAACTTTGCAACAGCTCTGTAAGATGAATGTTATTCCTATGTAATAGATGAAGAAGAGACTTAAGTACTTTGTCTTTTCCAGGGTCCCACTGCTCATAAGGGACAAGGTGGAGCACTGGATAATGATACTAGTGATAATGTTCTATGGGATAGAATCACAAGACAAAAAGAAAAAATTGCCAGCCTGAGAGCAAATCCCAAATTACTGCTGAGAAAGTCACTTAGAACTTTATAATGCCTCTTCATTGGAAAATGAAATAAGTGTTTTCTAGTAACCTTTCTCTGAAATCAGTTTGTAAGTCCTTGGCTTCCTGCAATTCCCCTACAAAGAAATGAGTTCTTTTCTCTTCTCACTTACAGACAAAGGGATGTAAGATCCTATTTCACAGAATTCACTATTTTGAAAAATTCACAAATGAACACATAGAGGCTTTGATTTTACACAGACTCACTGTTCCTTCAGTAACCTTATGCTCATTATAGCAGAAAGGAAATCATGATTAGCTGCATAAGAATAAAGCTACAATTTAATTGGTATTACTGGAAACAGTCATCATTAATTTTTAAAGTAATAAGTAAAGATTCCTCCCAAAGGCTTGATTATAGGCTTGCTATGGCACAAACTTAGGATTTTTCAAAAACATTGTTCAGGATTGTTTTTTTAGAAGAAGCGTTGAAGGTGACTTTGCAGTTTTGCTGTTGTAATTGATTTTTAGATTTATTATTTGAAAACTCAGGTCTATCTTAATCAATTTCTAGTTTTCTCATCAGAAATTAGCACTGTCAATTTTGAGTGGTCTTTCAAGATTACTTATAATTTACATGATAAATTGAAAGAAAATGACATAAATTAATGTCAAAACTGTGATTTTTTTTGGTGAAATAAGCTCCATTATGTTTATGAACATTTGTGTTGTTTCTGATTTTTAGCTATTACAAATAAGCAACTGTGACCATTCTTGTACGAGTCATTTTTGGAGACACATGTTTTATTTTTTTCCTAGAAAATACCTGGGAATGACATTGCTTGGTCATAAGATATAGGTGTAACTGTGTAACAGTGTTTGGGATTTTTAGCATGTATCACAAACATGTGGAGGGCTGGGTAGACACAGATTGCAGGACTCATCTTGAGAGTTTTCAATGTAGTATGTCTAGGTATGTTTTGAGAATTTACATTTCAGGGGAAGTCCCCAGATGATGCTGATTTTGTTGATCCTGGGATCCTTGGGAACTACTGTTCTATGAGAAATTGCTAACCCTTTTTCAAAAGTGGTTAAGCCATTTTATGCTCATATCAGCACTCCATGAGAGTTCTTATTGCTCCATATCTTGACCAACATTGTGCTGTTGTTTACTTTTAACCATTCTCTTGTGTGTAGTGGTATCTCATATTACTTAAATTTGAATTTTTCAATGGGGAGGTCTGGTCACATGTATATGCTTACTAGACATTAATAAGAATTTTTGTCTTTTTATTGTTGGGTTGTAGGAGTACTTAAATATTCTCCACTTTATCTTAATCAAAAGGCTTATAAGTAATTACATATTCTGGATATAAGGCTTTTGTCAGATTTGTTTCATGACTGTATTTTCCCGGTCTATAGCTTGTTCATTCACTTTCCTAATGGTGTCTGTCATGAGCAGAAGTTTTGATTTTGATGAAACCCATCACCATTTTTATCATCATTGTTCTTTTTATTCTACAAGTCTTCTTCCGTCCTCAAGTTTTCAAGATATTTTCCAACATTTTCTTCAAAAAACTGTATAGTTCCACTTTTATATTCAGATGTATGATCTTCTTCAAATGACTTTTTGTGCATGGTGAGAGGTAGGAGTTGATGTTTTGTTTTGTTTTGTTTTTAACATGGATATCCCATTATTCTAACACTATTTGTTGGAAAGAGTTTCTCATCTTCCTTGAATTGAATTGCTTTGATGTTTTTTGTCAAAAACTTAATATAAGTCTTTCCTCAGCTCTGTTCTATTTGGTTGTCCATACTAACCTTTCTTCTTACTATAGCTTTATAGTATATTTTGAAATCATGTAGCTTTCATCTGCAATTTTGTTCTTTTCAAATGTGTTTTGGCTTTTCTAGGTTCTTTGCATTTCCATTCCAATTTTAGAACCACCTTCTCAATTTCTGTAACTCTTCTGTGATTCTTACTAAAATTGTATTGAATATACAGATTAATTGTGGAAAAATAGACATCTTATCAGAATGAGTCATCTAATCCATGGGCATAGGAAATCTCATGTTTTTAGGACTTTGGCTGAGGGGATGTGGCTCAGTGGTGGAACACATGCTTAGCATGCCTGAGACCCCATGTTCAATCCCCAGTACCAAAACGAAACTGATCAAAACACAAACTCTCAGCCCCACACATATCTTCTGAATCATAAAAAAAATAATAATTTAGAACTTTTTGTATGTATGTGGATGGGGGGACCAGGGATTGAACTCTGGGGGGCTTAACCACTGAGCCACATCCCCAGCTCTTTTTCATTCTTTGAGACAGGTGTCAGTAAGAGTTGTTTAGAGCCTTGCTAAATTTCAGAGGCTGTCTTTGAACTTGTGATCTTCCTGCCTCAGCCTCCTGAGTGGTTGGGATTGCAGGTGTGTGCTGTCACATCCGCCTAGGACTTCTGGAATTTCTCTTAGTGCTGGTCGTTTTTAGCACAGAGGTATTAGTTATCTGTTGCTAAGTGACAAATTACTCTAAAACTTAGTGTCTTTAAAGCAATAAATTACATTGATTATCTCACCATTTCTAAAGTTAATGATCTAAGTGTGGTTTAGCAGGTACCCCTGACCCACAATCTTTCATGGCTTTATAGTGTAACTGTTAATTGGGGCAACAATTAGTTTTGAAGTTTCACCTGGGAAAGATTCACTTCTAAGTTCAGTCATATGGTTTTTGGTAGGAATGTTGCATCTTTTTGATGAATTGATTATTTTCTTAATATGAAATATTACTTATTCTTCCTGATAATATTTATTGCCCTAGAATTATATGATTTAATATTAATATTTCAAGCACAATTACCCTGTGATTAAAGTATGCAAAGCATATCTTCATCAGTCCTTTCATTTAAAGTGCCCCTCCTATATTCAGCATATAGCTAAACCTTGCATTTTAAAACAATACAATTTAACAATCTGAACCACTCAGTTGTAACATTTGCTTTCTTTGCACTTAGTACAATTATTGATTATAATTTGGTTTAATTCTGCCACCTTGTTTTTCTGTGTCTTGGTTCATTGTAAAATAACTTATCTCTTCACCAAATTTCTTGTATTCCCTACCCTGGCTAACGTCTTCATAAGCAGCATGATGGAAGCATATTTGAAAATGAACTGATAAATATCCAAGATCCTGACCTTCTTACTCTGATTTCATTATTTATCTTTTCTGTCTCAGATTTCTGCAACCATGATTATCCCTCTCTTTTGATGGAATTGCTTTGCTACCTCATGAATATAAAAATTTCAGAAAAAATCAGAAATCAATTTCATTATTTATTGTCTACCAATCCAGTTAAGGCAATGAGAAAGAAATCTAGATAAATTCACTTATATGAATCTTGGCCTTAACTTTAGATAAAAAGATCTCTCATAATTCTTTTGATAAAATTGTAATTTTTAAATAAATATAATTACTCATTCATAGGATCAGAAAAAGCATATTACCATGTTAGGGGACAGTGTTGTGATTTCAAAGAACTTTTCAATTTGTACAAGCAGTACCCAAGAGTCATGATAATGGTTTACCTGTACCATTTTATAGCATTCCTCCCATAAGAAGCTCCACATCAGACTGCTACATGTTGCTCAGCCAACCATCAATGTTTTAGGAAATCTATACCACAGGGAATGATTGCACTTTTCTATTACTTTGTAGGAAATCCTCCTTTATAAATAACCTAATTTATATTCAGAGATGAATTTATGTCCATCAATAATTGATGTCTAATTCTGACCTGCAAGTTAAGAGAGGTTCAGATTTTCACATTTGCTCCCAAGGACAAACAAAGCCTGGGTAGAAGAATGTGCATTGGAAAAATTTGAAACCTTGGTGACTTATCATAATTTTTAAATAAGTCATGAAATTATGAATGTGTGATTATTTATTCTACTTGCATCTTACCGTTTTTCTTTTAAAGTTTATTTTGCTTTCTCTAGAAGGTTAGTGACAGAAGTGAAGGTCAAGTTGGCTCTTTGAAGATTCTTTATAAAAAATGTGATGGCATTTATAGGACAAATAGAAAAAAAATCAATATAAATTAGAATAGGAATGATGTTTGACATTTTGTGAATTGTATTTTTTTATTATATATTTATTTAGAACTAATTGAACACAATTACTTACTTTAGTGTTCCACATAATCATTAAATGCAACATTATTATAAATTTCATAAGGAGAGGCAAATGAAACTTTGCTCTGTATTAAAGAAATTTGACAAATGTTCTAAGTTAAATTTAACTTACTTTTATTTCTTTTTAGAATTCCAACAAGTAAACATCACTCCACCAAAATTTATTTTGAAACCAAGACCAAAAAGGAGTAAACGGCAGGTATGTATTCACAGGTGTATGTCATGGTATTTTAAAACTATCATTTGAATCTATGTTAGGTCTTTGTGAGAGGACAAGTACTAGTTCAGGTATTTTTCACTGTGAGCAGTGCAGGCAACAGATGTGTAGGAGGAGTAAAAACAGATCATAGTTTTGTGTAGTTTCAAAAAGGATTCAAAATAGTGGTGATAATATAGTTCTTCATCAGGTAAATGAGCCACAAGGTCCCGGCTGGCAACATCACAGGTTCTTTCTAACATGGGCCTCTTCCCTGCCCAGATGTGCACCACATCATGCAGGCTGCTTCTGTGGTATCTTGTATTTATCCCTTTGAAGATAATCTCATAAGAGTGAACCCATCAGGTTCTGAAGCCACAAAGCCCTTTTCTCTATTGAGCTACTTTGGATCCAGGATTAGGGCATAAGCTTTATGATTGCTTAACCAGATCTTAGACTGAGTAACCTAATAACAATTCTTCATACAGTGTTTTAAACTGCATGAAGCAGGTACTATTGTTCCCTTTTCACAGAAAAAGAAAAAAAAATGATGGCTATGGCATGTAAAAATGACCCAGAATCACAGAGTTGGTAAATGGTTTAGACAAAATAAGATCTCTGGCCATCAGAATCAAGATATCCACATACCGTGGTGGTGGTATATGTGAATGTGTATATGTATGTGACATAAAACAACACAGGGTAAAGGAAATAAGATCAAGCAGTTGAAGGAACCAGTTATCTTCCTTTTATTCTCCTGTAATAAGTTATATATATATATATATATATATATATATATATATATAGACAGATTCTTATGTATATACCATTTGCTAAATTTCATTGAATATTTTCCATGTGCCTGGCCCTATTGTAATAATCTGTAACTATTGTAGCACACTTAATCCTCATAACAGATTATGAGGTAGGTGTTATTATTACCCCTCTTTCACTGAAAAGCACAATGAAGCACAAGATGTTGAAGAAACTTGCCCAAGTTACCCAGTAGTGAAGTTGGGATTCTGATCTATGAAGTTTGACCTCAGAGGTTCATAGAAATACATGCTCTGTGTACTACTTCTCAGAAGCCGTGTGCTCCATGCATTACTACCATGAGCTTTATATATATTGTGGAGATGCAGAGACACAAATATCTTGAGGACCAGTTAGATGAAATAATTACTATCTGGATTTAAATTGAAACAGTATTTTTTTCATGAATTATGAATTGAGAGAATATAATACTGTTCTTTAAGAATGCACGTTAAAGTTTTTCATAAACATCTAACATCTAGTCATTTGCTAAGTAGATAAACCTTTGATTTCTCTTATGGACTCATCAAGTTAAGGTGCTATCAAATTGTGTAGCCAATATGGCAACTCCGTAACATAAAGAAATGTTGGGTCTTGTTGGTAAGTCTACTGTATTAACTAGTAAGCCACACAGCAAATTAGATCCTATCATCCTGATAATCCATTTACAAAATGACATGTCTTACTCTTTGGTTTCCAAACTCAGAAATATAATCTGTTATTCCCAGTCAATCTGGTGTCATAAGAGATTTCTTAGCCAGGCGCAGTGGCGCACGCCTATAATCCCAGAGGCTCTGAAAACTAAGACAGGAGGATTTCAAGTTCAAATCCAGTATCAGCAAAAGCAAGGTTCTAAGCAACTCAGTGAGACCCTGTCTCTAAATAAAATACAGAAGAGGACTGGGGATGTGGCCCAGTGGTTGAATGCCCCTGAGTTTAATCCCCAGTGCACCAACCCCCAAAAAGAGATTTCTTAAAAAGATTTTATGTTTAGGTATGCATTTAGCAAGAGATGAAATCCATGTGGCAGCATATTTTTAGTTTGTTTTAATTGTAGCACTCAAAACAAGCAGATATGTATTGATTTAGTTTTGATTATATGTCCTCATCACAAAAATGACCCTTAGCCAAATGAACAAAAAAATATCTGTTGAAAAAAAAAGGGTATTGAACCATGGCATAAGGGAAAAAGTTAATTTTATAGGTCTTGTTAAAGATTTTGTTATAGATGAACTGCCGAAAACCAAGGAAATGTCTGTCCATCTTAGTGGCTCTTCCCTACCACATTCATTTTTCATAATTTTGAAAGGAGAAAATTTGTTGTTGAGCAGAGAGATCCTGCTGTAATAGCTACCCCAAGACTGCTTGAGAAATCTAAAAGCTATCCTGAGAAAACCCCTATATTGTTGGGGGGATCCCTTGAACCATATAGGAGAGTGAGGCATGTCTCAGTCCCAGACTTGGAGATTATAGAATAAAATAAATAAATCAGGAGGAATCCTCTTCATATGTTGCTCTTTCCATTATGTTCTGTTAAATGAAAATAACTTGATATAGAAGAGAGTGAAGTAAATGGAAGCATAGAATATAAAGTAGGTTCATATTAATTTGATGTGCATAAAGGTTTCTAGAAGAAGCTGGTAACTCCTAATACTGATTGTGGAAGAAAGAGTAAGAACTGGGTAGATGGGGAACTTTATGCTAGGTCTTTTTATACTTTGTTGACTTTCTGAGCCATGCAAATGTATTATTGTTACCTACTCAGAAACTCAGTAAATTGATGAAAATTTAAGAAAAATAAAGACTAAAGGAATAAAAAGGGAGTTTTTGTTCTGTTGATTTCTTCTATATTTCTTAGTTTTTCACAACAAGTTTAGAAGGGCTTACTTGGGTGTTGTTTCCTTTACTACATTGCAGCTTCTTCGATATCCTCGTAATGTAGAAGAGGAAACCAAATACATCGAACTGATGATTGTGAATGATCATCTCATGGTAGGATTTGCTTTTGTTTATTTTAACTTGTCCATGCCTTAGGTAAAACTGGAGGGTGCAAAAGTTTGTTTAAGAGAAATCTTAAAAAGTCCGTCAAATTGTAACCTAGAGGGGCTTTTGTTTTTTAGAATTTATTTTGTTTCTTATTTTTATTGCTGCATTATAATTATACATAGTAATGGGATTTATTATGCCATATTTGTGCTTGCACATAATAGAAGTTCATCAATCTCATTCCCCAGTTCCTTCCTTTTCCCTTCCTTCTGCCCTCCTGATCAACTTGCTGAATTCGACAGATCTTGCTTCTATTAGTCTTATAATTAATTAATGCATTATACTTACAGATAAGTGGAATTCATTGTAGTGTGTTTGTATATGGACATAGCATAGTTTGGTGGATTTCGTTCCCCAGTACTTCTCCATGCCCTCTCCTCCTCCCTTCCTCTTGATCCCCATCCTCTACTTTTTTGGTCCTGGAGGTTTTAGCCTAACCAGACATATGTGTTAACTAGTAGTCACCCTCAAGTGGAAAATGCTCTCAGGTAGAAGTAACTAGCAACAGCTTTTGAGGTTCTAAAAATATTTCTGGGACCCTTAATGTCAACTCTTTTAATTTGCTTGATTAATACAGATGCTGATATTTGAATCTCTAAAGTGACAAGGTTTAAGAAAAGTAAAACTTTCCATTTTATGTGAAAAAAGTGAGGCATCATTATGTGAGACTTTAGTTTGCAGTGTACAACTTTTTCGTAATAAAAGAAAAGCAATTTACCTATATCTGCCTTGCCATGCAGAAAAAATCCACATGGAGAAAGCACACATAGCGAGCCTGAGGAGTCTGGTGCTGGGAACTTGGCAAAGCCTCCTTCTTTCTGAGTCACATTATTTCAGTGTGTGTATGTAATTAATGGGCATATTGCAGTATGGTGGCATTCTTAGCATAGCAGTAAGTTATAATGCTGATTTTCCTGGGAATAGTTTTAAACTACAGATATTCAGTGTTGAATCTTACCTAATTTCAGATACAAGTCCATTTTAATTTACTTTGAATTTGAAGGAAAATTTGACATTTATATATGGTTACAGAAATAATAGCATTCCTCTTTATTATTGTTGCTAAAAATAGTAATAATAATCATGATTGAGTAATGTTCTCTTATTCAGGCTAGGTCTGTTTTCTTTCAACATATTTGAATTCAGTGAATGTTACTCTTCCCTTGGATTTTTATAAAGTAAGAATAAACAGCAGGACCAGGCAATCTGAACATTTTATGTAGTTACAAACTCAAGTATCTATAGGTATCTGTGGACTGATACTACAAGTGACCCAGGTATAAGCAGCAGGGAGGGGTGAGAGGGTAGCAGCTGCTATGTGTGAGGGGACAGTTATCACCATGTGGGTGATAACTTAAATGAAGCCAGAAATCAGGTTTTACATGATATTTCCTGATTTTTTAAAATGTGATTGGGGCCAAACGAAATATATATGTGATCTACTAGTGTGTAAGCCACGTCCTCGAAGCCTTTATCTTAGGGCTCTCTTCTTACTGGAAAAGTCTTGTAGAACTTGTCAATTTTCATACTTGCAGCAGTGATTACGTCACTTCTTATAGCCATATCCCTCCTTAATTTGTAGACAACTCTCATCTGTTTATTGTTTTGAATAACAGTCCTGTTGGAGGGAAAACCTGTGAAATGGATGCGGTGGGTAAATTTTTTACTTTTTCACGGATGAATAAATCGAGTTCTCAAGCTTTTAAGAGATTGGCTTCAGGTTACAGGACAGATAAAGAACTAGGTCTCAGCTCTGACATTTGTTCCAGGAAGTCTTAGGGATCTTCTGTTACACCTTTGTTTTCTCTGCAGAGGCGATCACTTCCAATGACTTTGAAAGCCTATCACTTTTTTCTTTTGCTTTCAGTTTAAAAAGCATCGCCTTTCTGTTGTGCATACCAACACCTATGCAAAATCTGTGGTGAACATGGCAGATTTAGTAAGTATCAACATGATTTGCTCATACAGGATTGCTCAAAGAAGGGATAATATGGCTCTTACATTTTCACTGCTCTAGTTGCACTTTAGCCAAGGTGTCCTGAAAGTCCCTGGTGACCTGGCAGTGGAATTTATTGATCTCTTTCTGGAAAGAGGAAGTGGTCAAAATTGCCCACAGATAGACCTGAAATTCCTTCCTGTGTTTTTCACTCTGTGAAAGGCAAAGGATGAGTCATAGTCCCAGCAGAGATGCTGTGGTCCTTCTCACCATGGAGAAACTGGGCACTTTGCTTTCTTTTCTTGGTGGGGGTAGGGGACTGGGGAATGGGACAGGGACCAAGTTTCATCATGTTGCCCAGGCTGGAATTCCTGGTCTCAAGTGACAATTCCACCTCAGCTCCGAGTGCTGAGACTACAGGAGCTGCCCCCTAGCAGAGCTACAGTTGTGCCTTTTCAGTGGTATCTGATGCTGTGGTGATGGGTGCTGATGTTGGGTGATGATGGGTGCTGTGGTGATGGGTGCTGGTGCTGTGGTGATGATGTGGTGATGGTGCTGAGTCAGTTCACAGTGTTTCCTTCCACATTGTCCTGTGACAAGGCAGTGCCAGGGCCAGTACCTCCTCACAGGTTTAGACAGGGCCAGTCTGGTTGTTTGAAATTACTTCCTTGGAGTATCTGCATTGTTCTTTTTTTTTTTTTTGCTAGTGGAACTCAAGAACACTTAAGTTCTCTTGTCTAGGGTGCCAAAAACTGGACTCAGGGGGAGCCTTGGATGCAAGTATTTGTCAAAAAGGGATTTTACATTTACTAAAAACTGCTTTGTACTTTGGGTATTTCTGGTAAATAATTCGATTCTCTGTTATTCAAGTGAGATGCATGCAAATTCGAAGAAAAATTATCACCCTTAAAAATCGTAACAATTTTGTACCTTTAAAACTCGAGGAGTCCATGAAAGAACTCTGTAGTCCTATTCATAAACCATTTGATTTTACCGCATGTATAGCTGGTGTGTTCATTTTGTTAATATACTAGATATATAAAGACCAACTTAAGACAAGGATAGTATTGGTTGCCATGGAAACCTGGGCGGCTGACAACAAGTTTGCCATATCTGAAAATCCATTGATCACCCTACGTGAGTTTATGAAATACAGAAGGGATTTTATCAAAGAGAAAAGTGATGCAGTTCACCTTTTTTCGTACGTAACTTTTGTAATGACTTCTTGCTTTTTTATGGTTTCATGTTAAATGCTGTATTACTTGTGACTGAGATGTAATCTTTACAATTAGGATTGACATTGCAGTATACTTGGAAGAAATTTTAAAGTATAGATTATTTGAATTATTGTGAAAATTTAAGTGATTTTATTTTGAGCTATTTTATCACTGCATGTCTATTTCACAAATGTTCATGTTATCTCTGTTTTTGGTTCTAAGGTAAGAACTAAATTTCTGGAGTTTATTTTTATTTTTTCTCACTTCTATATATTTTTTTTGGTAATATACACATTTGATGTAATAGCCAAGTACATATAGTAGCATTTTAAAAAACCTATTATCTAAAGTCTGAGCTGCCAAAGACAGTTACAATTGGAAGTAAAAGATGTAGTTTTAGGGAAACTTAAATTTTTACATAATTTCAAATTTAAAGAAAATTTGTTAGAGTACTACAAGGAATTTACATATGTTCATTACCTAGATTCATCAATTATTTATAATTGACCCCACTGATTTTGTGATTTTTTTTTCCTTCCTTCCTTTCTTCTGTGATTTTTTTTTTCCTTCCTTCCTTTCTTCCTTCCATCCATCCACAATATTTTTTTCCCTGAACTTTTTCAGAATAAGTTGGAAATGCTTACCTACTGACCTTTTCCTACTAAATACTTTAGGGATATTATCTAAGAATAAAGACATTCCTTTACCTAACTATAGTAAATTAATAAAACCAGGAAATTTAACATAGGCACAGTAGTTCTATGTAATCCATAGTCTATATTCAAATGTCACCAAGTGTCTCAATAATACCTTTATAGCCATTTTTCCCATCTAGTATCCAGTCCAGTGTCACACATCATGTTTGATCATGGTATCCCTTTAGTTTCCTTTAATCTGAAAGATTTTCTCAGCCTTACTTTTGAGAAGTGCAGGCCTGTTACTTTAGAGACCGCTTCCATTGTGGGGTGTCTGATCTTTTCTCACGGAGATTGAAGTTATGTATTTTTGGCAGTAGTTCTACAGCAATGATTTTGTATCCTTCTCAGAGTGCATCATATCAGCAATTCTTTTTCAATAGGTGTTCTTCAATTGAAGATATTTATTGATCATCCCTCAGAAACCTTTTTCTTTGGTTCTGTATGTATAGTTTTTGCATTTCTCTCTTACTTCAGGAATATATAATGTAGAAATTTTGTATGCATTGAGAAAATGTAGTATGTGGTGAATTAATAATGAGAGGTACTATGATGGTTGAACTGTGAGCAGTAAGCATTTCTCATTTCCTTTTCTAAAAGGGGAAGTCAATTTGAGAGTAGCCGGAGCGGGGCTGCTTATATTGGTGGGATTTGCTCGTTGCTGAAAGGAGGAGGCGTGAATGAAGTAGGTGTGAACATCTGTACAATACAAAGTGGTATGATGGCTGAAAATGTTTTCCTCATATTTAAGAGATAATTTCTCAGTATTCCATATTAGATTGTTTCATTAGCAATCAACATGACCAGAGAATAGAATAGGCAAATAATGGACGATAATACCTAATAATTCTGCTCCTGTTCTACTTAGAATAACTTCCAGATCAAGCAATTTACAGAGTAAAAGTACACAGAATTTTTACTTTAACTATTGTTGGAAATAAGGCCCTTTTTGTCATGGAATGATTTCCCAGAGAATTGAGTAATTCCCTGAAGCATTGCCTAACAACATAATTGAATATTTTATTTTTTCCTCACTATTTGACAAATTTTAGGAGAAAAAAATAATAAAGGAAGATTTCCAAAGGGTTGCTTTTACCCTCTACACACACTAACTGATGGAAATGATCTAGAAGAAAAATAACTGAATCTTTGGAAGGCTACATATTGAAAAAAAAAAAAAATCCTCAGTTGTTCTTAAATTTCTTTAGGCCAGAGATCATCACTACTTCCTGTTACTCATTATGTTTGTTTTCTAAAACTATTTTCTATTCTGGGGGGAAGGGAATTTCAGGTGTCAAATGGGCACCTAAAAACAAACAAGTTTCAAATAATTTTTATGCATTTATTTTTCATTTTGTGTTATTCAAAAGTCTGACTTGATCAGATGCAAGTACTAAATTTTTCAGTAACATTACTGAGTGAAATTTGTACTCAGATTAAAATTTCCAAACTCAAGAGTTGATGATTGTCAGAGTTCTATTTTTTTCTATGAGATTTAATCAAACATGGATTTATTTCTTGCTGTTTCTTCCCAAACGCACATTCAGTACTAGGTACAAGGTGTTTAGCCTCTGCTAAATAAATGCTTTGAAACTATTTGTTTTTAATTATATTGTGACGTTTTTCTCTGGCCCATCTTAAAACCAGTTTGTATTTATGTATCTTTTATTTTTGTTTTTGTTTTTCAGTTTGGGAAAACGGATTTAATGGCAGTTACACTTGCCCAGTCATTAGCCCATAATATTGGTATTATCTCAGACAAAAGAAAGCTAGCAAGTGGTAAGTTTGGTTTAGTTATAGTTAAAAGACTATTGGTTATGTATTTTGTAGAATGAGATTCTTTGATTCAGTTGCTTGATCAAAAGCAACTGGGTGTGTGGGTGGTAGTGTAAGAAAGAAGCCAGCGCACAAAATATTGTTCTCAAAAGTAATGCAAGGGTCTCTTACATTCTAGATGAAAACTCTCCCTGTATAATAAACACTTAAAGTCATGTGATAATAAATTCACTGCTAAATTTAACCTAATGAGCAAAATAAACTCATTTTGGCATTTGGGATGCTCTAGTTGAGAATGCTAGCCATATAAGTTTCAGAAATAGTGTTTTATTATGGTTTATTTGAAACAACTCTAAATATGACTACAGAATTAGAACTTTCTTGTTAGGATCAGACCTTATGATATGAGTAGTAAAATACAGTTCTAGTAAAATGTGCCATATTTAGCAAGTAGTTAAAGTTACTTCACTGTGGTCAAATACTGTGTAATCAAATTGTTACAACAATTTGTTACAACAATTTGATTACAATCATATTCATTTTATTATTTTAGTAATAAATATCATAAATATGATGGAAAACTTATAATAATAACTTCTGCCATTTGTAGAATACTCATTATTTGCCAAATGATTGAAAGCCATATTACCTACATCTATACTCAGTTCTCGAGAATCCTTCAAGATGACCCATTTTTAGCCCATTTTACAGATGAAGTGACTGCATCTTAAAAGGATATTGTCTCTGGACTATACATGTTAAATGGAAAACCATGGTTTTAAACCCAGGAGTTCCTGATTCTGAGGCTACTTAGCCAATATACTATACTGCCTTTGACCAGAAGCGTTCCTATAGAAGCTTTTAAAAGTGGGCAAGAAGTTTGATGTGGTGGTTTTGTTTGTAATCCCATTGACTTGGGAGGGTAAAGCAGAAGGATCAGAAGCTCAAGGCTACCCTCAGCAACTTAGCAAGGCCCTAAGCAACTTACCAGACCCTGTCTCAAAATAAAACATTGAAAGGGCTCAGATATAGCTTAGTGATAAAGCACCCCTAGGTTCAATCCCTAGACAAAACAAAAACAAAAACTGGATATGAAATGGTAATAATTCCCCTAATGATCTGTGAAATTGGGATCCTATCTTGATTCTTCAAAGTTTCTCACTATCTCGTTGTTACTTGCTTTTTTTTTTTTTCATTTAAGTCATTTTAAGTGACTGGTTAAAAAATATGATCATTCGTTTAGCTGTCAGAAATTTTTAAAGTAAAACTGTATAATCTTGATAGGGTCAAAAGTGTATTTTTGTTGTCCTGCATTATATAGAAAACCTCGAGCGTAACAATTAAAAAGCGGACAGCACTTTTTAAAAAAGTATTTTAAAATAAAATGAAGATAAAGTTTGTTGTTTGTTTTAAAAATAAAAATTACTTGAATGCAGCTGCATTTGCTTTGTAAAAAGGCATGTGTATTTATTTTTTAGGTGAGTGCAAATGTGAGGACACGTGGTCTGGATGCATAATGGGAGATACTGGGTGAGCCACTTCTACTTGGAAATAACTCACTTTTCCTTTACCTGCTGTGCTGTTGTCTTCTTAGGAATGTTACATTAAATAAATTAGTGCATGCATTATTACCACAGGAATTTATGAGAAAAATCAGAATCACGGCCCTATGTAGATGATATTTTCACAGAGTATTCCTTTATTTAAGAAAATAACTGATGTCAATTAAGTTAGTAAACCTCAGAAAATTTGTTAGCTTTGAATCTAGGCTAGTAGTATAATGAGAAACAACTTTATTCTTAACACAGTTCCTTTCCTTTTATCTCCTCCAATTCCAGTTTAACAGGTTATAAGTAGTAGTGTGCTGGTAAGTTCACTCTCAAAACCAAAAACAAGCTGGGCACCGTGGTGCATGCCTGTAATCCCAGTGTCTTGTGAAGCTGAGGCAGGAGGATCAAGAGTTCAAAGCCAGCCTCAGCAAAAGCTAGGCACTAAGCAACTCAGTGAGAATCTGTCTCTAAAAGTACAAAATAGGGCTGGGGATGTGGCTCACTGTTTGAGGGCCCCTGAGTTTGTTTCCTGGTACCCCATCCCCCAACAAACAAACAAACAAGCAAACAAAAACATAAACAAGAAAGTAGAATGGATTCATCACTTTCTCAGAATTCCATGGTGCACATAATCCCAAAGTGGCTGATTTCAGGCCAGTACTGGTGGCTTCACAGTGTGACATCACTCAACAAGGAGCTGGGAAGAGAAGACTATAGTCACCTCTCTTCAGAAAGGTTTAATTTTTATACTGTCTTACCTTCACTCACAATCAATCATCAATTCTTGTCTTTTACTCTTTCTAAATAAACAAACCATTCCTTGTATTACAGTTTAATCACACTGCCCTAAGTCAACCTTTGGTCATCTTGTGTTATTATTATACAAATAGCATTCCAAACATCAGGCAGCATTCAGGCTCTCTCTCTCTCCCCTTGTGAACCTTACGTCGATCATCACTATAAAGGTATAAACATCACTGTTTATAACCCATATATCACCCATTAAAAGAAAAGTGAAACACTGCCTGCGTGGTTAAGTTCCCTTGTATTCCCCCTTAACAGTCTCCAACCCTAACCACCATCTTGAATTGGGTTCAAATTATTCACAGTTCCTTCTTTATATTTACTGTATGTGTGTAAAACAAAGATTGCTTCACGTTTTCAGTTTATAAGAGGCATCATGCTGTATGTATTTTTCCGTGACTTACTTATTTTGATCAACATTAATGTTTATGAGATTGATCCATGCTGTTCATTAAATGCCATTATTTTGTTCAGAACTTTTGTTGAGGCTCCATTGTCTGAAGAATAAAATTCAAATTTCTTATTATTATTTAGATGCCCACAATCTTTATTTATCCTCATTTGCAATCTTATGTTCTCCTACTATTCTGATTTGTTTGCTTACCATAATTATACATAGGTTTTCAGCTTTTCTGATTTACTAACCATATTCTACAAGGAATTTTAGCTTCATAAAAATTTGCTTATAGTACTTGTACATGAACTTCCAGCTTCTTTTGGTTTCCTGATTATGTTATCTGTAATGTCTTTCATCCTTTTCTCTTTCTAACCACATTTTTAGCCATCTGAAGGTTATTATAATTTTAATGCCTGCATTATATTAATTCTGTATATTCCTCTTCTTCCTCTCACCATTTAGTTATACATTTTTAAGGCATTTCATTTCACACTAATTTATAGTTCATACCTCACACCATAATCCTTTGTACAAACTTGATTTTAAAAAATAAATATTTATTGATCAAATTTGAATTTTGATTTAGGACATGAATGACAAGGCAAATAAATGATGGAGGGAATGTATATGCAAACATGTATTTAAAATATTTTTCAAAATTTCTTTGAATTTTTTTAATAATGGGAAGTGATATAATTTTCCAACAGTTACTAAATGTTATGCTAGAGGTTTCTGCTCTTTAAAAGCTATCTTTTATCTGATTGTTCTGATTAATTACTAAAATTTTATAAAAATTTTAATCTATATGGTCCTAGGCAAATCTACACAGTACATAGTCCAATCTACATAGTACTAGGAAAGATAAAATGGTGCCAGGAATGGTGGTGCAGGCCTGTAATCCCAGCAGCTCCGGATGCTGAGGCAGGAGGATCCTGAGTTCAAAGCTAGCCTCAGCAACTTAGTGAGACCCTAAACAACTTAGTGAGACCCTGTCTCTAAATAAAATATAAAAAAGGGCAAGATATTGCTCAGTGGTTAAGCACCTCTGGGTTCAAGCCATGGTACCAAAAAAAAAAAGGTTCCCTTCAGGTATATATAACTCTCTGCATTGGAACTTTCCCTATATTAAGTAGAGAAAAAAGCCTTTATATAAAACATTAAATGATATGACTCCATAAATTTGATCTATGCCAAATATCACCTAGCAGTACTAATTATGGACATATGTTCCAGAGGGCACATTCCCTCCCATTTTTGCTTTCTGAAGCTCCTCTGTATTATTAAATGTTGGAAACCATGGTTGAAATGAATACCATCAGTTTCTATTTAAAGTTATAAAAACTAAAATTTTAAGAATGGTTGAATATAATAGATATGTAACCTTGTAAAACGTAAGTTTGAGGGCAGAGGCAGGGGAAAGATATATTTGCCTTCAGACGCATGAAGGGTATAAAGGTAGAGGAATTAATGTCTATTTAGTTCAGGTAAGAACACAGAATGGTCTGTGAAAGTTATAGGAAGTCAGGTGTGTCAAAATAAAGCGTAAGAGTAATTCATACAGTTCCATTGTTCATATATAAAGAGGTTTCCTGTAGCGGAGTGATTTTTTAGTCACTTCCAAGTTATGGGGTGTAGACTGAACTCCCCACTGTGAGGTGGGGAAAAGGATGGGCTGGAATGTGGCAGCTATAGAAGTCCTTGCAGGGCAGAGGTAGAACTAGACTATGACTTCTAAGAGTCCTGGGAGTTAAAGACTTTTTACTTGGGTAGTAGGGAGCCATCTCAGGTTTTGACCAGTTGAATGAACAGGGAACTTGAAGAAAGCCCTATTTACATTTGATAACTGTGGCAGAGATGCATAGGATGGATTAGTGGGGAAGGTGATAAGAACTTTATCTGGGGGCAGGCATTGAAGAAAAGGAAGTAATATATGAAAGAAACTTTTAAAATTAAGAATAAAGTTTGTGTCTTGTTAGGAAAAGGGCCTAGACAGAAATAGAATAGGTAACTTATATCCAAGACAACTTTATTTGGATAGTTTGGCATGAAATGCTTTAAAAAAATGAGTTTAGGCTAAATAATCATTATAAATTCCATTATAATTTATAATTATAAACATTAACCACTGTGCTAGACAGCGGTATGGGTATAAATGGACACTGTCCTTGCAGGGTCATAGGAGAGACTTTATAAAAACCATGCATTATTATCTTATTTGTTTTTTTCACTTTGATAAAGATCAAAGTAAAACAGTTTTAGAGAAATACAGAAAATAAAATTCTTATAACTTTTTCTCCATTAATAACCATGTTGATATTAAAATACTGGTGTTTTTAACCCTCAGTATTCATCTCTTTCCATTTTTATTGTTGTTTTATAAAATTTGGTGACTTCTGGACATGTAATGTTTATTCATTTTTTTAACTTAACATTATATGGTCAGCATTTTTCTGAGTCTAATTGTTATTTATTACTATGATTATTAATCATTTCATGGTATTCTGCTTTGTCCACATATCACAGTTCAGCTAATAGTTCTCTAACTATTGAGCATTTGGGTTATTTTTATGTTATGTGCTACCACAAATAATGCTACCATAAATATCTTTGTGTATATATCCTTGTGCACATAGCTAATTATTTATTAAGAAAAATTTTGGAAAAGCAGAATTACTAGATCTAAGGGTGTGCATGATGATTTTGACGATTCTTAATGCATATTACCATAAACATCAAGTTTCTTTTTTTCCTTACCCTTTATTACTTTTTTTTCTTGTATGCATTTAAAAGAAAAACAATTTGAAACTTGGGGAAAAGTTGCAAGATGAATAACAAAGATCTGTTTGATCCCTTTAGTTATAAATTTCCAGTCTGTGCCCTCTTACCCTCAAACACCTTAGGGTACATTTCCCATGACAAGAACACCCTCCTATTTAACTACGACATAGCCAGTAAAATCATCTGAGTCTTAGCCCTCGTTCAAGACTGGCCTGTATGTCAATAATGTCTTTTACAGTAAAAGATTCAGAATAGGCGTTACATTAACTTTTATGTCTTTTAGCCTCCTTCAGTCTGCAGTAGTTCCTCAGTCTTTGACTTTCATGACCTGACACATTTATAGGTTATAGGTCAATTATTTTGTAGAGTTCTCTGTTATTTGGGTTTGACCCAGATTTAATATTTAGGACTCATTATGAAATAATTGTTTTCTAACTCCCTTTTATTTAAACTATAGGTGCTATTATGTGTAGGTTTCATGTAATTGCATATGCAACGAACCATTATTTTCATAGTCACCATTAGTGACCCAATGAAGAATTTACAAATATCCTGATTGAATAAAATTCTTACAGTTTGAATACAAATGCTGTACCTGAGTGGAATTTATTCTTTCTTCTTAAAAGAATAATGTATAATTTTAATAATGTTCAATTTTAAGACTAATAAACAAGGGATCCAGGTATTGCTTTTCTTCTCTCCCACAGCTATTATCTTCCTAAAAAGTTCACCCAGTGTAACATTGAAGAGTATCATGACTTCCTGAACAGTGGGGGTGGCGCCTGCCTGTTCAACAAGCCTTCTAAGGTAATTGTGAGCGGAGATGTTAATGATTAATCTTTATACAGGGTCATACACACCATTGTTTAGCCTTTGGGTCTATAAAAGAGAGCTTTTCAATTTGGCCTATATGTATATATTCTAGATATGCTAAATGTCTGTTTACATTTTCAATATCAGCTTTAATATTGGGCATTTGGGGCTATTCTGATGTAATAGCAGAAATGAGTGGATTTTTTTGTCTTTTTTTTTTTTTTTAGTATAGTTAATTATGAAAGTGTGTGTGTGTGTGTGCGTGTGTTTTGACCCTTCCATTCCATTCTGTACACTTCCATTCTATAAGCTGAATACCTCAATTACCTTTTTCTATTTTGCAGTATGGGTACAGGGGCACTGTACCACTGAGCTACTTTCCCAGCCCTTTTTATTTTTTATTTTGTTTGCTTATTTTGATTTTTTTTTTCTGGTACTGGGGATTGAACCCACAGTATCATGCATGTTAGGGACTTTACCACTTTACCCAACCCTTTTATTTTTTATTTTGAGATGGGGTCTCACTTAGTTGCTAAGACTGGTCTCGAACTTGTGATCCTCCTGCCTCAGTGTCCTGAGTTGCAGGGATTACAGGCATGTGCCCCTACTCCTGACAACCTTAATTAACTTTTGAATGAATACGATGTGTCTAGCTAATAGCAGTCACTTATCAACTTTGCCTATCACATAGGATAGATTGCATTCAAAAGGTAATAAAATTGATAGTTAAAAAATAAAATAGACCTAAAATGTACTCCTGGACAGTCCAAAATTGCTTTAACATCTGGGGCAAATTATTATTGCTGTTCTCTGCAGAGCTATGTTAATAGCAGGAGCAGTATTTTATATTGAATAATTCAGTGGGTATTTTAACTTTTGTGATACTTTTCTTGTTGTTTATGAAATAACTTACAGAAGAAGATGGTTAATAAATGGCTTTTCACAGATGATTAAACTTGATCCTCAGAACACTTTTGGACAGCGGATTTATTAGATGAACAGATAACATTATTCCTGTTTAAAATAGTAAAGTCTCTAAGATGTTAAGTAATTGTGCCAAGATTTTATTTCATTTTATTTTGGTCCTGGGGATTGAACCCAGGGCCTCATGCATGCCAGGCATGTGTGCTACTACTGAGTTATCCTCCAGCCATGTGCTAAGATTTTAATCCAGATGTTCTGACTCCAAACCCCTTGCTTCCTGACTGAAATGGAATTTCAGGGGTCAAACAGGCTTAGTTTTAGTCAATGACTAGATCATCTTTTACTTTAGTGACTTTCACCAGACTCTACTTGGTATGTGTGTTATATATGTAAATATTTACAAAGTATATATACATATTACATATGAAATGGAGACAGAAGGAGACATTTCTCAAGTTACAAGTTGTAAAAATCATGCTTTCTTGTTTAGTTAAATACATATATATTTGAGATGATTGGCAGGTATGCAGTGGTGTGGGTATAGTGCTCAGGTCTCTCAAAGTCTTTGCTGTTGACTTTTCTATGTTTCAGTTCCCTTTTTGGTTTTCCTTCCACAGCTTCTCGACCCTCCTGAGTGTGGCAATGGCTTCATTGAAACTGGAGAAGAGTGTGACTGTGGAACCCCTACAGTAAGTCTTTGGTGGTTTTGAAGATGGTTTGCAGGTGACTCAGGGTTGCTCCAGGTCCACACACATTGAGACATAACAGAGCAAGTGTTATGCCTAGAAATTTTATAGAATTTGTGGATAAAAGGTTATTGTAATGAGTTTTTATTTATTTTAGGAAATATTCTGCTACTTTTTAGGAAATGATGTCATTTTCTGATGTTTTGCAAATGTTTATATTCCTTAGGAATGTGTCCTTGAAGGAGCAGAGTGTTGTAAGAAATGCACCTTGACTCAGGACTCTCAATGCAGTGATGGTCTCTGTTGTAAAAAGTGCAAGGTAATAAATACTGCTTAAAGAGGAATGTACAGAAAGAAGGACACATGTGATTAAGTTGCTAAGGCTGGGTAAATCTCACCTAATAATAACTGTATCTAACACACAGTGAATGACTAAAGGCCAGATGCTTACAGGACCCTCATAAAATCTCGTGAGGTGTAGTTAACATTTTTTCCCTTCTAATAGTAGTTTCCCAAGGTCTGACACCAAGTAAGTCAGGGAGCTTGCTGAACCCTGTTCATTCTAAGGCTGTCCTCTCCAAGCCTCCTTGAGGAGCAGGCACAGTAAATGAAACCAGGTCTTTGAATATGTCTACATTTCTTTGGAAAGCCAAGTACAAATTCAATAGATTCTCCTTTTCTTCTTACTGAGTTTGGTATACCTCTCCTCCTTCTTCTCCTCCTCCTCCTCCTCCTCCTCCTCCTCCTCCTCCTCCTCTTCTTCCTCTTTGTTTATGGCAGGGGGGCACTGGGGATTGAACCCAGTGATGCTGTACCATTGAGCCATACTCTATTTGTTTTTTTTTTTTTTTTTTTTTTTTTTTTGAGACAGGATCTCCCTAAGTTGCCCAGGCTGTCCTCTAACTCATGATCCTCCTGCCTCATTCTCCCAAATAGCTGGGATTACAGATGTGCATTAGTGTGCCCAGCTATTTCTCTTGTATTAGCTATTGAGGGAGTGAAAGGAATACTTCAGACATGATAGTACCTTAAATATTTTATTGTACATGGAAATTGAGAATGCATCTTTATACACTTTATCTGATTTCATCTTCCCAATACCATCCTCATCTCTATCTCTAAGTATATAATCCTTTACATCAAGACCCACAATTTGGGGCTTACTTTTCCCAAAGAAATGAAATTCTTTTTTTCTCATTTCATATGATATCTGATGTAATATTCTATATTATTTCTACATATAATATAATATAATACAACATAATATAATATAATATTCTACATTAATTTCCGTCTCCAGTTTGGACATTTTTTTGGAGCAGAGCCGAGCATTTACACCATTGTTGTTATAGGTTCCCAACAAATATTTGTTGAACAAATGAATAAATATGCACAGCACTCTCTTTGTAATTATTTGCTGATTGAATATCTTTAATGAATTAAAGATATAAAGCTATCATAGTAAGTCTCTGCTGTGTGCCAGAGATTGTGCTAATAAGTTCTTTTAATTTATATCACCTTACATCTGGATTTCTTTACCAGACACCATTGACATTTTTGGCTGGATAAATCTTTGTTTCGAGGGTATGTCTTGTGTGTCGCAGGATGTTTAGCAGCATCCCAAGGTTCTACCCATTAGATGCTAGAAGCAATGTTCCCAGGCATGACAACTAAGAATGTCTCCAGACATTGCCAAATGTCCCCTTGTGGGCAAAATCACCCCTGGTTGAAATCGCTGTCTTAGATAATGCACCCAAGCACACTTTTGGGATAGACATTATTATCCTGATTTTTACAGTTGAGTGATCCAAGTTCCTAGGAAGTTAAGTCATGTGCATGGGCTCACTCAGCTAGTAAGGAAGGGATGTGCAGTCACATCCAGATCTGCTGGCAGCAGTTTCTGTTGTTTCCACTGTACTGCTGTGTCTTCTGGCAGCTTTTTAAGACAAGCACGGCACTGGCAGAGATCTCTGAAAGCACTCTCTAAAAAGGGAAGATTAAACCAAATGTAAAACAGACATTCTTTCATTTTGGCGACCACAACTTCTTGCTCTGTCAGCTCCTCCAACTGCTATAACAAGGGATCCCGAATCATTTATTTTAATCCTTGATGTTTAATGTTTGCCCATCTGTCAAATACGTGTAATTATACCTTTTTTTCTGCTTTCACATGCAGATTTAGGCTCTTTGTGATATAATCATTACAAGGAACAAGTACAGAATAATAAAATACCTAAAATATGATGACACAATTAATTACTGGCCTACAACATAATATACCAGTCAAGTGAAATCTTTTTTGCCACTTTCTCTACCTCAGAACCCCCTTCACCCTACCCTGGGGAGCCAGAGGTAGGATAGTAATGGAGGGGGAATTGAGGATTAAGATGAGCAGTTGTATATATCCCTACTTTTTCTACATATATATATAATGTATAAGCTCAGGGTTGGCAAACATTTTCTATAAAGGGCTATATAGTAAATAGGTTTTCATAAAGCATCACAATTACTCAGCTCTGCCTTTGAAAGCAGCCATTGAAAATGCAGAAACAATGTGTGTGGCTGTGTTCCAGTCAAGCCTATTTGTAAGGAGAGGTAGTCAGCCAGTTTGGCCCTCAGGCCATTATTTGTGGACCTCTGCAGCAAGATATTTCTTGCGTATTTGGTCATTATTTCTCTCCTCCCTTTATAAGCTTCAATACAGCATAGATTCTGGGTGATTTATTTACTGCCATGTCCCAGCACTTAGAGCAGATCTTCCTTTACTGTGCTTTCTTTCCAAAGTTTCTTGGAAATTCTTGAATGTTTATACTCTCATCCAAACTGTACCTCAAATCTGCTGATATTCCAGCCTTATATTCTAATTGGCTTGCCCCAATTTTAAGGAAGAACAGAATCAAACATGTAAAATTAAATTATTTTGCTTATTTCCTTATGTTTATGGCCCACTTACCCCCACTAAAATGCAGCTTCTTTGTGAGCAGAGTTCTTGTGATTTGTTTTCTTTCCACTGAGTCTCCAGTGACGAGAACAGTGCTTGGCACGTCCTAAGTGCTTAGTAAATCCTTGTTGAAGGAGCACAAATTTTGTTTGACTCACCTAAAAATATCTTTTAAAATCCTGATTTGAGCTGGTGGGCTGCACATGATCTAGGAGGAGAGGAGACTCAAGTGCCAGGAGGGTTCTGAATGGGGAAGATGGCATGGTTTGCACAGGAGTCAGGGAAGCCTGATAATAGGTATGTTTGTGTGAGCAAAGACAAAAGCGCAGAAGGATTTAGCCTCAAATGTCAGTGTTTTAGAGAAGGAGAAGAGAGGAGTGGTAGGGAAGAGGTATAGCTTTATATATCTCTTTTGGTTTTGTTACCATGAGTATTCCTGCACTTTGTAAATCCAACAGGGTTAAACATTATTTGTTTAGATGCATACTTAAAAGAAATATTTCCAGTGATTGAAAACAAACAAATAAAACCAACCAACCAACAAAACCCAGAACTCCAGACTCCCATCCATAGGCACAAATAATAGGAACATTAGGAAAGAGAAAATGACCAAGATTTAAATCTGTTTATGATGAGGCACTGGAGAAGAAGGGAAGAGAAAGCTTGGGAGGATAGGCTTTGCCAGAAAATCTAACTTTTGTTTCAGCCCCAAATGTAGCTTTTCTAATCTTGGCAGATAAGAGAGACTGAAAAAAAAAAAAAAAAAAAAAAAGGTTTTGTGATAAAGGTGTGAATAAGAATGACGGGTAAAGCCTAAAAGCTCCCTGGCAGGAAGGATTACAAGAGCTTTGACTAGCCAGATATCCTTGTAGAGAGGTACCATCAAGCCCTGTCCTATTTTAGCATTTTAGCAAGATATTATGAGACTTATGTGTGATGAATATGGAAGTTACTTCATATACAAGAAACTGTTGCTTAAAACTATTAAAATAGCATTTTGTTCAATAACTGCAGTTTTCACACACTATCTTTTTAAAATAGCTAAAGGTATTCCTATCCAAACATTTCTCATTTTGCTTTTTTAAGATAGTACCATGAGAGCTTTTGTTCTTTCTAGTCTTACACATTGATTTTTGTTCATTTTAGTTTCAGCCTATGGGGACTGTGTGCCGAGAAGCAGTGAACGATTGTGATATTTCTGAAACATGCTCAGGAAATTCAAGCCAGGTAATCTGCAAACCATAGTGGAAAAAGTATCTTTAGTGTGCTTGTCCCTTAGGAGAAATGTCTGTGAATAATATGCTCATGTGTCTCTTTCATGTCATCTGTCACTTTCTTTTTGATATTTTAGAAATTTTAGTTTTAGTAATCAAAGCTTGAGCAGATGTTCAACATAATTTTGTTTTAATGTTAAAGCACCTAAGACTTATGCATACCGTAAGTATTTTATTTTTATACCAAGTAGGGAATAAATGGCATTTTCTTTTTATCTACCTAGTAAAGAAAAACAAAAGACCCTCTCTTCATCTGGCTGAAACAGGAGCCAGCTGACGCGGAGCGACTCATAGAGCACTATCTTCTGAGAGGGGACCCTTTTTCTTGTCTCTTATGTATCTGAGTTAGTTACATCACCTCCCATATTAATAGTTGTCCTTCAATTTAATAGTGTTTATTTGTAGATAGACATGCTGGGGGAATTGCAATCTGTGATGCAGGTTCACAGATTTAAAAAGGATCAGTCTACACTTCTCACAATTGTGCTGAACTCTAAAAATGACCATGCAGTTTGAACTATGCAACACAGTTTTAATGATCTATGAAAATATAGTTGTTCTGTGACCTTTAAAAAATGCTGTCAAACAAAAACTCTCTTACTGATAGTTTTAAACGCACAGGGAAATGAAAAATATAACTGGTATTTTTATAGCACAATGTAAATTAAGATAGAAACATTGAGAAAGTGTTGTATTTCTTTGTATGAAACTCTTGAAGTATAGTTTGAACTGTGCTTGCTGCTGCTTCTTGTGAACTTTACAATGAGCATTGTAAAGTGAGAGTGAGCATTGTTCTCTGCCTTGTGGTATTCCTTTCTAAGTTTGAATCTGCTTTCAATATCTTATTCTCTGTGTTTTCAATGTCATGAAGTATCTCTGAGGGATGTGAAGCCATGCATACGGAGTGTCTTGTCAATGTCACTTCCTCTGCCACATCTTCACCTGTTATGTTGTGCCCACTTCATTTGTGCCTTTGAGTTCCTTCACTAGGTTCCTCAGGCTATGTGTCTAGAATCTCCTGAGCAATAGTCTTACTATCCCCACAGTCAGTGGTTTTGTTTTTTTTTTTTTTCTGTGATTCTGTTGGCATTAAATTTAAATTTTACTTCTGGTGTCATTGCTTTCATTTCTTGACTGCATTTTCATCTTTGTTGGCCAGTTTCCTCTTTTGATTACCCATATTTGTAAATGTCACATGATATTACTGGAAGGCAAAGAGACAACACAACTTCACATTTCGCTGTCTGTGAGTTGAACAAGCAGATGGTTGGTGACAATCACTGACAGACTTTAAAAGAAGGGAAATAATGGGTCACAGATCATGATAGACATCTGTTATTTGCCTGTATTTTGCCTAAAGTGAATAGCAAAGTTTGTGCTTTATGCAATTACTTACATTAATATACTGTGATAACTGAAGTTAAAACCATGTTGTGTGGGAGATTGATTGGAGGACAAAACCAGAGACACTGAAATTCGTGTATAGTTGAGTCAGGACTGCCCACATGTACTTTTTCTCCAGATACGGAAGTATCAATAGTGATATACTTACATTAACCATTAAAAATGATTTATTTTAAAGGAATAATACAAAGAGGTTAAAGATCTGTGTGTAAAAGTATTGTGCCATTCTTTCTAATTGGGCTGGTTTTCTAAGTTAACACCTAATGATGATGAGAACTCAATGAATAATTAATTACCTCCATGGCTCCTAGACAAAATATATATTAGAACATTGCAATTAAATAAGCAGAAATTTTAAAAGAATCAAAAGTCTAAAAATGATGTCTGTCAAAGATGCTCTTTTGCATTAGTTTTAACTGTCTAAATTAATCGGAGATAACTGTAAGTGATCATTGCAGTACATTAGCTTAAAGCAATGCATTATATTCATTAACATGGTACCTATAAAAATGTTCATTATGACATGAAGAAATTTATATGCAAAAATAAAGCAAAGAAGCAAAACTAAAAAAAGTTATCTATAATTTGGCCATACTTATGCTTAAAAATCAATTTTTATGGAAAAAGGTAGAAGCAAATTGTACTAGAATATAAAAAGAGCACTTTGGAGTGGTGGAGTGTGATAGACTTCTCTCTTTTTTTCTCCTTTTTTCACACTTCTCAATTTTTCCCAAACGACTATGTAATTATACATTTTTCTATCATTATAGTAATACATTTTAAAATTACTATCTGTTTAAAGCCTGACAAAAATGCTCTATAATATTCCGCAGTTGCTTCAAGGAAATATAGTGCATTAATTTTAAAATAATTTAATATTATTTTATTAACTTAAATATTAAACATAAGTCATGTCTTTTCTAATATTAATTCTAGAAGCAGACTTGTGGTTGAAAGTCATTGCCTGGAATGAAGAGTCTGCATTGCTTCTCATGGCAGAAGAGAGGAAATGAGTTTTTGCCCCATCTATGTGGGCATACTCTTTGCTTTGTGCTCTTTCTTTTCTTGCTCTGAGGAATAATGATCTGTGTGAAACAGATGCTCTTAAAAATGTCATTCACTGAGCCTATTTCAATCAGTTCTTTCCATTTGCTTCTGTGTTATCAACTATAATTTCCTGTCATAGATTCCCATTTTTAGGAAAAAGAGTACCTACTGATTGTTGTGTTTCCTTTTGCATTCTCTTCTGTTTTTATGTATAGATGGTTTCAAGGGAGCAGATGAATGATCAAATGTGATTTTTAAAATGCAAATGCTGAAGTGGTTAACTCAACCTGATAGTTTGTTCTTAGTTTGGTTCATAGTTTGTTCTTTTTTCCTAGTGTGCCCCTAATATTCATAAAATGGATGGATATTCATGTGATGGTACTCAGGTAGGTCATTTTCACTTTTATCTCAATTTTTCATGTGGCACCAACATGAAAGAAATACTGAGATCTTGTCAAAATAGGAAGATCAGTTTAAGTTTCATAATCAATTCTGAAGATAAAAGGGCTTTATAATACCTATCTGCTGTTTTCCCCAGTCATATTTCCTTTTTCAGTTTTCTGCTAGTTTTCTGACATAAACAGCCATTGCATTGCTAATGGGTATTTGCTTTTCCATTTTAGGGAATTTGCTTTGGAGGAAGATGTAAAACCAGGGATAGACAATGCAAATATATCTGGGGACAAAGTAAGTATCAGCATGACTTGATAATTATTTCAAAATATTTTTATTGGTACATAATAATTGCAAGTCTTGATCATTTTTAAAGTAGGATATCAGGAAGACATCATAGGGATGTGGGTTGGAAGCAAAATTTTTTTTTTTTTAACTTTGTGACTGGGGCATATTCAAAACTATGGCAGGTGTTAGCGTGGGCACTTCTCTGGAAATTAGAGAAAGACACCTCCTTTGAGAAGACATGACTGCACACTTCCTGGCTAGCTGGCAGCGCTTGTGGACGAGACAGAAGGTGCCTTTGCTGCCAGGCAGGCGAAGCGCATGCCAGGGTGCACAGCTTGGAGAATAGAACAGACCTTGATTTCAGCTCCTCAGTGGAGTGCCTGTAAGCAAAACTTGTATAACCATATGGGATGGCCATGGATCCTGGATAGGCTATCCTTGACTTAGAACCTTGGGGAAAGTGCATCCATTGTAGTATTTCCTCTTGCATTTTCTTATTCATCGGTTTTTATGTATAGTTGGTTTCAAGGGATCAGGTGTTTTATCAGATGTGATTTTTAATATGAAAGCATTAAACATTTTAGCTAGAGTTGCTTCTTCGTCCTCAATTCTCTTTCTTAAGCTCTAGTCGGCTTTCCTAGTTAGAGGTGACCTTCTGCTGAGATTGCTCTTATGTATCAGAAAGAAATTTTAATATTAATCTCCTCAACTTTGTCAGTTTCAGAGGAAAATATATAATGTTTATATCTGTCATATTATTTAAGTTATACTGTATTTAAATTTATATTTAAACGTTGTACATATTTTTTGAAAGTCTTACTGGTCTATACTTTTGGAAACAATTTTTGTTCTAAACTCTTTCAGAAGGCAATTTGTATTAGAAAAAAAGCTATAAAAATAATGAGCATCCTTAGTGATTATAGGTAGTAGCTACAGTCCTTTTTGAAGGGAAAGTGTACGCTCTTTCAAGTTACTAAAAACATTGAGATGGGAAGAAATTTAGTCATGCAAGTTTACACTTTAAGCTAAGAGACAAACTTTGTTTCCTCCATTTGAGCAAAAATAGTAGCTGACAGAAGTAGGAAAAGAAGCTACCTACATAATTATTTGTTGTTTAATATATAAAGTTGAATATCCTTTATCTGAAATTTTTGTTACTAGAAGTGTTTCAGATTTCAGATTTTTTCTGGTTCAGTAATATTTGCACATAGATAGTGAGATATCTAGGGGATGAGACCCAAGTCTCAATACAAAGTTCACTTATGTTTCATATGCACCTTCTGCATATAACCTGAAGGTAATTTTATGTACTATGTGCCTGTGGAGTATTACATAGTATTTATATAACACATGACTGTGTTTTGACTGTGACTTGTGACATGAGATCAGGTGTGAACTTTTCCACTTGTGGTGTCTTGTGGTCACTCAAAAAGTTTCAGATTCTGGGGCAATTTGGGATGTAGCCCAGGGCTAGACCACTTGCTTAGCATTTTAGATTTCGGGTTTTTGGATTAGGGATGCTCAAGTTGTACCAACGAGTTCTCTTCTGATTAGTTTTCAAGTAATTTTGCTCTAACTCAGATAATTCTATCTATCCACCCTTGCTTTAGAAAAGATAAAAACTTGACAAAAATGCTGACTTACTTTAAAAGGTTATTTGACTCTCAGATTTTGTATGAATTCAGTCTCACCTAAAAGCAAACTGACAATTTTTTTTGTGGTGGCTGCTAACAATTAGTAAGCATGGTAGAAATTGGTGGGTTTTTAATCTAATTATAGTACATAACTATAATTAGATACCTGAGCCAAGTATGTCTAATATAGAAGAATTCCTGTAGGCCACAGGTACAATTTTTGGTTTTGGCGTTGATAACACTGAAGAGTCCTTAACTTGCAGTTTTCCTTTATTGCAAACATTTTGAGCAGCTTGCATATTGCCTCCTTTACTGACAGAAAATTCTGTTCTGCTTCAGAGGTGACAGCATCAGACAAATACTGCTATGAGAAACTGAACATCGAGGGGACCGAGAAGGGTAACTGTGGGAAAGACAAAGACACATGGATACAGTGCAACAAACGGTGAGGTGGACACATTAGCCTAGAGTTCATTCCTCAGTCGATTTTGAGCATAAGTTTTTGAGTACCAGGATGTTCCAGTTTCCTGCATCCCACAGAGAATGCTCTTGTCTACTCACTTCAACTCTTCCCAGGGTTCCTGCATCACAAGGGCTCCCATGTCTAGAAATACAGCCTGACCTTTCTCTCAAGGCCTAGGCTATTCTTGCTGCTCCTGCAGAACCTTCTCATCTAGAGGGTACCTCCCAGCATCTCACAAGCAGCAATAATTGAAGTTACCAGAATATGTACTCAGTGCTGTTGAGCAATTAGCTAGTTTGGCTCTTTTGTTCTGTTTTTTTCCAAAGGTCACAAGTCTCACTGTCCTTTTGGTAGAAGCCTGAGGGATCTTTGACGGTGCTTTTCTTCTGCGCATTGTCCAAATGCCAAATCGTAACCATTCCTCCCTTTTGCTCCTCTACATTTGCCTTTAACTCATCCCTTCTTTTCTATTCCTGTTGCCATTACCCCAACTAAGGCCTAGATTAATCCTCAGCTGTTACGAAATTTTCCAATAGTTTTCTATGCCAGCAGTCCCTAGCATACTTCCATCAGAATAATCTTTCTCTGAATTGTTTTGATTATGTCAACCATTTGTTCCATTTTACTAGTTCCACATAGTTATTAACAGCAAGAATAGGACCCAACATTTACTGAGTGCACACTGTGTGCTAAGCACAGTATCACACTCTGCATGAGCTGTGGCACTTAATCTCTATGGCAGTCCTCTTCTTTTGTGGATGAGGAAACTGAGGGAGTCTGTTAAATTGCCCAAGGTCATGTAGGAAGAATGTAGTAGGAACAGAATTAGAATTCACGCAGTCTAATTTTAGAACTCTCTTAACAATTTTGCTGAATAGCATGCCATCTAATCTAACAAATAAAATAGAACTGTAGTTTGGAGCTGTACCTCCTCCTTTATTTGCCTCAACTTATATTTTTTGTCCATTTTACTCCTGCAAGATCTAGAAAACCTTACTGTTTGAAATAGATACATTACAGTATCCTACCTTCATACCTGTGTTTATGCTATCCATTTCTCAGAAGCAGTTTTTTTGTCTTTTAATTTATTTTTGTTTTGAGACAGGGTCTCATTAAATTGCCCAGGCTGGCCTTGAACTTGCAATGCTCCTGCCTTAGCCTCCTGAGTCACAGGGATTACAGGTGTGCACCACCATGCCCAGCTCCCCAGAAGCCGTCTGCACACCCTTACCATCACCAGTAAAATGTTCATTTATCCTCAAACCCTAGTTGGAAAATACTTTATTCATAAATCATTTGTTCTAGAAGTAAATCATCTGTAACTAAATCATCTCCCTCTGGTCCTCTGAACTCCATCAGGACTATGTGCTATTCTTATGGTCCTTTTCCCCAACTCCATATTTTATAGTTGTTTATGTATGTGACTCATCTTCTCATTCAGAGTATAATTTCCTAAAGGATAAATATCATGTCCAATTTTCTTTTTATATTTTAAATTACTCAGAAAGTGTAATACTCACAAATTAAACTCAGAAAAATCTCAGATGATTCTCTCTCCTGCGTTGAAAAGAATTTTTGTTTATTATAGCTAGAGTAAAATGATGATATAATTTTAAAAGTTATTTTCAAAGAATGAATTAAACATATTGTTTATATTGGTGATATAGATCCTAATTTTTCTCTTTTATCTATTTGATAAAGTCTGATATTTCCATATATAGTCTTTCTTGACTACTAATAAATCTTCACAGATATTCACTAAAATATATTTTATTATTATCTCTACCAATATCTAAAATGTTGATATATATATAT
>JAJEJO010000327.1:509344-548783 GCA_020662805.1 Glaucomys volans
CCCCTAAACTACATCCCCAGTCTTTTTTATTTTGTTATTTTGAGACAGGGCCTCACTAAGTTGCCAAGGCTGTCCTCAAACTTGAAATCCTCCTGTCTTAGCCTCTGAAATATTTTAAAGATGAAGTGATGAGTCTTTGTGGCTGGGAATCTATAAACTATATGCAAAATATATAACCTCTTCTTTGATTCTGGGTGATTGGTGTCAGAAATGTCTATATTTTAAAAGAAGACTTGTCCTAAGGTATTCATTAACTTATCAAATACTAAAAAACAAGTTTATTATATTGCAGTGATGTGGTACAAAGAGATTCTAATGTAAAAGAAATCTATTTGATAGATAATTTTCCTTAGATAAACACTTGAACTAAAGGGCAGTAAAGGAAGTGGTTGGAATTTTGCTGCACCAGTGAGAGTTTCAGAGAAGACACTTTTTAGAGCATTAGGGCTTATTTTATTTTGTTTGGCATATGAGTAAGCAATATTGTTGATGGAAAACAAATGCTAAAGTAAGATTATCATTCCAACTGTGCAAGGTTTGTTATATCTTTGGAGGAAGAAGTAAAGTAAATAATTGGTACTCTCTCAACACAGGGATGTGCTTTGTGGTTACCTTTTGTGTACTAACATTGGCAATATCCCAAGGCTTGGAGAACTCGATGGTGAAATCACATCCACTTTGGTTGTGCAGCAGGGAAGAACATTAAACTGCAGGTAAGCATCTAACCACTCCGTGAGAACATTAATCATCTCACTTTCCAGGAATGCAGCTTAGGCCTATTTCTGTTTTCAGTTCACGTGCCTGTTAGCAGAGCCAAATAGAATCTAATCCACAGACGTGATTGAGTAAATTCAAACAGAAAAGAGATAAAGGGAAGATAAGAATTAGTTGAATGTGGAAAATTATGCGGTTGCTAGGGATGTGTTTAGTTGGTCAGTAAAATCTTGCAGGGTTTAGCTTGCATTTCTTTCTATTAAGGAAAGTGAATCATGACTTCTGGGTGAAATCAGTGCATTAAAAATATACATCAGCTTTCACCTCCTTCAGAATTCCCACTAAAATGACTCTACGTCGGTCTTTTTTAGAGTTTATATGTTTACTAGGAGGCAGAGAAAGGGAGAGGCAACAGCAACAACACAATTTTGGGATGTGTAAAGCAAATGGCTGTATGGTGCATGACTTAGAAGAACTAAGAAATTTCATTTTTCAGTAATGGGGGAAACCGAGACCTAATCAAGATGCATTGTCACTTCCCAGAAGACTTAGAAATTGGCAGTAGCATCCACTTTTGGAAGAGGGAGAAATGGAGTTTGGGAGAAAGGGCTGAAATACGATAGATGAATGAATGCTTAAGAAATACACTGATTATTTCTTCAACTCAGCTAAAATGGAAATTACCCACCCTCCATGGCAGATTTGGACTTTGTACTTCCAGAGAATAAAAGACAAGGTTTCCAAGCTTCAAGACAGCTGGGAATATTGATATCAGGATTGTGTGGAAGTGATCCAACCTCAGTGATGCTCAATCAGAATGCCCTAAATTTCCAGTTATCTATTTGGTTCCCCAATTCAAACATGAGCAGACTATCAGACATATGAAGAAAGTTCTCAAAATGAAAAAAAGTGGGGGAAACAGAAAACTACCTATAATATTTATGAGAGAAAAGAGACTTCTATCACTATACAAGAAAATAGGGTATTTCCTTTAAAAAAAAGTGGGAGAAATTAAAATATAAAAATATGATGGTAGAAATGAAACTCTGTAGTTGATATTATCTCCCTTAAAATATGCAAAAAAGGCAGAAAAGGGAACATACAGGGAGAACACACAAAACTAGAATAGAAATAATAAAGAACAGAGCACAGCAGGGAGAAAATTGTCAGTGAGTAACTCTAGAACTGAAAGGCTTAAATTTCCATTTTAACAGCCTTACTGGGTATCAGGTACAGTGGGTGTAATTAGAGGCACATCTAAACATATCCTTATGAAATTTTAGAACCTTGGGGTAAAGAAAAGAACACCCAAAGTTTCCACAAAGGAGGAAATATTGAAGGCTTAAGACTTAAAATGCCTTAAGACTTATCAACAGGAACTGTGAGAGTCAGAAGACAATGGAGAAAATTATTTAAAAGTTAGAATTTTATAACAAAATATCAGATCTGGTGTGAGAGAAGAAAATAACAATGTTTTTAGATTTGCAAATTTCTACAAAATGTACTATTCTATGCTCTTTCTCAGAAAGCTACTTGAGATGGTGCTCCACCAAAATGCAGGAGTAAGTGAATAGGTACAGGAAACAAAATATCCAGAGAGACAGAGGGAGAGGGAGTGATGGAGATCCTCAAATTGATAGTTTTGGGAATCCTGGGTTTACAGCTCTATTCTAGATACATGGGGACAATCAGAACAGATAGGAGCAGGTCAGAAACTCAAGGAGAGATTTCTATAGGAAGGTCAGGTACATCTTCTATAGAAATTTTGACAGAAAGACATTGGTTTAGATTTGAATTAATGGTAAATTCTTAGAAAAGTAAAGAAACAGGCAAAGAATCAGCAAACAAACGAAAAACTCCAATCTAAGGAAAAATAAAAAGTAGTATAGGCATATCTTCCTGATTCAGTTTGGGAAGGATCCTGTGTCTCTAAAAATTTGTCAAGTCTTCGATATTTTCTATTTTGTTGGAGCATAGATTTTCAAAGTAACTTCTAATTATGTGTTTCGGTGGTGTCTGTTGTGATCTTTCCTTTTTCATCATGAACTCTAGTAATTTGAGTTTTCTCTTTCCTTCTCTTCGTTAGTGTGACTAAGGGTTTATCAATTTTGTTTACTTTTTCAAAGAACCAACTTTTTGTTTTGTCAATTTTTTGAATTGTTTCTCTTGTTTCAGTTTCATTGATTTCAGCTCTGATTTTAATTATTTCCTGTCTTCTACTACTATTGGTAATGATCTGTTCCTCTTTTTCTAGGGCTTTGAGATGTAATGTTAGGTCATTTAGTTGCTGACTTTTTATTCTTTTAATCCCCATTTAGATGTTGAACGTGCTTATGTACTTGTTTTTATTAAATAATAAGTGGAAAATAGAAGAAGTGCTATACCCATTTTTAAAAAATTAAACAAGAAGAAAATAGAAGAAGTGATATCACCATTTTTTGAGTATATTGTCAAGATTAATGTGACTTAAAAGAACCCCATTTTCCTTTTGTTTCCCATTTATTTTTAGTGGTGGGCATGTTAAGCTTGAAGAAGATCTAGATCTTGGTTATGTGGAAGATGGGACACCCTGTGGTCCCCAAATGATGTGCTTGGAACACAGGTGTCTTCCTGTGGCTTCCTTCAACTTTAGTACTTGCTTAAGTGGTAAAGAAGGCACTGTTTGTTCAGGAAATGGAGTAAGTATTCAGCATCTTTGCCTTGGGGAACTATTCATTTATATCACAGAAATAGACATGATCCTAAAATGCTTTTTCCATAATTATGGAAACTTGATTATCCATGTTTGTAGTTGGCATATGAATACTTATTTGATTATAGGCATTTGAATATTTTTTGTTGTGTAATCTGAGAGAGTTTTATATCTTTTTTCTTATGTTAATGTGATCTCATATAATATAATGCTAGTTTCTTTTTTTTCTTTTTTTTTTTTTTACAAGTGAACTAGGAAATAAATTTTAACAAACTGGAATGGGATTTTTTTTTTAAAGGGGAATAAAAAGGAGGGCTGTGGGCACAATATCTAAGTACTGATGTGGTCTGGGCACTGACCTATTGGAACAGACTGTAAGTAATTCCTGTGCCCCCCCCCCCATTAGTACCTGCTGAGGATAAACCCTAAGTATAATAAAAGAATAATTTAGGGAAATGTTTCTCATAGATGACTAGAAAGAATGGTGTTTGAAAAACTTTTAATTCTGTTCTTTCAGTTATGTATCAGATAATGTAGGTCCTATGTGAATAAGTTTATAGGTTAAGCATTTGCCGTCTATGAGTACCAACAGTTTGTGATTTTTAGGTAGGAATTTCTATGCTAACAAAAATTTTGATTCTTTTTCTTTTAGCATGCGATATGATTTTCTTTTTATTCTTGTGCTCAATTCTTTGCTTGAACTGGTTGTATTATCCAGGTGAGGTAAAGGTTCCATTTTATAATTTTAAGTCTTTGGTCTTAGTCATTTCCTGAGAGATATGCCAAGAATTTACTTAGGGGAGTAAAGCAACCTTTGACAAAGGATAGGAATTCCTTTGGCAACAAAAAAGGGAACACATATAGTGCATAGTTCTGCTGCTGTAAGGGGATCTGTTAAATCATCTTTCCTTAATTATGAAGAGGATTTTAGAGAAAAAATACTTTTTGGAAGGGACAATGGAAAAATAATGGATCATCTATGCTAATAAATTTTCATATCTTTCATCTTAAAATTTTGGATACAAAATGCAGAGATCAAACAGTTATATCTAAAAACCACTGATTTAATGAATTAGTAAACTAAGAGTGATAGACACAAGTAAATCAGATGGTGAATAACATCCACCTTCTTAGAACAATAATGCATAATATAGAAGTGATGTACCCTATATAATTTTAACTCACAGTAACTCCATTCTCTATGTATGAACAAAAATCAAAATGGAGCACAGTAAATGTTTTTATATACCATATATCTGATAGTTCTGTATGTGGGCTTGCAGTCAGATGGTTTTGAATCCCAGCTCTGCTTCTCACTAGCTGAGTGATGTTGGGTAAATTACATGGCCTCTCTGTGGCTTGATTTCTTCCTCTATAAAATAGGAATGATAATGATTCCTACTGTATAGGATCATTGTGAAGAGCAGTGAATTAACACGTATAAGGAATTTAAAACAGTGCCTGGGACATGGCGCATACTCAATAGATGTCAGCTGTGCCACTTATTATGATGACTGTACACTGGTATTGCTGTTACTGTATCACTGGCACTGTCATATGATAGGGAAACTGATGCTTGGAGATGCAGGTGACCCGGTTAAGGACCCCTGGTAAGACAGTAGTGAAATGGAGACTCGGGTCCAAGTCTTTTGACTTTTAAGCCTATTTTTTTTTATTCCTGCATAATTGTTAATCCTGAGTCCTAAAGGGGCTATTCTACACTTACATGTAGATGTGGATGTATGTTGTCTTCTACAAAATTAGATTGGGTAAGACAGAAATACCCTTGCAGTGAAACCTGCCTCAGTTACATCTACTTAGCTCTCTTTCCTACTTCCCAATCTATCCATCTATGATTTGAATAATAGAATCTAGATTAATAGATTCTCTTTCTGAGATGGATAAATGGAGAGAGATTATTTTCCTATGATTTAATGGAGCTTGCTGTCATTTTTATGTGAATCTTTCTATTCTATTTGTGAGAGTTCTTAGTTCCTATGGCCCTGCGGCAGCTGGTTTCTATGGCTTGGATTGAGCTGACAGGGTTATAATCTTGTGAAGTTTTCTTCTCAGACCACTGCAAAATAAATACCAGGACTTCCTGCTTCTTTGTAGTCTTTTCTTTATCTCATTCTGCCTCCTAAAAAGTTAATAAAATTTTGGCTTAAAGAACCTTTCTTTGGAAGAAAAGCAAACCTTCATATTGGATAAATAATAGATAATTGTGTTTTGCTGAGTTTTTAAATTTCTCTCATAACATTTAAGTTAATAAAAGTCAAAACAATAATTTGATTTTTTTGGACATAGATTAATTTTTCTGCTGAAATTTATTGTGCCCTTTGGGTCATCTATTAGTCCTAGTGAGAAATAAAGTAATTACTAATAGAACAAAGGTACTAATAATTTTTCAGTGTCATCATATTCTAAGCATATTGTTATTAGAAATTAATTAGAGTTGATACTTACTCTGGCTTGATTTTGGATTTCAGGTGTGCAGTAATGACCTGAAGTGTGTCTGTGATACCCTCTGGACAGGTGCAGACTGCAGCACTTTGTTACTTCACAATGAAGGTCCAAAGACTAGCAACGGTAGATATTTAATTTGGTGTCATATGTCATCTTTATACACAAGAAAATAGAGAAATGATCATTGGTCATTTTTACTTGAGTTATTTTTATGATAAATCAAAATAATTTGTATATACATAGTAATGTATTATAATATACAAGTGGGGTCCACCTTATGAAACTGATCATTTTTATCAAATTTGGTATTACTTTGTTTAATGACTTAGCCTTATCATGTCCTACTTCAGAGAGATTTTTCAAATATTCCACTTATCCGAAGTTGTCAACAAACCCTAACATTTCTTTTAAATGAAGAAAGAATTTAGTTTAAGGGGAGTATTTTATTTTATTTTATTGATCAATTTTGGTACCAGGGATTGAACCCAGAGGCACTTAATCACTGAGCCACATCACCAGCCGTTTTATATTTTTTATTTTGAGACAGGGTCTCACTAAGTTATTCAGGATCTCTCTAAGTTTCTGAGGCTGGCCTTGAACTTGTGATCCTTCTGCCTTAGCCTCCTGAGCCACTGGGATTACAGGTGTGCACCACTGTACCTGGCAAGGGGAGAATTTTTTATGTAGACACTATAAAGAAGAAAAAGAAACAACTGAATAATTGATTTTTAAATTTTTACTTTTAATATTTTTTTGTTATAAAGTCTTGTCAACATTTAACACTTCTTCAACCTGAACTAGAAGTAGTAACACTGTCCAAGGTGCCTGAAAGGGTTCATTGAATCAGAAACAACAGGGAGGCACATTTCTTAAAGCTGGGGTGGCTTATGTGGAAAAGTAGAAGTTAAATGCAGATAGTTGTAAGAATTCATACCTTGGAGGTAAATGTTTTCTTTTAAACTATTTTATCATTTCATTATTGCATGTTCTTTTGCATAAAATAATGCTCAAATCCTGAAGACTGTTTACCTCCAAAGGATGGGAAACTAAAGAAATGTATTAATTCTAGTCATCTAGACAGGTTGAAAATGTTAGCTAATGTGACTTTAACAAAGTCACAGAATGATTAAGATTTTACGATCCTCAGACTTAGCAATAGTAAGTGGTAGTGTAGAGCTTGTTTCCATAGATAATGCAAATAATATACATGGATTTAAGTGACTTACCAAAAGACATACCATTACTTAGAAATAATCAAGACTAGCATTTAATTTTATTGATCTCTGTTGAAATCCTGGAAGAAAAGGGAGGGATGACAGACATGCTAGGTCTTGGAATAAGAAAATCCCAGTGACCCAGAGGATGCTCTGGCATCTGCATCCACCCCTCTTACAAGGGCCCAATCCAGGTTGGAACTGTCCACTATCCAGTAATGCTGTCCACTATCCAGTAATGCCCTAGCATAGCAGTCCCATGTGACTCCTGAGGGCTCCCAGACTGGGAAACTGCTGTTTCTGCCATGGGAAATTGAAATCTCCAGTTACTCTTGATCACTAACTTGCTGTCTAGAAGGATGTCTCAGGAACAGACAAGGAGAAGTCTGAGCTGCTATGGATGAAAGCCCTACAATTAAACATGTGGTGTAAATCATAATTAGCAGTGTGGTAGCCAGGTCTTGGATGGGCCTTTTCTGTCTTTGGTCAATTATGTCGACTTACTGACCAAGGGTTGGATTCACTACCATGATCCCCTTGGGGATTACATCTCAACCTGCCTGATGGTGGTTGCTGACATAATGCTGTTGTTCAGTCCCGAGTTTTGTCTGCCCTGCATTCTGCTCCCCTTTCCCTTTGCTCTCCTGATGCCACCTCCCTCTTGTGCCCCAGCAACACAAACATCCTGCTCACCAGACCATTTTTCCCTTTGGGTTTTTTCTCCCCTAGGATGCCACAGCCATTGTTATCCAACTGGGAATGACAAGCCAGTGCTTCTATCATCTGCACCCCTGAGCACGGATCATATAAATCTGTAAATGTATTTTCTCCCTTAAGAAGCTTATGTTCACTTTGAGAGACAAAATACCACACACATAACAGAGCAGCAAGTGTCTTGCATTAATTCTTAAAATGGAGTAATTCAAGTAATAATGTTTTAGAATTTCCGAGAAAGAAATAGGGTCAAAAGGAAAGCAGATTTCTAAAAAGGGTGCTTTCTTAGTATCATTCTTCTTTCATCTTTTAGATTAACGACATAATATTTTCCAGAAAAACACATGGGAAATACAACTGTGCAAAATTCACTTGGGCAAGAATTAAAAAGGAATGTAAACAAAAATTTATTGTAAAAGAATTGATTTGGATTGCTGACTTATGGTTGATTTTTCTTTCCTTTGAAAAATGTTACTTTTTAAAAAAATAAATAATGTCGTTCACGTGATGATTACAAATCTGGAGAATGAAGTTCTAAAATAATTTTATCTCACTGATTTTTTTTTCCTTCTAGGTGTTGCTGGCATCAATATCATAATAGGCATAATTGCCGGCACCATTTTAATGCTGGCCCTCATATTAGGAATAACTGCCTGGGGTTATAAGTAAGTGAAATGTCTCAGTATTGTTACTGTAAACATATACTTTTAAACATTTGGATTAAATTAAAATATCTAGAAAATTTTATCTTATTGGATAAATATACTGCATTGAAAAAAACAGTCTGGCTCAACAATCAATGATAACCCTTGGCATGGTTAGAGGTGATAGTAATTTTATCAGTTTTTAGATTTTTGAGACAATTCCCTTCTGTTATAAAAGTACTGAATATTTTTTTCAAAGTCACTGAAGTGAGTTAAAATCAACCTAACTTGTCCCTAATACAAAGGCTGGGTTTCTTGGCTTTTTAATGACAGTTTTCTTTACTTAAACCATACTCAAAATCGAGGCAAGATAGCGAGTTAGAAAGCAGTGCATTAACGACAGTAATCAAAGAACAGAAGCAGCTGATCTGTTAGCATGCATCACACTTAGGTGACACCCCTTGTCCTCAGAGCTATTAGGAAGGAGGCACATCTTTTTGTCAAGCACATGAGTGTTTTGGGTGAAGAAAAGACTGTCATGATATTTAATTTTGTTAAAATGAAAACTCCATGTTAAAAAAATTAAACGCCTAATTCTTCCTTAAATTTCACCGGTACAACTTTTTGATTCTACATATAAATTTTAAAAAGTTAAAAGTTATACTGCTTTTGAATAATATTTGATACCCTTAAACATTTTGTTAAGTAGATGCCTTAGGCAGTCTAACCTTATTTATACATTTAATGTATTCAGTTTCCTTTTTAAGTACTTATGATGTGAAAGATTTCTTTAGTATACAAATAACTAATTTCAGTTCAGTAAGTTAAAACTTAAATATGGTCAACCTTTAATTCTTTTAGTATTTCAACTTAAAGTCATATTCTGTCCATCTCTGATGATAATGTGTACCAGACTTAGGTTCTTCTCCATTTGGAAGTCCTAGCACTTTGGTTAGGAATTCTGGGCATTCTGAGCATTACCTCATTTTACAACATATTTTCTGCGTGAATTGAACTTGGGTCAATAAGTTGGGAATTAGAATATTTGAAATTTTATTTTATTTTTTATTTTATTTTTATTTTTGGAACCGGGGATTGAACTTGCCACATCCCCAGTCCTGTTTTGTATTTTATTTAGAGACAGGGTCTCAGTTGCTTAGGGCCTTGCAAAGTTGCTGAGGCTGGCTTTGAACTCACGATCCTCCTGCCTCAGCTTCCCGAGTCACTGGGATTATAGGCTGTGCCACCACGCCTGGCTGGAATTTTAAAGTTACCCCATATTTTTTAATAGACTCATCTTTATGGTTTGATATAAGTCAAACTTTCAGAGTAGTACCTAGCCCACAGAAAGCATTATGTAATTGCAGTGATTATTATCAACTGACATGGAGATGCATAATCAAATTAAAGGAAACACATTTAAAAGAATATGTGGCAATTGCTTGTGAGCTCCAAAACTTGGGAGAGTATCTTTGAAAAGGGAGAACAGTTACTTCACTGTCACTATGCATGTTGTATGCAGCAGGCATTAAAGGAAGAAAGACACTTCTGAAAGACTGTATTAACAAGTAGCCCAGACAGCATAGTAGAGTGTAGCATGGCATGACACAGTGAAGGAGCACACAGCAGAGGAGTAAGCCCTGCCCTGATTAAATCTGCATTTAGCTCCACACCAATTCATAGCAGATGCTTATAAGTCTCTTTGATGTGCAGGTCATTAGGTATATTGCACATTTATATGTGCACACTCTGACTTCTGCATAACATTTTCAGTTATAAATTCATAGGTCTGAAAGGAAAGCTTTTCTGTATATTCATTATTCAACATCCCCTTACAGTGCAGGTAGGTAAGCTGCATCTTGGGGTCACACTATTTCCTCCATCTCCCTATTACAGGACTTGTGAACTGATTGCCATCACAAGCATTGCTGTTTTGTAGTAGCTCAGTGGTGTCATTCGGTCACACGAAAATAGAAAGGATAATTGATAGCTCCAGAGGGTGTGATTTTCTGCCACCTACTGATGCAAGTGGATATTTCATTTTTTTCCAATCTTGGAAAAAACTTCCTGTTCAGAAAATGTGAAACTTGAACACTTTCCTATTGCTTATAAAATTACCTGTGTCTATTTGTTGAAATAACCTGCTATCTGTTTGTTTCATTTGGGGTTTTACTCTTTAAAATACACTTCTGAATATGTACATTTTGCAGGTTGATTAAGGAAAAAGATAAATATTCACATTGCAGTGTTCTCATAAGTAATTTGAACCTAAATAATTAACACCTTAATGTTTCTAAATTCATTTGATTACATTTAGGAATAGAATGAGAATTTAGAAGTTTTAATAGAGGAATTAAACTAAGAAGTGTGATATTTCGCATATTCTCTTTGAAATTCAAAAAAGATTTTAGGGTCTGGGAGCTCATTTTTTCATTTCTTAGTTCTGCTAGTTCAACTTTCCACTCCTTCTTGCAGCCTTGGGGTGGAGAATAATAGAAATAGAAAATGAGAAATCTTCATTTGGAGCTGTGTGGCTCAAGTAATCAACTTGAGGGAATAAAAGCAAAACACGTTGAGTGGGAAGATACCAGGCTTATATTTCCTTCATCCAAAAGTTTCCAAAATGAAAACCAATAACAAACTGGCACTTTTACCCTCCTGTGCCTGTTATCATCCTTATAATGTGGGTGTAATGGATCCAACAGGTGGAGGTGCCACATGGAGACATTATCCTTGATCTTAGAGAAAGGAGTCCCAAATAACTCAGTCTTCAAAATATTCTAATTATGTCAAGACAGAAAGTTAACCACTCTTGAAAGTCACTGGTATTGCACTACCACACTCTTCAGAACAAATTTTCAAGATCCAGTTTATTTTAGCATATGGTCAAATAAAAAAGACTAAAAATCAAGTAGATATCTCCAATGTGATGCTTGAGTGAGTAAGGAGTGAGAACTATGGAGGTCCAGAACAGCTGTGAATTAACTCACTTATTTGTCATGCATGATGAAATAAAATGTTCAGGTGTGTATTTATGTTTTCCTATTTGAAATTCTTAGGAACATCTATAGTTGGGGTTTGTATTCCAACAGGAATAAATTATGATTTTATTTCTATGAAAATACAATTAATTTATGTGAGTAACTCGATTCATCAATTTTATTATTTAAATCAACATATATGTCTGATAACCTGTATTTAAAATAGGATTAGAATTTTACTAAACATTAAAACATTAGTAAATGTTCAATTGATGTTGCGGAAAGTTACTCTTTAAAGATTACAGCTTATTTATTCATTTAAAAATGGGAAATTATCTGACAAAATTGTCATCAGTCTATTGGTGTGACCTTTCCTAATGATAAAGTGGAAATTTTATGTGTATTCCCCATTTTAACTCTGCAATTCAGAATCTTCTAGAAAAGTCCTTTCAATGAATGCCAGAGCTTTTATGTTGAGTGCTCTGTTAATGTTGCTTCCATAGGTAACTAATTCTTGTGTTTTTCCCCTCTCTCTTCTTGTTCATGAAAAGAAACTATCGAGAACAGAGGTATGTGATGAGAATAATCTGAACGTGTAACTGAAAGATTTAACCCCTGACTAGCATCATTGAAATTCATACATGCAATTATAAATCAAGTTCACTTTATTTTTATTCTACATTGATCTTGATTTTCATGATATTGAAATAATTTTAATTATTATTTTTATCGTAATATATGTACAGAAATTAAATTTTTCCATCAATAATAGACTTCCTCCATGTTAAGTTGTCATGTTTGTTTACATTAGTTTATTGACTTTATGTTTTTGATACTCTTATTGCCTACTACTATCTGAGGGAATTTATTTTTTCTTTGTTACTGTTTTTATATTAATAACTTCTGTTCATAAATGACAAGTCTCTTTGGCCACAGTGTAGCTATAAGGGGAATGTTCTGGCACTTGGTGAAAATTTTATTTGTGTATGAGAAAAAAAATTTTATGCTGATTAAGTGATCACACAGGTAGTTAAAGAAGGAATTTGCATAGTTGGAATCTCTGTCTTCTGTACTTTTTTTTTTTTTTTGGAACCGGGGATTGAACTCAGGGGCACTCGACCACTGAGCCACATCTCCAGCCCTATTTTGTATTTTTTATTTAGAGACAGGGTCTCACTGAGTTGCTTAGCGCCTTGCCGGTGCTGAGGCTGGCTTTGAACCCGAGATCCTCCTGCCTTAGCCTCCCCAGCCGCTGGGATTACAGGCGTGCGCTACCACGCCCGGCCTCCTGTACTTTTTTAAAAAATAAAAATGCCCACAGAGAAAGTTATTCAGCATAACTTTATAATCCATGCTTTGGCAACAGTATAAAAAGAGTACAAGGCATTTGTGTTGCTATATAAGAATTGTTGATTTTATCTAAATTGCCACACAGTTTTGGGGCATACCATTCACTTTTCACAATTAAAAAGTTACTATTGTATCTGTCACACACTCTGTTATTGATTTTACTCCCCACCCGCCCCCACCCCTCCCTTCCCTCTATGCTAGCTATCTTTCCTCCATTCTTGCCATCTTTCCCCCCCACATTATGCATCATCATTCATTTATCAGAGAGACCATTCAGCTTTTGGATTTTTGGGATTGGCCGATCTCACTTAGCATAACAGTTTCCAACATCATCCATTTACCTACAAATGTCATAATTTTATTCTTCTTTATGGCTGAGTAATAGCCCTGTGTACATGCATGAAAGCACAGATGGTGTGACTCTACTTTGTGTACAACCCTTGAAACAATAGCTGTACTCCATTTGTGTTCAATGAATCAATAAGTAAATAAAAAAAAAAATGGAAAAAAAAGTTACTATTAGCTATAGATAGGAAAAATCAAAATGTTGTCTTAGAAAGGAATAATTCAGACCAGGTCTTGTGTGTCATACAGTATTTAGTTCTGCATTCAGGGTATCTGTGCAAATTGCTACCTACATACCTTTTTCCATTGTTCCATTACATGTCTGTAGCAGATTAGGAATAAGGTGTAATAAGTACTTTTTTAGGTTCCAACCACAACTTTCATCTTTTCACAAATTGAAAATTTAAACTTTATTCTTCTGTGTCCTTCTATGTTGTAATCTAAAACCTCTGTACAACTTTAGCCATAAATATCTATAGAATATCTGTAACTCTAAGGTATCCACAGGGTACCAGTTGAAATCCTGATCAGTTAGCATAGGTTTAAGAAATATTGACCTTGCCCTGGAGTAAATAAGACATCATTAATTAAAAAAAAGTGAAACTGAGACAAAATTGATTAAATTTTGAAGACACTAGATTTCTTTGTGACGGACGTGTTTTAAACTCTTTTAAAAAATATTTTTAGATGTAGATGGGCACAATACTTTTATTTGATTTATTTATTTTTATGTGGTGCTGAGGATCGAACCCAGTGCCTCACAAGTGCTAGGCAAGTGCTCTGCCACTGAGCTACAGACCCAACCCCCTGTTTTAAACTCTTGTGTGTACAAGCCCTTGAGTAGAGAAGGAGCCATTTAGATTTTAGTTGGATGAAAATTGATAAGTCATATCAGAAATCTAAGGTTTGTAGTTTTCTTCAGTGGAAGACAGTCTTTGATTGATAAGATATAGAATTTATGATTGAACTCTATTTCCATAGGAACTAAAGCAATAATGTACATAAGCAAAGCCAAAAGAGTACTCTAAGATTTGTTTCTCCCTAAGGATGCTATCCAGATTAAGGAAATTGCCCACACTTCACAAAAATGATTTGTTTAAAGCTATCCATCAATTTCTTATTCTAACTCAATGTATGCATAGATATAATTTAAAACATTTCATGCTATGAATCTCCTGTATTTGACTGTTAATTTTCATATCTTCTAGTGTTATTAAGTCATCATTTCATTGATATGACTACTCTTTTGGAATATAGAACATGTTTTGAGAGTTTTCACATCTACAGTGGATATTTGTTTTATATATTTGATATATTTTCACCAAAACCATTTTTTGTCCTCGTCCATAGCTAATGAGTGTTAGACTTGTACAATAATTCTCAAAATGGAGAATAACAGAATGGACTTAAATCAGGAAGTTGTGAATATATAAGTATTTTTTAAAGGATTTTTCTTTCTGAAGATATGTTAGGTTTTTTGTTTTGTTTTGTTTTACAGTTCTAGGGATGGAACTCAGGGCCCATGCATGCTGGGCAAGTGCTGTACCACTGAGATACACTTCTAGCCCTGACAGTACATGTAATGATAGAGAAGGGATCAAGCTAACAGAACAAAGCATGCATTAGGAAATTTTTCAGTTTTGTGAAATTATTTGTAGACATTCAAGTAAATACCTGCAAGTTCCAAAGAATGATAAAAAGTAGAATTAAGAATTTGGGGTTGTCATTGTCTTAAATTAGGTTTTCCCTTGAGGTTCTGTGATGGGAGGAGCAATTAATAAGGAATTCGGAATCTAGTATGAGATATTGAGAAATCACAACTTTCCTCAACTCTGAAATCAAGCAGAGTTCTTTGTAATCTTTAAAGCATTATGGTAAAGAGAAGCTATCTGTATGTGGTCTCTAGAGACCTTGTGTTTCTCTGATTTTAAATAAAAGAGGTGGATGTTGTTCTCAAAGAGGAAGGCATCAGTCCTCAACCTGAATGAGGCCCACCCATACCAGTTGAGCTGGTAAAGGGGTTGGTGAACATGAAGCCTTGCTTTGACACCAAATGCAACATCTATAAAGTATGTAGTATCTTACCATTTTCTTATCAAAAATGCCAAATTATGTACAACTTTCAAATTATTTGAGAAGACAGGCAAATAATTCTATAAATGAACTTGACAACCTGATAATTTTCCCTCCTGAGAATGTGTTCTCAAGGTTTTCAGTACATTAAGGATTGTGTTGTCTATTTACCTGCAAGTTTGACCAAAAGATGAGCAGCGAACTATTTTCTTTCTTTTTATTCACAAACTGCTTACTTTAAAAATGGAAGCCCTGTTCTGGGCCGAGTGGAAGCAGAACCCCACACATGTACAATCAGTTGAAACCTGTGTCATCTTACAAAGCGTAGACCCCTGGTACCAAGGCGTCTTGCAGAAGCTCCTTTATCCTTTTTCTTTAAAATTTCCAGGAAAAAAACTCTCCACATTTTTCACTTGATGTTATTGTTTGTGTCATAGCATAATAGCTTTAGAACTTAGCCGTTGTGTAGTTTGTGACATGAATTATAAGTAGGTTTTAGTTTTCAGGCAGGTTTGCAAATAGAATAAGAAATATTAACTGAACTTGGATTTATAAAACATCCCTATTCAGCTAAAATCCTTTTCCTTTGTCTGAAATGAGCATGCATCACTCTGATTAATGAAAAATAGAATATATTAAATCATCTTTCTGATCTGTGGTTTTACCTTAAGCAATGTCCCCTTCCCCATCCCATTTCTTTCTTATTTTTTCTTTTTCTTTTTCTCTCTCTCTCCTGTTTTAGGCACTTTATTTTCTGCTTACGGACTTCCTATCTTTTTTCCAAATCTTTCTTGGTTTCTTTTAATCTTACTATTATTTCATTGGTATACATCTGTCAATGTGACTTGGTACACCTTGAACAATATTTCTTAAAACAGTAACAATAAGAGATACTCAGACACCAAGAAAACATTGGAGAAGCATTTCTTTAAGCACTGAGATTAAGACTCGTTTAAATTTTTTTCTTCATTTCTTTCATGTTAAGTAAGCATAAGGATTATCAAGATAAATACTAAAGATCAATGGATGCTTTTAGGAAAGATCAGACTTCTCTTATAACAGGATCAACAATTTGCTTAAAGACTTTTGGAAGTCTCCTTGAATGTTTAAGTTTATAATGCTCACAGCTAGATGATTTATTATCATAAACATGTTATCTTCTGAAAGAGTACAAACAAGCAAATAATAAGTATGAATACTATAGTCCTAGAGATAAATAATGATTAATAGTTTATATGAATCAGCTCCTCCAAAGTCATTAAGTTATAGGGGTTAGTCCTTGTGTTAGAGAAGAGGATTACCTTCAAAAGAATGTTATTTAATGAGATGTATCAATTTAAAACATAAAATGATATGAAAATTTGTAGAGAGGAAAAATAGGCAACTTGTGGTTAATGTAGGAAGGGATGATCTTTGATGAAAAATTAATTACATAGCATTTGTTTTGGTTATTGTTTACAAAAAAACTTGCACATGTTAAATACTTCAATATAATATGAGAGATATGAGGTGATTTTTTTATTAGAAAACAGCACTAGTCAGGCCCTCTACCATGATAATCACTTTCAAATTCAAATTTGAGGGAACATGAAAAACACTCAAAGTGTAAGAAGAAAGCCATAAAAGTAGTAAAGGATTGGGGAAAAGGTTGCTTAAAAAAGTTTTTTGGGGGGTACTGGGGATTGAATTCAGGGGTACTCGACCACTGAACCACATCCCCAGCCCTATTTTGTATTTTATTTGGAGACAGAGTCTCACTGAGTTGCTTAGCACCTTGCTTCTTCTGAGTCTGGCTTTGAAGTAGCGATCTTCCTGCCTCAGCCGCCCAAGTCACTGGGATTACAGGCGTGCACCACTGTACCTGACTCAGTTTAAAAATTTTAAGGGCATAATTTAGTTGATTTTTTTTGATATTTTATAACAAATGATATGATGTTATTTTACTGATCTTGGGGACCTAATATTCTCTATTCTCACTAAAGCAAGAAGAAATAGTTTTAAAAATGAATAATGAATATTTTAAAAAGATACATTTCTGCACAGTGAAAAATATTAAATATTATTCTTAAGTTTTTTTTTTAACAAAATTCAAAACCTACCATTGATATTTACAGTGTGAAAAAAATTACATCCATTGCTTGTGCAATTTTCAGGAGAATGTGGAAAATTAGTTTCTGTATGTTGGGAGACTTTACAGGAAGGATAGATAAGAAACAAATCTGGCCAGAATTGTTAAAGGAGGTGGTGCCTCAGAAGTACGTTGAATTGAAATTCCCTTTTAACCCCTTGACCGAAGTCCATGGCTTTTATGTTTACCATTTAGGATGTTTGTACAGTGTATAAAAAATTACCATAACCACACAGAAGTTACGTTGAAGAGGCGGTAAAACATTCTCAGTTAAAAGACAAAACAAAGTTGGACTCCAATGTGGGAGGTAGTCCATCTCCACCTGCAGTATCAGCTCACTGCAGCCTTGGGGAATGCCAGGGTTTCTGAAAGCCGGAAACCTGTAAAGAGAGGGCCATTTGGGGAAAGAAAGTAAAAGGAAATGTTCAGTGTGGTTCTGAGCTCTTATATAATAGCTTGTCTTTATTTAATTTGAATTTGTTGAGGCACATCTCATTGCCTTACTAAGATCATCATTAAAGGTAATAGTGACAGAAGATAATAGTGGTCATCAGTATTGTTATTGGACATATGATGCTGACGGGACATTCTATAGTAATCTTTTTAACATACTTATATGATACAGTAGGGAAGTTTCTTCCTTGAGACAAAATACAGAACTCTGATTTTATCAAGGGCATTTTTTTTCAAGTATTGAAGGATTATGTTACTGATGTGGGATAAAACAGAAAATTGACTCTAAAGATCAAAGATCTCTTACATAGGAAAAGATATTGTTTGTCATTACTATGAATGCTATAAATATGAAGGCTTATATATTTCCCCATAAAATTAATGTTTCATAATAACCAGGAAAAACAAAGGATAACCATTATAAGCTGAAGTCACTTATAGAATTAAAAAATATTTTGAAAGAATCTCTATGAAAAAATTATGGGTAGAATCAGTCTTAAAAACTAGTTAAGTGAGAATTCATTTCTTTAGTTAAAATATAGAGAAGTAGCTTAAATCATACGGTTAAAGTACATACTTTTTATCTCTATATTGAAAACTTTTTGAGATTTCTAGGGATGTGTTCACATATAGCATTGACATAATATGACATATGCTGTTCAGTCATCAGAAAACAAATGATGAAAAATTTAAAATATTTACAACAGTATGGGAATCAATATAAACAAGCAGGTATCTGAAAGTGGCATTTTGGGGTTAAAATTTAGCATCAGTAAGTAACCAAGCTTGTCATGGTAACTGAGGAAAAACCGAACAGGAAAAAGAATTAGCAAATTTGTGCTTTTGTTGGAGATTTATTTAAGTGTAGCTCTGTTTACAGTTCTTAGTCTAGCACTCGTTCGTGCCACCTCTAGTTATAGCAATGCATGGACTAAGTCAGGTTTGGGTGCAGTTGTCTATTTGAGGGACGCACACTGGCAGATGATCAGATTGGTGACTGTCAGAGGGTTGACTGCAGGGGCAGGGGGTTATATAAAGTTCCCTTAGGAGAAGTAATAAAAATCTGTGTCAATTTTAGTTTGTTCAAAGAGAGATGAGTGGGGTTAATACCAATGCAGATGAAACAGGCTGTCCCTGTGGTTCTCCTACCGCAGTGGAGATGGAGGACCGTCACCCCCTGTCTACCTGCAAATGTCCTTCCATGTTCTCCACAGAAATTCGGTTAACTGTTCAACCCTTTCTTGTCCTACTAAATAATCTCTCTTCACATATCCAAGTGTACAATTATAAACTTACCTTTTTGATTCAACTTTGAATCTTCTTTTAAAATTTTTTCCATTTTTTTCTTTTAAATGAGCAATGAAGCTCCAAATTGAGCATTAAACTCTAATAAGGATTTATATGGATTCAATTATAGAATAGCTTAAAAATCAATCCTTTTAAAATTAAATCAAGATTGCATTCATTGTATTATGTTTAGAAATCATGAGTAGTTTATTCACTATGGTGACAAAGAAAAAAAAAAAAAAAAGAAAACCCAATTGCTTTGTCTAGCTAAGAACTGCCCTAGCATGTATCCTTCAACATCATTTTTTTAAAAGATAAAATCTCAGCCAACCTCTTTGAGTATAAAGAAGTTATAGCGGAAAAAACAGCAACAACTCGTCTTCCCATGTTTTCCCTCTGAAAGCAAGGCTTTATTCATCCAACCTATAAAAACTTTAGTGACCGATCGCATTTCTGACCTCAACAGTTAGAATGACTTTAATTTGTCACATTTATTAATAATCATGTGTTGTTATAGATTTGAATTCATGTAGATCATTATCCCTACCTCTCTTTTTCCTGAAATAAGATTTGTATATGTCTGTGTTCATGTGTGTGTCTTGTTTTCTGACTCTGAAATGTTTATTATGCCTTAGACAGTTACCCCAGGGAGATTATGTAAAAAAGCCTGGAGATGGCGACTCTTTTTATAGCGACATTCCTCCTGGAGTCAGCACAAACTCAGCATCTAGTTCTAAGAAGAGGTCTGCTTTTCTGTCGCATTTTCAGATTTCTACCTGTTCCATCACACATTATTCCATTAGTCAGAACATTTCATTATTTTGCAGCAGGTTTGATTACTTCTTCCTTCTTTCTTGAATGTTAAAAAATAGTATCCTTTGTTCTTTGATTACTCTACTTCAAAATGCCATATGCTCAAAACCACTTGATCTACAAATCAGGCCACAAAATTGAAACAAAACAAAATAAAATAAACAATAACTCTAAATCTGTTTGAAAACCTCAGGGTTTTTCAGTCTTGCTCTTATATAGCTTAAGAAACCATGTATAGTACTTAATAATATTGTGAATGGTGAGCTTTATGTCATGTTTGGTAGTCAAAGAAAAAGGTTACTGTCATGCTTCAATAAAAGCAGTTAACATAAATTGGTAATATAAGTGCTGCATTGAATATTTTTTAATTTTATATATATCAAAGCTAAGCTCGCTGTGAAACAGATTGCTTCTCTGTGAATCATGTACTTGAATATTATGATTTTGCCTTTTTTGGAATGATTATTTGCAGACTTTATAACTTACACCTTAGTTGACAAATTAATTTAAGTATGCTTAATAATTGCCTGATATTATAATAGTAGAGGTGGGATTTATCTATAATTTATGTCTCGAACTCTGATGATAATATTCCTATTCTAACATCCTAAGGTGTATGACACCACTTAAAATTCTGCATGCTTTATAATTGCTTGAAAATAATGCATAGAAGAAACAACTAGTTGGAATGTTGTAGGGAGTGAGATATACCACATTGAAGGAAACTAAAATATTCTTGTGGAAGAATTTCTTTAACTAAAGAAATGGAGGTATGGGAAAGGAGAAAAAGTTTTGGTAGTCCCAATCATGAGTTTGGGCACATTTGTTGCTTTGCAGTGTGAGGATGAAATGGCTAGTTTATTGAGAGGAAGCTGGTCTCTTCTGGTATTCTAGAGTGAGTGAATAATCTGTAAAAATTCTGCACTGGTGCTCAGTCTTTGTAAACATTGATCAGAAAGGAGAATAGAAGGAATTGGTGAACTCTATGTGGGAACTCTATGTGGAACTTTCCTAAGCATGAAGGATAGTTTTCACTTAGATAACAGAATTCAAAGCAAAAGAAGAAATGCTACTTTTTGACCCACAGAGGATGTTTTAAAATTTTTACTGTTTTAATTTACCGAGGACTTGATGGCTAAGAAAAGAAGATGACAACCATCTACTTGAATTCTCTCATTATATAAGTACTTTCTTGGTCAAATGCAAAATTTTATATAACACAGAAAAAATAGAGAAATCAGTGGGTTCCAGCAGAATTTCTTTTGTCCTTTTATATAAAACATGAATCATTCTCTAAGTAACAAATCATGTTGAAAAAGTTCCAACCTACAGCATTAATATGTACCAATTGTGCTGAGTTCCATGTTTTCACCCATTAGCATAAGATACTCTTTAAAATAGATATTATTAGCAATTAACCAGAACTATACAAAGATTTTAAGTATAGTGTGATTTTTTTCAAATATCTAAAAAAGAGCTTGAAATACCCATTTGAATTATTATACATTTTTCAGTGAGTTATTTTTAACTAGTTAAAAACATATCTGTTAGGCATTTAAGTATATGTAATTTGTCAAAATTCTTCTGTTATATGGTACAAGGTAGGTGTGTAAATTTTGCTTCCTGTAGATAATTCATTTAAAGATGGCAGGACACAATTAGCAGAAGAGCTCAGTGGTACATGGGCTTTATGAAAAGGAGTTCCATGGTAAACATCTGATTTCAGTTCAGTTATTGAACAACTAACTGAAATGTACTTCACTTCTTCGGACCAGATTTGTGGAGAAAAATGCCAATTCTTAGAAAGTAATTTTATTAGTTAAGAAAACTAAATATTACTTTGATAAAGGTTAACCAGGTTCAGTTAAGCAAATCTTAATGTAATCTCTTGGAAGTCCATGTTCGCATAATATTGGAATGGAATCCATTGCTTTACAATTAAGAAACATCTATGGTGGGACCCCATTATAAATGCTATTGCTGGGGTTGTGTAACTGAAATACACAGTGAATTTGTCATTTATGGTTGTTGTGTTCTGGGGCAGGTAAATTGGCTTACATTAAGTCCTGATACTTTTTATTTATATAGACTCTTGTAATGGGGTTCCATTGTATTTGAATTTTCTTAAATTGAATGTTGTGTATTTCTGCCTTTTTCATAAAGACTTTCATGTTCTCGTCATTCTTTCATTTCAGATTTTTTTCTTGATTTATTTTATTTAATGCACAGTAATGCTAAGAAATTTTGCTTACTGATTTCAGAACATTCATTTGATTACATTTTTAAACAATGTGTAAATACTTTCAATTTCAGGTCAAATGGGCTCTCTCATTCTTGGAGTGAAAGGATTCCAGACACAAAACATATTTCAGATATCTGTGAAAATGGGCGACCTCGAAGTAACTCTTGGCAAGGTATAAGGGCAACATTCTGAATTCATCTTGTAGACCCAGTTCAAGTTTTACATTCTGTGTTCCCTGGGTGTAAAGATATGTTCTTTCCTGTAAGCTCTTTAGCTCTTCTCCCAATAGAAAGGATGGTATTTGGAATGAGAGTCTAGTTTTGTTTTGTTTTCCATGGATGGAAATGATAGGATTTGTTTGTACCAGTGTACTGGACACATTGGGAAGGCTGTACTGTGTACAGAGCCCTGCCTTCCAGGGTGGTGCTGGTTTTGAATTACACCCATTTGAAATACTGTATAATGAGTGATGGAGCAATCATTTATTTATTTGGAAATCTAGCTATAAACCATCTTTTTCAGGTAACGTGGGTGACAACAGAAAGAAAATCAGAGGCAAACGATTTAGACCTCGTTCTAATTCAACTGAGTAAGTCTGAACCTCTAATGGAAAAAGGCACTTCAAGGTCCTGGGCAATTAGTGTCAAATGTTAATTAAGCAGATCATCAAAGAACAGTAAACCATGCTTCTGGTCTTGGTTTTGTCTTTTAAATTCTTTTTGCCCTTTAAAAATTAACCATGGCTTTTCTCTTTTACATAGGCATCTCCGCAACTGTGCCCATACCAATATTCACTGCTAGTTGGGGGTTCGCCCTTGCTCTGGGCCTTTCCCTCCAGTCACCTGCCATTGTGGTGTCTTGGTTCCCTTTGAAGGGAATTTTGATAACATTCCTTTCTTCTCATCACCTGGGGTCCAGCCATTTCAGAGGGTCACCCTTCCTCTCCCCAATACTCACACAGCCTGGAAGCATCAGGGAAAACCTCCCACCAAACTAGAGCATGATGGTGCTCAGGTCTGAAACCACCGCTCTGAGGTCTTCATGGCTGCAATCTAAGCATTCTCTCAGACTAATGGAATCAGTTTCCCTTTTAAATTTTCCTTCTGAGGACATTTAAAAGGGCATTTACCTAAACTTGCTCTTTAACTGAATCATTGTCACTAAATGCAACATTATGCATTGTAAATGATAGCCACATTTTTTTTTTTTTAGTGGAGGTGGGGTTGGAAATTATGTTTAAAGTCTTTTATAATGAAGTAAACACCATGCACTTTTTTGTTTGTTTTTCCACTTAAGAAAGTACAATCAAAACAAAGCTTCCTTAAACCTTTATCTCCCTTCATGGAATGAGACCCACGTTTAGTATCCTTTTGGACCCACCTTGCTGCTTGGTTTTAATTACTTGTGCTTTTTAAAGCCACTAAATTTATCCACTTATCTTTCACTGTAGTGGTAGTTATTATCCCCAGGATCTCTACTGCTTCTTCATGCCTTAATGTTTAAAAAGTCTGAATAGCAGGTATTTGTTAACTGCTCATCAGAAACTTATATTAGCTTTTTCCATCATATACCCTGCTTTTTCAGTCCAGGAATAATAACATTGCCCTGAAATTTGGACCTTCCACCTGAATTATATTGTCTTGTAAGTGACTTATCAAAGTTTACTGGAGGATCCTTAACCTTAGAAGCAATAGACAATTTCAGATGATACCATTGCATGGTCCAGAATGGCATCATAGAACTCCATCTTAAATAACTAATCTGTTAGAGTTTATCTTATGCATTCCCAAAGTGCTTGGATGCTTTAGGGCTCATTGTGGATAAACTCTTCTTGGAATGTTATTTGATTTGTTTTGCATGAGGTCACCTGGTAAGAGCTCCTTAGCTTCTCAGTTGCTCGTAAGAATACAGATAAAACTTTAGAATGTTCTATAAAACTTCCTCTCTACATTATTTACTGTTCTAATGGTATTTCCTATAACAAGGCTTTGACAACTCCCTAGTGGGGACAAAACCTTTCCATAGTATGTTAAAGCTATTTGTTTAGCACCCACAGAACATTTGGTGTTTAAAGCAATGTTTATACAATATTTCCTAGAGCAATCACTTATTTTTTAAAGTTTTGTGTAAAATTTCCACCCACAACATGTGATGAAAATGACAATACTATTGATAGCCTTTGAGAAATATTGCTAGGAGACAATTCAGTTATCATATTTAATAAGATGTCATAATAGAAGCATAGAGAGAAATATTAAGGATTCCCTCAGATTTTCAGCCCCTTCTGCTTGTGGTTTCATGACTGATGTTAGTTAAATGGAGCCAAGTTTGTAATCACTGTTCTCATATATCTTCTCGGATGGGAATTCTCTCTATATATATACACATTTATGTACTTCTTTAGAAATAAGGCTTCCTGGGCTGGGGATATAGCTCAGCGGTAGAGTGCTTCCTTAGCATGTGTGAGGACCTGGGTTTGATCCCTAGCACCACAAAAAGAAAAAAAAGAATCCTGATACATAGCCTCTCAAGAATAAGTCTGGCAAATTTTTTATGCTTTCTATGTGTAACTAATCCCATTTGCTTCTGATATAGTAATGCCATTTGTGTGACCGTGAGAGCAGCAGAATGACCACAGGAAAACATCTTTTGTTTTATTATTATTTTTTTATATAAGAGGTATTTCAGGTGCATTATTTCAAAATTCCCTTTAGTTACCTTATCATCCCAAAAGATGATGAAAAATTGGGACAGAAATTAGAGCATGCACCACAAATACATGCTCGGCTCATTAACAAAATAAAAGTCCTCATTCGTTATATTATTTTCCCACCCAAAGCTCTTGCATCTTCCTCACTGTTGTACATGATGTAACCTTTTTTTTTTTGGCTTAGACTTTGTATTATATATTGTGTTTTTACAGGAGGGAGCCCCAAGCACCTGAGCCTGGGCACTCCCTTGCCCAGACAGTCCCATCCCAAGGCATAAGCCCAGGGGGCTCTGACAGCCCCCAGACAGGGAGTCTGGATCACAGGTCAGTCTCACCTGCCCCTTTACTCTGGGCTGCCACTTAGAATCCTTCCAAGCCCCTTCCTTGGCTGAGAACAGGGTCATTTGATCTTTGGCCGAGCCCCCATGTCTGCTCGGAGGTGCTCGTGGTCCAGCCAGCACCAGCTGAATTTCCTCTGCCTTTCCATCCTGGAGAACGTACTGAGTGAGCTCTCCTATCCCATCTGATGCATTTTTTTTGCATGTTGCGCTACAAGCCAAGTCAAAGCACGTAGACAGGTTTTTGCAGTTTGATAAAATCCCATCACTGCAGCCACCATGACCTAGAGATGTTAGGAAGCCCACTGTGAAGGCACTTTCATGGGCAGGTCCCCAGAAGGACCAAACAATTCGGAGTTCTCTTCAGTGGCTCTAGTGACATGATCACAGCCTTCTCAAATGCTCCCTGAAATGGAGGACAATATCTATCAACTGCAAGACCAGCCATGTGGTATCATGGCACTGCCATGGTACCGGTCCTTCGAGTTTCTAAGGTTGTCAGTGAAAGGAACAAATGTCTCCTCCGAAAGTGGCTGTCTGCCTGTGGGCAACTCGGTTTGCTGTGTGGCTATGTTTTACCTGATGACGGCTGCATGGGCTTTTTCTATAGTTTTCCCCAGGCCAGAGCATTCACAAGCCTTCATCAGTGGCTGCACTTGCTTTTTGACTTTTTCTTTTTGTTCAGAGTCTCGGTGTTAATCTTTCTGCAAGTTTTCATTGGCTATCTCTGCGGAAAGTGCAAGTTGGCAATGGTTGTGGCTAAAGGCAAAATTAGCGTGAGTTGCTCCTGAATCGGGAGACCTTATCTTAGCAAAAATGGTCTTATAAGTATAAAAATGCTGCAAAGCCCTTCTTTCAGGAGGGAATCATGATACTATTTTGTAGAGTACCTTGGTTATGGTTAAAAATGAAAGAAAAGGCTGTGGAAAAATAACCTGATTTTTTAAAGTAACTGTGTAAATGTGATTTGGGTCTAAATATATTTACAAACAGCTCAAAAACTAAATGTGGAAGAAAGAAGCAAACGTTAACTAAAAAACAAACAATGTGTTTTTTAATTTCCCCTGGTTTGTTTCCACATAATGTAAGTTTTTTCGAGCTTGGATCTTCATTGCCTATCATATCTCTCGAAGTAACTTTTTAAAAGTGAAAACTCATTAAAACCTCCAAATTCTTCCAATACTGCATTTATTAAATCTATATTATTTTACAAGGGCAGATTGTAAGGGGATGTGTTTTTGCTTGGCCCCAGGGTAAAAATAAAAGGAAACTCCAGGCGAAAATACACCTATGCCTCCAACTTTGCTGCCCGTAATGTTTGCATAATAATTCTGATGGAGTAATTGTCACATCCATCAGGGAAATTCTCACTATGGTCATTATTATTCTCTGGCAGTCATTCACACAATTTGCCATCAGACACTTGGAAGTCAGCTCTGAGGGTCATTTCCTTAATGGAACCATGAACACTTCAATGTGGAATGCTCTGAGGAGGGAGGAACTTGTGGCCACAGCTAAAAAACTAAACCCAGCTTCAAGATCCTGGAGGCCTGTTTACACCACACTTAAAGAACTTTGTGGGGATCCAGGAGAAGAAGAGTGGGACCCTTTTGGCTCCTTACAGAGCCGAATGGGGAGTCCTTTCTGTTGACTCCAGCTTGGGATCTGCTTCAGAGAGTAAGACAGTGGTGGTGTAAAAGCCTTCTTCCCATGTTGTAAAGAGAACTTTGCTCCTTTAAATTGTTTTGGGGGTTTTATATGCTCAAATGCCAGGTTGAAATTGTAGTCACCTGAACATTTTCAAAAAGTACCTTTATTATATGAAAACCAAGGAGCTGCATGAGAGGTGGCCTGGGCAAAGCCACTTTGGAGGTGGGTGAATGGGGCTGCTGACAGTGCTGTGATTGAAAGTGAGTTTCTGATTTACTTTGGGAAGTCACTGGAAAAAGGCTTCCAAGAATTTTCAAGTACATTCTCTAATGCCCTGAGCCTTGCTGTAGCTGAGATTATTCTCATGCCATTGTTCAGACTGCCTCATAACCACCCAGCATCTGTCCTGAGTTATTTGCCGTAGTCACTTGCATATGGAGGGTGAAGACCACTTGCTAAGCTTGTGCTGTGTATTTTCAGATTTTCTATCTTGTTCTGCTTTCTTTGTTCCTTCCATTGCTTTCTGCAGGTATTTAAACCCATGGTTCAAAAGAGACTATAATGTAGCTAAGTGGGTAGAAGATGTGAATAAAAACACTGAAGGACCATACTTTAGGTATTTTATAAATTAATTTTATATCCTTTTCAAACTCTCCCAGCACATACAAATATTGTAGTGTGACTGGCTCTCTATCTTGTATCTCCTCATACAAGTTCCTAGAGATGGAAAAGGGTCCTTGTTTATTTGCTGCCGTTTGGAAGGGTTGCCGTTTAGTGCATGTCCCTATCACCATCTTGAGCTTTTAGTAGCTTTCTCTTCATTTTATGCTGTGTAGTGTTCTATGGGCATGAAACATACTTTCCACTAATAAAGAAGCACTATTAACCTCAACAATTTCATTTCCAGAACCTAGCAGTTTCATAATGCATTTTTTTTCTACTTACTGCCTAAGAGTGCATAGTGCATACGAAAACTCAAAGAAAAACATGAAAAAAAGCTAAGTGAAATGTAGTGGAATTTCACTTGAAGAACAAACAATGATTTGATCTACCTGGAAAATCATTGAGATAATATGGACCACATGAGAGTATGTGGAATGAGTTTAAGTTTTCTTTGTTAATTTCAACCATTTGCTACCAGACAGGGGGTGTGCTGAGAAGAGTGTTTAATGGATTCTCAAGAAAGCACCTAAGGAATTTTTTACACTAATCAAAGTGTTGTCTGACACATCAGATAGAACAGAAAGCAGAGAGGAAACATGTTCTTGACTTATGAAAGAGAAGAACATCCGTCTATTTTAGAAACTGTTGAATTTATTCAATCTCTCACAGCTCTGTGTAACATCGGAGATTAGAGAATTTCCAAGAGCTCTTAATGGCATTCTTTTTGCTCTTTACAATATCAACATGGTTTCCTAGAGGTAAATGTCCACTCTGTATCTGTCAGATTCATGGACAACTATGTGAAGAAGAAATTAGGCTCAATTACCCTCTCCTTTGAGGACAAGTTAACAATGAGCTTTGAACAGATATCAAAATATGTCTGTATATTTAACTCTCAGCACCCATGTAAGGTGGACTTTCTCTTCCAGTGTACCATTTAGTTTAGTCTTGTATAGTTTGAGAAAATGATTAGACCTACCTGCATTCTAATTTGATCCATAGCATTTGCATATATTCCAAGGAAAGCATTACTCCTGCCTGCTCACAAAACTACCTCCTGCTTTTATGCCCCATCCTTCCCTCCTGCCCTGTCCTCTGCTTGTCCCACACTTTCCCACACTGAACCTCATACACACACACTCACATTCAAACATCCCACCCTCACCTGTAGCTCCCAAGATGGCCAACGTCAGGAAGACAGGTAAGACGATTTTGAATGTTCTTGGGAATCTTGGCTCACCTGCAGTCCTATTTATTCTTTCTATTTTACTCAGGCTTGTGGGCAGATTGTAATTTGTACCAACCATGGAACCAAAATGTAACAACTTTGGTCCTGTGTGGGTTAGGGCTTTTATTTCCAAATGGCCTTAGCATTTTGGCAGCAATAATTTGTGAAATGGTACTCCGGAAGAGTCGATTCACCTCCCCTGGGTGAGCTGAGTAGTTTTTTGTGACTCCAAGAGAAGAGTTCACATTTCTTAAAATCAGCACCCAGGTCTGCCCAGAAGCTGCATGACTAAACGCAATTTGGATGGGGAAATGCTTTTGCACCCCTGGTTGCACGTGCAAAGCCGCAAGGGCAAGTTTAGAGGGTTCCTTTATCTCCTCTTTAAGATGAGATATTGGTTCCTACAGTAGATAGTCCCATTAAGAATTCATTATTAAAAATTATATTTTTGTTTAAAGGCTAAAAGTTCAATTGGATGGTTATGATTTAGCTTTCATTTTTGGATAGAGGTTATGCTGGTAAGACTTGAAAATCAACACATAATTTCTGTGAAAGTGGTGAATAATTGAGATGACCTAGAGTTTTAACACCACAATTCTAACATAACAAAGAATTTCATTCATTCCCCATCCAGGGCAAGTCTCACACAGGAGGCCTAAAATGCATCCACCTCTTGGCTTATGCTTTGCCAACCCTATGCTTCAGCCCAGATCTGCTTTATCCGACACCAGGTTATTCAGGATTACCTCTCCTACCAAACCAGCAATGAGGGCACAGGTCACCTTCTTAATCTGTTGGGTTTATGGCATTCTTAGCAACATGCAGTGGGGACTTTGTGACTGCATCAAACTGGCCCCAACTGTACCCTTGCATTTAAAACATAACATTTACTCACTATGAAGAGCAAAGCAAACGAATGCCTACAGATTTGAGGGATCAGAGTGCCTCCACTGTGCTCCTTACCCGGTTCTCAGATGACAGTGGTTGCTCAAATTGTCCTCAGCATGTATTCAGGGCATCAGAAGGAGCAAGTGAGACCAGGACAAAAGTATTATCTCACCAACTCAGATGCTGGCAGCAGTTCTGCTGGTGCTGGTGCTTTATAAGCTCTTAGAAGATACCCTTAACTTTGAAGAATTACCCAGCTGATTACTCACTCTATCAGTGGTTTTAGAATCCATTTCCATGATCTTATGAGAAATGTAGTGTTTCTGAAAATAAATGAACCACAGTTACTATCATGTATCAAGTGCCTACTCTGTATCTTTATTTCTCATATCATAAGATATAGGCATTCTTACTCCCTTTTTGTGGATGAAGGAAACTGAGGCACAAAGAGTTACTGAAGGTAGTATGTCAGCTGATAAGGGTCAGAACCAGACTTAGAGCCTGGCTTTATCTGACTCCATAATCTATTCCCTCTTTCTTTTATTGCATTTACTTAAAAGTAGTAGGGTGGATAGTGAGTGCATAAATCCTATCCAAGGATAATTAAATCCTTCTGGATCTGGCTATTATAAAATTTGCATATTATCTCAGTGTATAAGTAGTGGGCTTGTGTCCCTGTCATGTGACTGGCCTGGATTTGGTCATCCTGGGGGGTAGAATTGCCTTACAGACCTGTCTATAATAAACAACCCCAGGAAATCAGATGTGGCCAATGACAAAACTCCATTGGCACATATGCACAACCTTTTTTGTGCAATTCTAATCTATGCTCCCTGTAGTTACTAGGGTTTTTATTGATAAAGGCTAACATTTATCCAAACACTCTCTTCACTATGTAAGTGAGTGAGCTGGTTTGGTGCCTGGCTCTAAGTGAAAGCCAGATTGGAACTGAATGTCTTCCTTAGACCTTTGTGAGAAATCATGTTCATTTTTCCTTAACTAATTTACCCTACCCTCTTCTCTATTCTATTTTGACTCTTACTCTGGTTCTTTCCAATGCCCCTCCAGGACCTGTTTCCTCCCTCCTAAAACTGTCCTGCTTGGCATCTCTTTTTCCTCTCAGGGTTCAGGAAAGTGTCAATTAGCTAGAGTGTTAATGTGAAAAGTAGTGTAGTGCAATTTCCTTGGAGTTCTGGAGAATATCTCCTGGTCTTTTTTCACTCTTTATTAACTTCACCCATGGAAAGGTATTTGAGAGGAGGACTGGACTTTAGCACCCCTTGTATATGAACAAGGCTTGTCATTTGGATCCCTGGCCAAGTCAAGCCTGATATGACTGTGAAGCTAACAGCTCATGCTAGGTGCACACGCAAGGCAGCAAATTAAAAAGAGGACTTACTTTGCATGATCCCTAATGGAAAGAATTGGTATTTTCTTTTGTACCTGACTAGCTTTCCTGAACTTGGGTTTTTTACAGGTAATGATTAGGCTAAGAAGATGAACCCAGGTTAATAGTCTTCATTTTAGAAAGATGCAAAAGTGTGTCCTCATTTTGCCTATACTGAAATTGTTCCCTAGAGATAGTCCTATTGAAAATGTTTTACTGAAATTATAAAAAAATTAATTTCCACATTAGAAAAATACCTAGCCTTGTGCTGCTTTAATAGAACTTTTGAGGATTTGAAATACTAATACTTTTAGTTACACCCATCCACTCAGGAATGGAGAGCATTAACATAAGAGAAGTCTAACAGCTGCTTTGTCCTAGCAGTTAGTGCTAAAGTGTGGTTCTGGCCATTTTTCAAAAAACAGAAGAAATGTTAGGACTTATGGATTAAAAGTGAATGGAACCACTCTTGATCAATTCTTAAAATCAATTAAGAATGTTCGCTTAGATCTCAAAGTTTATAAGGAAAATTATTTTCAAACTTTAGCTTGAATTTGACATTTTTAAAGTGGAAATGAGTTTGAAAACTATAGCAGAACTGAATGCAAACTGATGTAGGGTAGGCAGTAGACCTTGCCCCACCCAATGCTACCCCACCATGCACACACCTGGTCTGAGTCAGTCACAGAACATGAGGTGCCTCCTGCTGAAATAGGTACTTGTGTTATGATGTGGCAGTGTAACCAGTTCAGTGATGTGTGTCATTACCACCTTGCACCAGGAATTAAGGAATCATGAATGTGTAGTGGTAACATTTGCAAAGGGGGTAGCTGTTGTAGTTATTACATCTGTTGTCCATTACTTTATTCTAAGGGAAGGTCTTTTACTCACTTCCCCCACCCCCACTCTTAAAGACAAGCTTTAGGTATGGGTTCATCTAGTGTGCCAGCATAGTCACAAATATTACCACTGCACATAACTAATCAAGCAAGTTCAGCATAGCACATCACTGCTTCCTAGCAATGCTGATTGTAGGGATGAATCAGACCATTTTTGTATGTTCTCATCAGACTCTGTTTGGCTGGAACTCTGCACTCCTTACTGCTTGCATGTTTACTAATTTATTATTAAAACCCCTGTATTTGCCTTTGTTTCTTCACAACTAACACATTGGCCTCTGAATGCATGAGTTTTGTGTAAATGAGTATGTGACTTAGCAACTAATATATCATTGGTAATGTATTTTAAGATCTTCACTGGAATTATTGTACTTATAAACATTTTTACATTAAGTGGTAAAAATAAGGCAGAATATTAATATGTTGTACACTTAATTTACCATTATGAGCTCTTAGAGTAATTTTATCCCTTCTCCATATTATCTTTTAAATTATTCTATAGGAAACTTCATTGTTGGCTTTCTTGTTGAAAAGTATGATTTTATGTACTAACATTTAAACGGTTCATTGCAATCATGGAATTAGAAAGCTAAAATTTCAGCATTCCACTTTTGGGAATGACAGTGTCATCTTCCCAGTAGTTAAAGCTTTGGAGTGGGAGCTTATGGAAGTAGAAGAAGTAGAAGTCGGAGGGTTTGTTCTGAACCCACTTTTCAAATATTTGAAAATGATAAGCAATCGCCTGCTATTTATTTCATATGTTCTCAATGTCTCAGGACTTTATCTCCTGCCAAGTCTCCTTCTTCATCGACTGGGTCTATTGCCTCCAGCAGAAAGTACCCTTATCCAATGCCTCCACTTCCAGATGAGGAGAAGAAAGTGAATCGACAAAGTGCCAGGGTAGGTGGCAACATTTTTCTAGACACTTACCTAATCAGTCGTTAGCACTTCTTTGTGAATTCACATTTTAAGAGAGACATTTTTTCTCTTTGTTCATGAGAAAATTAAATTTGAAAATTAGAAGATTTTGGGGGCTTTGAGGTTCAGGTTTGTATTTGCAAATAAGTTTAACCTACATTGGTATATGCTAGAGACATTTGGTGTTTATTAGTCATTATTATATACTTAACATTGTTTATTATTCCTTGTAATTAATATAGTAAAACCTGGAATTGATAAAACCAAAGGATGTATTTTGCTCTATCAGTTTTTTAATATCCCTGGAAATGCCAGAGACCAAGTAAATTAGCCACCTTTCTATGCAAATTTGTTTGCTCAGTCCTTTCACTGACTAACAACTCAGTAGAATGTTAGAAATAGGAACAGAAAATCAGATCATTGTCTTGGAGATGGAAGGAGAATTTGGATACAGGGAAAGGGGACTTGAAAATCTATAATATTAGCCAGATTATCAGGCATATGCCTTATAATCCCAGTGACTAGGGAGCCTGAGGCAGGATGATTGCAAATTTGAGGGCAGCCTCAGCAACTTAGTGAGAACCTCAGCAACTTAGTGAGATCCTGCCTCAAAATAAAACACTAAAAGGACTGGGGATGTGGCTCAGTGGTAAAGCATCCGTGGGTTCAATCCCTAGTACTAAAAAGAAAAAAAAAAAAAAAAAAAGAAAGAAGAAAAGGAAAAAAAGTTCAGAAAAATTTGTACTATTAAAAGAATACAGCAATGTATGGCCAAATCTATTTATTTATTTATTGTGATACTGGGGATCAAACCCAGGGACTCATTCATGCTTGGCAAGTGCTATACCACTTTGCTTGCTCCCAGCCCCCAAAAGGTCGAATTTGTAAAAAAATATGGAGTTATTTATCCAGTTCATAATGATATGATTCACAAGAAGTTTTATTTAAATATTGAATCCCCTTTTACATTTTAATCATATACCCCTGTCTTAAAACATTTCTGGAACCTACCCATTATATGAAAGTTGAGATATAGTGCAATTAAGAGAGGCAGGCCAACCCTCAGAGGTTTAAATAAAAGATACAACCAAAGAATAATTATCTTTATAGATTTCCAAACTCTGTTGTGGTCAGTTATACTATATTGTTGACTTTCTCAGAAATAATATTAGAAAAACATAAAATGAAGCTTTAAAAGCCTCGCTAGATTTTTTTGGTCTTCAAAGATGTTTCAGAGCCTCTTTGATCCTAAACCTTAATTATGGGGTTCAGGGTAATTATGGATCAAATTTTAACTCAACCCAAAGTCACTAAGAAAGCACAAATCGTTAAATGCCTGTTCGATCATTATAATAAAAAAATCTTTGAAAAGAGCAGTGGTGTTAATGATAAAAAACAAACTACCTCTGTATGTTAATATGGAAAGTGGTAAATGAAAAGACAACTCAGATTGCCAGCACTCAGCTTTCTAGCCTTAAAAAAGACTGTTGATAGACAGTCATTTGTGATATGTGACTTTGAAATCTAAGGCCGCTGTCCTTCTTTCCCTCCTAAGAGAATTGTTTAAGTACAACCCCCCGTTTTTTCCCTATTAAATCATCTCCTCCTCTGTTTTGCTCTATCAAACTGGGGACGTCCGTCAGCTGTTGTCGTGCCGGAGTGTGGGTTATTGGAGATGTTACCACATGAGAGCCCATGAAAATGACAGTTCCTCTGAAAAATAGCTGACCCATGCCCCTTCCCGGGGCTGAGCAGGGTGACTGTAAAGACTCCAGCTGCTGGAGAGTTGCATGGAAGGTCTGATTTATTCTTTCCACTGTGGATCAGCCACACCCTTAGGAATCCTGCAGAATAGGCGGCTCCTGTTGCTGGGCTGCCTTTGTCGGCTGTGGAGAATCAGATAAGCAGATCTTCCTATCAGCAGCCCATCTGGTACAGTCACACAGGCCCGGGCAAAGCTGTGCCTACTACAGAAATGTCTTGGCCAGTCTTTGCTCCTTTCTCCTCACAGGGATGATCATGACTTCTAGGTTTTCTCAGTGTCCTTCATTTGTTCCTCTCCTTTCTTATGTAATATTCATAACCATAGGCAAAGAAACTTCAGCTCTCTGAGGCCAAAGTGTTGTCTCTTTACCACTGCAGACCATTACCTGAGTCTTGATTCAGATCTTCTTTGCCTCAGACACCCCTGCCAGTCATTTTAACTCCTCTCCACCATTAGGTGTCATCTGCCCCCAAGATACACACAGTTGACAGACCTCTTTGGTTTCCAAAAACAAGAGTACGGGTGTCCTTTTAATGATAAAGGTGTACAAAGCCAATCTGAGATAGATAGCACTGGAGGCTTTACCACAGTCCTGTGGTGTAAACCAACGCGGGTATTCAGAACAAGATTTCCAGGAAGACTTGAGGTAACCTAGATTATATAGAAACATCTGCATAGTTACTTCCTTTCCATTCTTTCCTGGAAACCCAATGTGTATACCATAACATGCACCATGTATCCAGTGAAAATGGAATTTGGATGGAAATTGGGTGTAACTTAAGTCACTCTGGTAATAGGCTTTCTTTGTTCATGTTTATAATAATTATGTTGAAATCATATTGCCTGGAAATATGTTTCATCAGCCGGACATTTTTTTAAATTGACGTTTCTTCTCTGGTGAACTGATTTACATTCATATGGGACAGGGCTAAAGTTGTTTGCAGTCCATTAAGGCAATTACTGAACATTGTAGAAATTAGATCTGATCAGGCTCAGCATATAGAGATGGTGACAGAAGCACAGAAAGGGAGAAGGTGAGGGAATTAAGGAAGGGACTTCCTGTTCTACACGCATCCTTCTTCACTGAAGTATCAGCTTCTGAGAGGACGATTTTCTAAGAGGCAGTGACGAACTTGGAGAGTGTGTGGCCTGGTCCTATGACTGTGGCCTGGGACAGTGATTCTTAAGTGGGTGGTGGGAGTAATGATGGGATACACTTTCCAGAGGTCAATAGTTCTTAGCCTTGACTGCACATGGGAATTATCTGAAGAGCTTTAAAAAATTTTTTTAGCCTAAGTCTCATCCAGAGAGATTGCAATTTAGTTGATCTGGTGTGCTGCCTGGGCAGTGGAAGTTTTAAATCTTTCCTAGTTCAATGTAAAAGATCTAGGTGACTGTATGAAAATCCTTGGCATGTGTAGCTTAAAAATAATATCTTTACATTCTTTTATGTCATTCAAGATGCAACGTTTATTCAAATTTTTGAGTAAAATTAAATGAAGATGTGAAGTTTTATTAATTGAAAGGAGACATTCATTAAAAAGGTTGAGACACAAGCTTAGAGGAGAGAGCTAAAAGTTGAAGAGTTTATTTTATCCATGCATTAGACTTTGCAAGAGAGTGTATTCACAGTCACATAACTATGGATGGAATCACCAACCATTTCATTCTCATAGCTCAGAATACGTCTGCTTCCTGCTTTTACAACATATGACTTTGCTTTTCTCTGTTTTGCAGCTATGGGAAACATCCATTTAAGATCAACTGTTTACATGTGACACATCAAAACTGTTTACTTCAACTTTTATAGAAGCCCAGCCTCACGGAATCACTGCAAATCTATCTGCTCTTCAGATGACACCACGACCCTCTGAGATGCCACAGAGGAGAGGAAGCTATCTCACATCTGGATACCATTTCTTTTTTGTCATTGGCTTAGGATTTAACTGAACCATGAAAAGAACTACTGAAATGTTACATTATAACACGGAACAATAAGGGTACTGGTATGTTAATGGATAATCCGCATGACAGATATATGTAGAAATATCAATAAAATTAACTCACATGACCCCAAATGTAGCAAGTTTCCTAAGGGACAATAGTGGTTTCAGAACTTCGCCTTCTGAAGCACATCCTCATTGTACACAGTAATGCTTTATGCATGAAGCTTCTGTTTATTGTTTTCCATATTTAAGGAAACAACATCCCATGATAGAAACTAGCATGCAGGGCTAAGGCATATAGGATTTTTCTGCAGGACTTTACAGCTTTGAGAGGCCAATATCCCATATGCTAACTTTAAACATGTATTTTTATTTTTATTTTTTACTTTTCATATTTATATCAGCATTCAAGGACAATTGTACATATGTAAACATTTTTAAAATTAAAAAAGCAGCTGTTACACACAAGTGTATTTTGCCAAATGCCTAAAAAGAGTCAGTCACAATCACATCATCGTCCACCATCCAATGGTCTTCAAAGAGTATAAGCAGATGATGTAAATATAGTGGTCAACACTGTAATGTGTCTCTCCATAATTGATATTTGTCTAAAACATGTGATATCACTTTAAACTGTGTGTAGTCTGGAGGCAGTTTTATTGAGTCATCAAGAGGATGAAATGTTCAGCAAAACTTCTGGCCTCCATAGTTTGCTGAAGCAGGAGTCCAGTAGTGCAGCTGCCTTGCTGCCTTGAGACTGCGTTGGTGGGCTGCTCTGTGGGCCTCCATCAGCCAGCCCATGTGCTTCTCTTCTAGGGGCACATGGTGCAGCTATTCTCTTCCACTCCCAGAGCATATCAACAGTCTCACCCTGGAGGCCAGTGAGCCCCCAGCAGTGTGTCCTGCTGAGGTTAAGCAAATGAACCAAAGACAATCCAGACCACAAGCTGCTGGTGACTGGTAGCTTCCATCTTGCCAATACTCTAACCCTTCTGTGTAGCCTGAAGTTTTTGTTCCTTGACAAAAGTTTTCAGCCACCCTTATCTATGAAAGAATGACTCGTTTTTAACAAAAACAACCTTTACACTGTTTATTAAGGCTATTTGTCATCACTGGGATGTGAGTTCCCACAGGTCATTCTGCACTGACCCCGAAGCAAATGATGGATGGTTCTGTCGTCTGAGCTGGGAAGTCTCAACAGGGTATAGAGGGTTAAATAAAATCTAAAGCCACAAAGATGCAGCCACTGGGAAGTTATGCAATCAGTTGGCAGCAGAAAGAATCTGATGTTTTAAGCCCTACCATCTTTAATCCATAGAAAAATGAGAATGCTGTGTTCAAAGCCCCCTTTTTAAACCAAAATTTATTTTGATAGCTGTTATAATGCCAGTCTGTCATTCAAAAAAAAAAAAAAAGTCACTCTCGTGAGATCAGAAATTGATGGGATCAATCATGTGGTCTTTTGTGAAGTGTACTTCTGATTTCCTCATCTTTTCCCCCTACTTTTTCTTGAGAAAAATGGAATTAGCTGACAAGATTTCAGGAATGTCTTCTAAATCTGATTTCTTCTAGTAATGTTCATGGACAGAATCCATTTCATCTCCATATAAAATCATCCTAGTTGCCCAAACTTCAAGTTAGCAGAATGTGTTTTATACTCAGTGTTCATGTCTTCTGTAGTAGACCTCTCTTCTGAAAGTCTTCAAAAATGTTTGAAAAGCAGTTTCATCATCCAGAATTATATATTTAATCATCTAAACTTGTGGAAAATAGCAGTTTTTTACGGCAGGAAAGGATGTGATTGTTGATACCTCAATAAAACAATCCATCAGACCAAGGCTGTTGTGAGTGGTAGGCAATGTTGTCACAGAACTTTAGCCAAGGACAGAAGAGCAGACAGATTTAAAAATGTAGCAAATAAGGTGACTTGACTAAGATCACTTTAAATGTGCACTGAATGTTTTCTGGTATTGAGTGTATAAAAGGCTAATGTTATAGGTTTATTTTGACTATAAAAGAGTTTATAGATTTGAATGTAAGGTGCCTCATGTAAATATCCTTCCTAGTTATAGTTCCATAAGCCCTAATTTGAAAGAATTCACAAATGGTTAATTAGTAAACTGGTTATCTATCTTTCTCACCTTCTCAATTATTTATTATTTCAAATGAAAATCATTATCATGTGCCTTTTGGGAGATATGGTTGTTCTAGAGGTATATAGTTTGTAAGCATCCTTGTTGGTAATAACCTTCTTATGAAACTGAGCAAAAAGTGATTTTGTTTTATTTGCAGAGATTATGATTTAGAAATATAATAGCTTTAATGTTCTGTGCTGAATATCTACTCTATCTCCCTGTTTAAACATTCTTAGAACCATTTGTGGAATTCTTTGACAAATTTTAGCCTCAATAGATAGTTTCAAGAAGTGTTCATATGTACACTCATGATTGGTGTTCTAGAGAATTACATCTAAATATGACTTTTCATCCACTAAAGTGGATAGAATGGATCCATGGCACCAAATAAAAGCACAGTGATTATATCTTTTTAAATATTTATGTTGGACAGAAACTTTGAGAACACATAGCAGTTCATATTGTGCACCTAATATTTGTATTCCCCAGTCCAATATGGGATCATTACTAAGCAGAAAAGAGAATTTATTTGACCTTTACATTCCATTGTATGCCTTTCTTCCACTTTCTAAAGTTCTGTGTATAGTTAGGACTTCAGATTGACAACCCTGCTGTTTGAGATGTTCTGTTTATCCATCGTCATCACAGTTCTGATATAAAAGAACTTTTAGGACTGGGGTTGTGGCTCAGTGGTAGGGCACTTGCCTAGCATGCATAAGGCCCTGGGTTTGATCCTCAGCACCACATAAAAAAAATAAAGGTATTGTGTCCACCTACAACTAATATATATATATAT
>JAJEJO010000327.1:551383-666781 GCA_020662805.1 Glaucomys volans
GTGGACCGAAAAGTAGTAAGCGTCCTCACTATGGGATTTGAAGGATGCTTTCAGAACCTTCCAATTTCTGAAGTAGCTTCTCCTTCAGTAGTGGTGCAGCACTTTTCTCCTGATTAGCTTTCCCTGTCATGGAAGCTATACTTTCAGCGGGGAACTAAAAGGATACCAGGGGTGCAGAGTAGGGTGGGAGGCATTGTTAGTTTCCCTTTGACACATTGGCATGGATTTTGCTTGGAAAGTCACTGAGAGATGGGTCCTAGGGTATGAATTTCAGGATGGGGAGGGGATAAACAGTAGTAAGATTTGGGATATCATGGGACATTTATTTAGTTCTGGCATAGAAACAGAGTAGACATCCATTTGAAGAACCTGAAAGAAAAGCTGGAACTGGTCTCTGGGCATGTGGTAGGGAAAGAGGTAGTGGAAGCTAAGGCAGATTGTGTGGTTTGCAGCTTCACTGAGTGGTGGCTCTGTAAGTGCTTCGTGGTCCAGTGGGGTGTCCCTGTGGCATTGTAGAACCTTCCACACTACAGAGAGGCACTTCAAGGGCAGCAGGATTTTGGTCAGAGGCATCATCATTTCATGTTCCCATGTGCCCTTAGAATCAAAATGTGTTTTGTTTTTTTTTTTTGGTACTGGAAATTGAACATAGGGGCGCTTAACCAACGAGCCACACTTCCAGCCCTATTTTTCATTTTGAGACAGGGTCTCACCAAGTTGCTTAGGGCCTCACTAAACTGAGAGTGGCTTTGAACTTGTGATCTTCCTGCCTCAGCCTCCTGAGTCGCTGGCATTACAGGCTTGTGCCACCATGCCTGGCTCCACGTGTTTTGTTCGGTTTCATTTTATAAAAAGGCATACAATGAGACCACACAATCTTGTTAAGATAATGTGCATATATACCATCAATCATAAAATTTTCAAGAAGTGTGAGTTTTTCCCTCATTTGTGTGTGTGCACCTACACTAATCCACATACACCTGAGGGCTTAGCCTTTTTATTTAAAGAAGTTTCAGTCTGTGATTTGTTTTGATGGTTAAGCTCTAAAATAATTCTAATATCCCCAAATTTACAAATATAGCGGTGCTAAGTTATATCAGATAACACAATACAGAAAGTGCTGATAGGAATTAATACTTAATAATAAGACAAGAATTCCTGCTAAATTATACATGTATATCACTGCCTGGTTAGAAACCCCACTTTTTTTTCTAATCCAGCACAAAATCAAACTGTGATTCTACAACCAGTCTTTTTAATGGGTAAAAAATGACCCTACACCTTTGTTTTGTATGGGAAATCTTTTTTCTTAACACTAACTGCAAAAGCTTAACAAAAGGATCTTTCAGAATAATTAAGCATGTGCTCCTTTTTAACTTGTCGGAAGACTTGTCCCTCTAACCTAGAATCCCCAAAAGAGATCTTTCAGAAACTGGGAGTTCTGTTTAATCAAAGCAGTTTATGTTAGCCAGTGTAGTAGGTCTGTGCTAGTGTTTTCCACATCTGCCATCCTTGAGGGGTGATTCCATCTGCACGTGATGGAAGTCACCCAGCGAGGAAGTGTTACTAGCAACACGGTTTCACTTTTGGTAACCAGGTATTCAAGTGTATATATTTAAATTTGCATCATTTTAACATTCTCTCTGCTACTCTGCACTTCAGGTTCTTAGGATATTTTAAAATTAATTGGGTTTTGGCGAACACCAACTGAAATGTATATGGCGACTGCTTTCCTGAGCAAGTGTGATTTGTTTTATGGCTGTTCAAGTTATAAAATTGTTCTTGCATTGTAGGTAAACAAAATCTTGCTGTTTTTAAAGGTCACTGTAACTTGAGGTTCAAATTTCTGACTCAATTTTATTAGTATTCACTTCTGAAGCTAATAAGATACCAGTTTTCTATGTTACTCTCATTGTAACATCAATAAAGTGACTTTCAATAAAAGATTTATGTTATTTTGATGCACGATTCCCTTTAATCTCTTTTTTTCCTCCCAGTTCGTTGCTATTTCAGCTTAATCAGGGTATTGTGACAGGGTGGTTATTATCATTTTTTTCTGTTCTGAACCGCCCCTGAAGAGACCATTAACTTGGTAAGAAAAAGAAAAGTCCTTTAGTAAAGCTTGTGTGCTCAAATTTGCTGAGCAGTTTCCTTTACTTCCCCACCTGTCTTGCTTCTTAAGCACTTTCCCTTGCCCTAATGAGGATTCACTGCCCAGGCAGTGGTGCTCACCTACGCACCTTCTAAAGCAGAGTCTTAGAGGGGTTCAGTTTAGATTCATGAGCTCCTTGCCTAAAAATGGTTCCACCCTGGACTTTAGATCTTCTCTTGCACATCCATTTTAGTTACCAGTCACTACTCTGGCATTTGCGATTTCCTTGCTTTCAGCTCATAGGCTGCATAGGAAAAAGTAGTCAAGTCTGTGTTACAATGTGAGAAAAATGGAAGGAAGTCATTGATGAAGGGCTTGTACATTTATTATGAGATTTTAAAAATTATGATGATTACACAGACCTCCATGGCTTATATTTGAGGCATATTAATTCATTTAAATAAGCACTGAGATAGTGATACACTCAGGTGAGTCAAAGCAAAGCCTAGTCCAAAGACAGCAGAAGTTTTAGCTCACGTGCCATTTCAGGGGTTGGAATATCATGCTGTAGTCTAAACTCCAACTTGGCTCAACAGGAGTGTGAGTTTTAACTTAATGACTGCTTTGGTGCAAATCTATGCCAGCTGTTCCCAGGAAGTACTAGGCCTCTGGCAGCCACATTTCTACAGAATTGTGTGAAATGTATTCTATGTACTTTGTAAATCATGAATCTTTTGAAGCATAAGACTGAAGTACACATCTCCAAAATAAAACACAATGCCAAGTTGGAGTGACTTGAGAAAATTATTTCTCCCAAACATTCCAAGAATTCAAGTTTGGGTTCACAGCTTTACTCCACTCCCAACTATATGCTTTAATAGAAGATAAACAGGCTGAGAAACAGTTTTAAAGAGGTGGATGAGGCTGCAATGAAGTTAACAAAAAATGAAACACAGAACCCAACATAAAATGGAAACAAGGTGGCAGAGATTCTTTTGTAATGAAGAGTGACCGTAATTAAAGAAAGGGGATGGCTTCCTCAAATCCATCAAGGAGAAGGAAACTTTTTAACTCCAGAGACATACTGAAGAGGAAGCTCCATGCTTTCAGAAACAAACTGTACAAGCAAAAGTAGAGGAGGCAAGACTTGTTTTGGAGTATCAATAATTAAAATTGAATTAATTGATATGAGAAACATGGTTTATAATTGTTTAACACTCATCAAAAGCAAATTCAGAACATGATTGATGTAGCACATCTTGGAAGTCATCAAAGCAATAGAGTGGTTCAAATATGGCCCATGTCCTTGGGTCAGCAAGGGTGCTTTTTCCTGACTGCAAATGCTCACACAGGAATTTACCTTCCCTTAAACTATGATCTCATCAGAAGATCCTGGTGAGTTTAAGCCAAACAATAGGTACTGGAACTCTGGACAGACCCGCTGTTTCTGCTTGTTATACCAACACTCCTCTTCATATTCTGAACTACCAAGAGGTAAGTGCTTTTCAAAGACAGGAAAACTAAGACCCTAGATGTTATCTAAAATGATCAAACCACACAGTAAGAGGTGCAGCCAGTATTAGAATTCAGATGTTATTGAAAGTCCACAGTTTAAAAATATTATTGTTTAAATTTCTGTGTTTATATGTGTGTGTATACATGTGTGTATGTATATGTGTGTTTTTATCTATTCAATTCCTATTTATTAGAGAACATTCATCTCCTGATTTTAAAATGGAAGCATATACCTTATAGAAAATTTGGAAAATACTGAAATGTATAAAGAAAATTAAAGTCATCTAACATCCTATTAGTCAAAATTAACCATAGTTAATATTTTCATATATTTCCTTAGTCTTTTTCTATCAATTTTCTTTCTACATAGTTAAGCTTATAGCATATAAGATTCTTAAGAATACCTAACAAAGTTTTGAAAGGATGATGACCAAGAGGGACTTGGGTATACTGTTTGCCACTCAAATTATCAATATATTCTAAAAACGCAGAAAATAATCACTCAATGTTCCCTGTCCATTCATAAGGCCATGAAAATATATGTAAGTCTAAATCCTGTGCTGCTAAATTTCTAGTAAGGTGAATACTGACAAGGATTACTATGTTCGTTTTTTTTGCATTCAAAGGGGTCTATTTCATTTACATAAGAATATTCCACATAAAACTTTCAACCACATTCTTCAGGAGAGGAAAGATAACAACTATAGCCTGATTAATTGTTTCATATCTCACAATGCAAAGTATATAATGTACCTTAAACATTTTGCACATTCAAATTTATAATAAAAGAGGCTTAGTAGGAAAATAAGGTAGTTCTAGTTGGTATAACAGACTTGTTCTTAGTAAGTTCCAAAGAATTTATTATCAAAACTAAAAACAAAACTTCAGTTGTGTGTTAAGTGATAGACTTTTACAAGAGCAGTCAGGCGAAGTAGCCATGTAAGTTACATGTTACTGAAGGTGAAGAGTAAGCAAATGCCAACTCCGGGTGGAATGTGGAATGTTGATTGTCTTCCAGCAGCTTCCTCTTAAACAGTCATCACACAATGAATGAACTGAAAGAGAGAAAAGCCAGTGTTACACTACAGATCACAAAACGCTTTGTACACCATAGCCTATTCTTCAGCAGTTTACATTTTAGTTCTCCAACTTGGAATTAAGGTTCCACACATACACACATACACAACCTCTAAGATATGATGGATAAGTACATGATGGATGGAAAGGTTCATTTTTTAGGGAAATGCTCTAATATAAAACCCAATGGGAGCCAGGTGTGGTGGTAAACACCTATAATCCCAGACACTCTGGAAGCTGAGGCAGGAGGATCACGTGTTCAAGGCCAGTCGCAGCAACATTAGGTCCATGGAAAAAATAAAAGGACTAGTGATGAAGCTCAGTAGGAAAGCACCGCTTGGGTTCAATCTCTAGTATAAAGGAAGGAAAAAAAAAAAAAAAAAAGAAAAAGAAAAACCCAATGGGGATCTTACTTTTTACTGGTACAAAACATTACTTCAATTGATAAAGGATTATTTAAATCTGGATAATATTGAAGAGTCTACAAAAGGTCCTGGTAAAAGGTACCCACCCACAAATACAAATAACTGGAATTTATACTGTCATAATATGTGGGAAATTTAAAGGACCACTTTAAACATTTTATTTCTTTAAAATGTGCTTTATTAAAATAACACCTAGATGCAAATAAAACCCGAGTTTAAAAGCATCAGCATATGCTGTGAAATGTTGGTTTCCCCACTAAACACACAGAAATAGACTCCACCCCCTCTATCAACTGTTCCTGTGACTCTCCGACACTGGCAAGGCCCTGTGCACTGCCAGGCCATGCACCTGTTCTGTAAGGCCAAGCTGATTATTCCTATTTTAGAGAAAATGAACTAATGATCAAGACATTTACAATTGTCTTAAATGGCCCCATTTGAGGCCAAAGCCCATGCTTTTTCCACTCCCCAGGCTTCCCTGGAGCTCTCTTTCAGGGACAGGTGTATTCACTGAGAAGCTAAGGCACACTAAAGAGAACACACCCTTAAGTAGAAGAAAGAAGCATTTTATATTTTCACATATGCTATGCCTTTTCAAAGTGCACTGACAACGGTGGTAGCTTCCAGAAATATTTTAGAATATTCAGTAATTACAATGATTTCAAAGTGATTTTTTTTCATCAATGGCTAGGCAAAAAAGGAAATAACTAAGCATCTCCTTACTTTTGTTACACACTTCCAGTGAATGATATCAGACAGGGCAGTTGGTTATTTCACAGTGGCCCCCAACCTACCTTATTTAGTGTGGCTATTCAGTAAAAACTTCCTTTAAATTGTTATTTAAACTGGTGCCTGCTCTTTGTTCTCAACAAAGAACGTAGTTGTGTGGAGTACAGCTTTGAGCTATTAAAGCTACTTCTCAGTGACTGAGATAGTTTGTTAATGGAAGGGAAAATCAGACACAATACCTGCATCATGTGTTTTGAGGACATTTCTGCCGAAATCTTAAAAATAGCCCAGTGAAATTGGCATTATTATGATATCCTTCTCTTTATTCAAAAAGTTTCAAAGCAATTAAGAAACCAATTTAGTGACCCAGCTAACCAATGCAACAGGCTAGACTTGAACCCAGGTCTTTAAACACAAATCAGAGGTCTCACCTATGGAGAAAACTAGCAGTAAGTGAAATTAATACATTTTAGATGATAAATCCTTCTGATCACTTAATCTCTGATTTCTCTGGCATCTTTAAGATGTTCTTAAACTCTGTCTTCAAAAGGGATGCCTGTTTTGTGTGCACCGTATCCACCTACATAGTTCTTAATTTACTGAGACTTACATCATCATATGAGAAATTCACCATGCCTTGCTGGCTAGAATCCCGTCTTCGAAAGCTATCTGTGAAACAACAGTAAAATTTATAGTTTTTCTTTAAACAGCTTTTGTAAAATCACAATCTTTAATTACTTTGGCACTGGGGTCAAATTATAGTAACATTTAAATTGTACAGTCAACAAGAAAGGCCAAAGCAAAGAAGCCAATTATATGAATAGTAAAAGATTTAATATGCAACAGAGTGATATCATAGGCAGAAGTTGGAGCTTTTTCTTTTTTTTATTGTGGAGCATGGAGGAAATACCAGGCTCCACAATAAAAAAAAGTCAGTTTTAAAAGCTGTGCAACTTCTAAGATCTTTACTTAATTGTGATGAAAGCACAAAATTTTAAACTTAAAAAAACAGATATTGTTGAATTAATGAAACAGATGAATAGAGTTCTTAGTATGATAAATGGGCTATGATCAAATATCCCACCCATTTCAGCCCACCTAAGAATTTATTTCAATTTTCAAAAATTTCACATTCTAAAGAGAAATCACTCATAATCACACTCTGATAAAAAATGCACAGATGTAGTTCAGCTATAGAGTACTGGTTTAGCATGTACATGGTCCTGGGTTTGACACCCAGAACCACAAGAACAAAAAATTTAAAAAAAAAGAAAGAAGGTAAGCACAGATTAACTGGTTATGTTTTGGAATATTTTAGTAAAACTTATTTAAGATTATTTTAATGGCAGATTACCCACTAACCAAAAAATATTCTGTAAAACAAAATTTAACATACCAGGTATGTGTAACAGTAATGTCAAAAATGTACTAAAGCAATTACTGAAGCAAGGAAAAAACTGGGGAGAATAAAAGTTCAGAAGCAGTGAGAAATGAAATGTCATAAAATCTGTGTTCCTGTGGCTCCTGATGACCACATCACCTCCCAGAACACACCTGTGAGAGCCCTCAGCTTGACGCAGCAGGCAATGTAGTCATCGAAGGTGATCTTTCCATTGGTGCTGTATCGTTTTGCAATTGAATTCACAGTTTGGGGATTCAATCTAAATCCTGAAAGGCAGAAAAATCCATCCAGCACAAAATGTTAAAGGCTTGAAAAAGCAACCACTAAAAAATCATCAAGCACAATTTTTAAGACTGTGGATTCACTCTATGAACATACACAATTTCTAAGAAAATAGAAACTGTCTCCAAGTAGCACTTACTTTTAGGGAAAAAAAAAAACAAAAAACAAAAAAACGCCAAAACAAAAAACCCTACTTCTACCAGTTAATGGAGAGTTCCAATTATTCATACACACCCATGGTAGTCAGAGCCTTCTGCAATTCCTGAGGATCTACGGTTCCACTCCTATCGCTGTCAAAACTGATGAAGTGCTGTCTCCAGCCATTCAGTACAGCCCAGAGTTCTTTAAATTCATTGAACCCCATGGTGCCAGACCTGTCTCTCTGAACTGTAATCAAGGATCAGAACTTCTTTATTTTGTAACATTTTCTAATGATTAAATGAAAGAACGAAGACAAGGGGGAATTCAATGTTCTTTCTGCTAAAATATTTTAAAGTTATTGTACATTTTTCTTGGTATGATAAAACAATTAAGGATAGCACATAAAGATATAATAGAAAGGACCTATGGAGAAAATGCTCTTAGTTACTATTTTTACTGTGGGAAAATGAAATGGTTTAAGTAAAAAGTAGTCTTGGTTCTGGAATTTGGTGCACTTCCTAGGTGCCCCAGGATTTGCTGTGTCCTGGAGTCCTCCGTCAGACCTAAGGATTTCACTCTTGGAAGATGGGCTGGGATGGAAGGCACCTCATTTAAATGAGTCCAACACCTGGGATGTGCACGATCCAATCCCATCACTTGAAGGTCGGGTGTGACACTCACCTCCACACTTGTTCTGCTTTGATACTTCCTTGGATTACTGAACAATTCACATTCTGTTTATTAAACTTCCTTCCCATTTTCACACCAAATTATATCCTAAAGCTCATTATTTTACTGAGCTTTTCAGTGGTTGTCACTTGGTGTTTTAATTTCGTGATGAATTCTTCCAGGAGGGAAATTTCTTGTCAAGAAATAATACTCTAGTCAATAATCAAAGTAAAGGATACATCCAACATTGAAACCATAAGCCGACAGGTCTCCAGATTAAAAGCTGTTAAATCAAGAAAAGTTCAAACATATAAACACAATTTCAAAAATTCACATTACATTGGATATCTTCACATTAACTAGGAATATGATTACTTGCTTTTCAATATGCTACTCAATTTATGTGGAACTAAATTATATTATATTCCAAGTAGACTTTTCCAGATAAAAGGATTTTTTCTTCTAGAACATAAATTTTATTTTAATGATTTAAAAACAAATCTTTTTAAAACGTATTTGCATAATACTGTTAAACTTTCTTGCCTTTAAGACCATAATATAATGTAGTGAGTCCAATTAATCATAAGGAAACAAAATGTATTATACCCACCACAGTTGTGTAGGAAGGCGGGATGGCTTTGTTCCTGCTCATAAATGACTGTAAATAGCTGGTTTTGCTATATTTCTATATAATCATTTCTTTTTCTTTTTTTTTTCTTTAATGTTAGACACTGAGCAGGAACCTCTTAGCTAAAATAATCTATGATCTCTTTTCACACACAATAAACTTACAAATGAAACCAAGTAAATGTGCTTGTTAAAACTGTTTAGGTAAGAGTACTCTGCAGTAGGAGCCACTGACACATGCAGTGGTGGCCACTGTTCAGAAGGCTTTTTAGTTTTACCTACTGTTTGAAAGCAATTTGAGGACATGTAATAACTCACTTATGCAGCCAAACCAGAACATGCTCAATGAGTGTGGCCAACTGGTAATTAAAGAATTATGAAGTTAAAAATAGAGAACCCCTTGTAGTTTATACTGCATTCCTGGAAATCAATTACTTTGAGGAAATAATGTGCAAGCATAAAGAAGCTATACACCTAGGAGGCAGAAGTGACAAGCGTCAAGTGGGAAAAGCTAGTATAAATTCTGCAAATTTGGGACGCACATAGAACTAAACTTTTCCACAGTTCTTGCTAGCTTCTTTTAATTTTCCCCTCTAACAAAACTGAAATTAGAACACAATTGGACTAACTTAATATTACCCTATCTCCAAACTGTACAAATTATAGTTTTCCACGTATAATGGATTATTGTATTTGGCATATTCTCTCCTAGAAATAAAAGACTGGCCAACTATTTCTCTCTTGGTCTTTTAATATCCATTTAATTAACATATAATTATCTTAAAGTGAGAAAAGTGTCAACACTTTCTACATTTCTTGGAAAGACCTTATGGATTCTTCATTCTGACTTTTAAATTGTGTGGAGGTATGAAATCCCTCTAGACCACTGATTCTCAACTCTGGTGCCTATAAGAATCACCTGGAAAATTTAAACAATCCCGAATATGGGCTGCATCAATACCTGAATCCCAGATACTGGTATGTTTTAGAGTTTCTCAGGGGATTTCAGTGGGCAGCCAAGGTTGAGACCACTAGTATTACTAGGTTGAGACCATTAGTATTACTTGGGATCTTGCTGGAACTGCAGAATCTCTATGAACAACTATGATGCAGTAATAAAAAAAATGTGGAAAAAAAGAACTGAAGAATTTCCACACTTAATAAAATACAATCAATAAAATTAGAATCTGAATTTAGCTCAGTTGGTAGAGTACTTGCCTTGTAAACACAAGGCCTTGGGTTCAATCCCCAGCACCACAAAAATAAAAATAAAAAAATAAATGAGCCAGAATCTGAATTTTAAAAAGATCTGCAAGTGAGATACATTCTCATTAAAGCAACTGGTCCATCCTGGACCAGTATCACATGGAAACTTGTTAGAGGTGACAACCTGGACCAATATCACATAGAAAGTTATTAGAGGTGATGTTCTTACATCTCACCCCAGACCTCATGAGAAAAACCTCTAGGGTGGGGTCCAGCAAACTGGTTTTTGCAATTTTTCCAGGAGATGCTGATGCTGCTAAAGTTTAAGAACCACTGCTCCAGATGGCTTGACAACCATAGGACAGAGCTACGTTTGGCTTATATCAAGGTTTCTGAGGGGCTATGAGACAGACAGCCTCTCTGCTTTCCGTTTCATGAATGGTACCACCATCTACTCAAAGTACATCCAAGACAGACACCTGGGAGTGACCTCCATTCTCTTTTCCCTGATATTCAATCACCTAAATAGCTTCAGGATCCATTTGCAGCTCCATTGTCACTTCCTGGGTGTAGTTTAGCATTTCTGAACCTGTATGATTTCATGGAAACCCTAACATATATCCCTAACTCCATTTAACTGAACCACTGTGTCTTCCAGTTCAGTCTTCGCTTTACAGGGATGCTATGTGCTTTCCTATATAAGACCCTGTATGTGAGTTCTGTTCTCACATTAAGGCCAGTCACCTTACCTGACATGTAAGTAAGGTCACGCATGTGTGTTCCCAGTTCAACTAGTCTTATCTTCATCAATTGTCAGACACTAAGCTTAGGGAGATTCTTGGTTCCTTGGCTGAAACATGCTTCTCTGGGTCTTTCATTATGTACGATTCTGTCTGCCAGGGACACAGTTTCCCCACCCCTCTCACTTCTTGATCAGCCTCATTTCAGCTGTACTGTCACTTCTTCTCAGTTTAGATATGAATTCTGCAGGGAAAACTTTCCTGACTTCTGACGGGGTACCATCTTATAACTTCCCTTACCTAGATAAGATGACTCTGGGTATGCCTAGAGCAGTTATGCCTATTTTGATGGCTTCCTTTTACACTAGTTCAGAGGAGGGCTGCTGAGTCCTGATTGATATATCCCTTCTGCCCACCTGTCCACTCACTTTGGTTCTGTTCTTTTTGGTTTGGAAGCTGGGCTTAAAAGATCAAGGTACAATTTCTATATTACAAAACCATCTCACAAGTAGGGTGGTTTATTACACCTCACAGAGGACACTAAAGAAATTGACTAAATCAGAAGGTCCTCATGTTTCACAAAAGGCCCTCTATATGCACTGATCTAAGGTCATCACTACATGTGGTTTTCTCAAATAAAACTCTTAAAAGGACAGCTAAGGATATGTAATCCACTTTGCGAGATTTTAAAATCTGCTGCACCTCTTCTACTGCTAGTATATAAAATAATAGTTTATGATTGACACTACCTCATATTGTTAAACCCTACTGTTACAGGATACGATCCACCCATGTAGTCAAGTGATCCTAGGGTCTGCAACCACTGTTTCTTGTAATCTTGCCTGAAGAATTTCAAATGAGTCATACAGAGTAGTAGGTAGGAGTTTATCAGAAGAGAAAGGAAAAGGAAAAAAGAACACTTGCATGGAAGAAAGGTAAAAAGCAGATTCTCTAAAGAGGAGAGGGATGTCACACTCTTCCTGTCCTTCAGTTTTATTGGGAGTCCTAGCGAAGTTTCCGAGAGTCCCACCCAGGTCTACCTTTAGACTTTTGATGGACAGCAAAATTCCCTCAGACTTTCAGATCCCCACTGCACATGAAGTTACCCCATAGATGAAGAATTTTACTATTATAATGACATGCTAAATATCCAAAGGTAACTCTGGGTCACCTTGGTCCATGCTGACCAGTTCTAATTAGAACTTGTTCTTAGAGATTTTATAGTTGGGACTTTGCTTCTAATTATCCTGTCTTACTGAGTCCTAGAGTCTGGTCTGTATAAAGGTCACTAAAGGACCCCCTTCAGGGTAACTTGTTTCTTCTTATTGGCAGAGTGTTATCTTTAGGCCTGCATTTCTGTTGAAGATAACAAGTTATTTGCTGAGCAATGTGGCATATCCTATTGACTTAAACCAAGGGAATGCCAGAGTGGCTACAGGTAAATCACTTTTTAAAAGAAAGCATGTGGGGGCCCACACAGTAGGCCCAGTCTACAGAATTATCCCCTTAATCCTCTGTTCCCACAGCTCATGTCTGTCTGCTACCTAATACTGCTGAGACCTGCTTTGTTCACCAGCATTACTGTTTAAGGTTAACAATGAACCATTTAAATGTATTGCCTACAAGCAAACAAAAACAACTAATCTAGAAAGTGCTTTTTTGTTTAGGACCAGATCAAATGAGAGAAATTCAAAAAGTTCGTCTTTTGTATTAATCTCCCAACCAGGAAATTGTAGGTCACATAAAAGAAGGAACACTAACAATAAAAACATAAGTAGTTCAAAGAGAGGCATCTAGTAAATATGTCATGTCGAACAGTCAAAAATGCATCCTCAGCTGTGCATTTTAGTTTATTTCTATATTTATTTATTTATTTAAATTTTCATGTGGTTCTGAGGATTGAACCACACAGTGCCTCACACATGCTAAGCAAGCACTCTACCACTGAGCCACAACCCCAGCCACCAATTTGAGCATTTTTAATTCATAGCTTACTATGAAGCTAAGGCTTCATTTTGATGTTCTGTCTCAATTACCAACTGGAAAGAAATTGGCAGGTAATGCACTTGAACTAAGATGCTATAATCTATCCTAGAAATTGGTCACGGTCAAGACTGGATTTGAAAACAAAAGTACACAGTATGTATGTGGGATGATGAGACACCCCTGTCAGGATGCAGCACCTCTGCAGTATTCCCCCATCTATTGCTTGCAGCAGAGAGCTCAAAAGGCAGGAAGTGGGGGCAAGCACAAAATTACGGGGCAGCAGAGCCAGTCTTTGAGGAACTAAGAAGGGGGAGAAGAACAACTAGTTAAGAAGTTCAGAAAGTAGAAAGGGTACTTTCCACTTGGCCTGAATATATTTTCTGAAATGGAAAAAGGAAAAACCCAGGCGATGTCACATAAGCCTTCAGGTGACCAGTAGCATGTCCATGTTCCTCAGAGATCAGGAATGCAGGACCGACCACTCAAAGACCTAAGTGCCACCAGGCATAAGACAAAGCTCTTGACAAATAATGAGCCATGATTGTTAGCTCCTATATTAATAATACCTGACCCAGACGATTTCATTTCAGCACCTAAACTTGTCCTCTGTGAAGGAGGCCACCCAAACTGTCTCATTGGTTTGAATAGTTCCAAATCCAAAAAAATCCACTAACTTGTTAGGTAGAGTAGAATGACTTATTGAACTGTTCCCAAATCAACATTTAGAAATAATAGTCTTAATTTAGTTTTTGCAATTCTAAACTTGGCTGAATCAGAAAATCTCAGTTTCCTTCACTGTAATTCATGTAAGAGCTAATAATATATAAAGAACAAGAGGACTTTTAGAGAAACTTTGGAACTTGTCAACTTACGTTTGTATCCTCCAGCAATGCCCGATTGTGTCAGACATCTCTGCAATTCATCAGCATCTATTTGTCCATCCTTTTATAAAAAACAGGAAGAGGAATCACAATAGTAATTTGTATTTTCAAGTTCTCTGTTTCCCTTCAATATTCAATGTAACAATATTAACAAAGAAAATGAGTATTATCATGCCTTTATTTTATTTTTTTTTTAATAAAAAGAATGCCTTCCCAAAGTGGGCATTCTTTTCCTCATCCTAATTCCAAACAAAATTTAATGATGAAAGAGAGTTGTGCTGGCAACTTCTGTTCTCTTAGTCAGAGCTAGGAAACTGCCCAAAGTAAGCATTAAAATAAAATTATTTATGGAGTTGTTTAAAAATCATTTTTATTTTCTTTTTAGGGGGAAAGAGCAGAGTACACAGCACACATCAGAAAATAAAAGGCCTGATTAAAACAGAAAGACTCTTTGATCACCTTATGATTTAGTGAATGGTTTTTGTAGAGCACTGTTATACCTAGAAGATAGAAGTTAGGCTCCCAGTACCTGCTCACTAGCTGCACTAGGTCAGAACTAGAGATAAATGTAATTTTTAGGGATTTTAAAATCAAATACTTAAATCCTCAAGTTTTGAGTACTATAGGTTACAAATGAAGAGCAAGAGCAATAATTTGATGATGAATATGCTGAATATAGGCCAAGACTGCTGAAAGCTAAGCAGGTGGGGTCACTTACACACTGGAGGCTCCAGCAATCTAAGAATGCTAGTCCTGAGGCATGCCCTGTCTTGTGGTTTCAAAGATACAGATCAATAAAAGATTAAGCAGATACTCAAGGGGAAAGTCTTACAGTTTTAGACTCAATTTTCCATTCAAATTCTCTAAGTTGTATTTCTTAGAGTGCTGCTTTAAAAGGTGATCCATAATATGCTATAGCATTTTTCATATTATGATTTTGCTATTTCCAGCTTCTGACCAAAACAAGACGAAGTTGAATTCTTAAGAATAAACAGCCCTTCTGGATATGTCTGAGTTATGCAACAGTGTATTTACTATACTCAGTGACTCTGGAAGCAAGGTAAGTGTTCTCCCTCAGGACAACCCAGGATCTGTCATACAAGTGGGGAATGCAGAGAAGTGGGTCCTGCGGAGTTGACCTGAATTTTTTCTCTGGGTCAATAGGTCACAACACCTAATTAGGATAGGAAGAGCTGACCTAGTGACAGCATTTGCATCAGAGAGAAAGGAAACTGTTCATAGGCTTAACTTCCTGATATTGAGAGTAGTAACTTTCTCATTTAGAAGCTGGTAGGTTTTTATAACACATACCTATTATTCTTCGTATAAGTAAACAATTAACAATCAAATTCAGCATAAAGTATCCATTAGAATCTGCCTACATAATTACTAATACATGTCTTTAAGTTGTATAAACCAAGGTTTATGTACATCAGATCTTGAATTTCTTCTCTTGAAACCACTGTGGACTCACAACTCAGTTCTAAAGACATTTTTCTACTTTACAGATCTTCGAGTATACTTATAATCCCTATTCTGTTCAATCTTATCCTCATTCAGTTACAAGCTTAGTTTTGAACTCAACTAACTTAAATACAGGTACTGTTCTGCCCTAATTTGTTGTGAATATTCAGAATAAAGAACTAAAATAAGAAGCTAGGATCCCAGCAATCAAAAAGACTGAGGTAGGATAGCAAATTCCAGGCCAGCCTGAGCAATTCAGTCAGAGCCTGTTTCAAAATAAAAAGGGCCGGGGATGTAGTTTGCTCACAGCATCCCTGGGTTCAATTCCCAGTACTGCAAACACAAACAACTGTCCTCCTTTCTTTCTTCCTTTGTACAGATAAAGGGACTCATTTCCAGAGCAAAGTTCATTTTTGTGTCATTATATTAAAAGGTAACACGAATGCGAATCTGACAGGTCTTTAACAGCAAAAGGAAAAGCCAACCTGTCCAGCAACTGCAGCGAAGTAACCATACAGGGGATCCTGAGTTTGTCCGGGAAACGTGGGCCCTCCAGGAGCCCCTCCGTACTGTGAAACAGGAAACACAAACGCATCATTCTGCTGAATCAAGTTGTATTCTTTCACCACAGAGAGAGAGCTTTTGTGCAAAGCCAGGCAACTGCCTGCTTGCCCTTCACATGACTTACCTCCCCACCACCCAGGACACTCTAACCAGCGATCACCCCACCTCTTTTTTCCACTCTTACCCTTTTATAATTTAAGCACTGGTGACTTGGACCCAAACTGGTTTTCATGAAAGTGATAGCTTGTATATGTTAAGTCACTTTAAAAATCCCTTTCAACTTGCGGGTTATAGAGATGAATATAACCTAGGTAAGGGCGTGGCTCGAAATTGTTTTCCTGTTGTTTGTACAGCTTTTATGGTGTTTTAAAAGTGTTTTAAGTACTAGGTAGAGCTAGAGTTGGTGTGACAGGTGTGTCCTAGGGAACAGTAAGGTGTTTGGGACAGGCTGTCTCCCAGGTGGGGCGACTTTTCCGAACCAGCTCCCAAGAAGACGCGCTTCCCTGACGCCTGGCCAGGCAGCCTTCCTCCAGGACTTTTACCGTAGCAAATTGTCCCTGACCTCCGCCCTCCTGCCACCCTCCGTCACACTTTCTTTTAAAGGGATGAAGATAGATCTCAGGACCATTCTAGATCAAAATGGCTGTAGTTGCTTTGGGGGAAACCAAGAAGGAGGAAGGAGAAGGAAGCCAACCCCCCAACTGCACAATTTCATGCCGTGCATCCGAGAGTCACAGGGTGGGCTTCTTGGGTCCCATTCTACTCGTGCCTTGGGAACACGGGACCAACGGGTAGGAGAAGGGATCCGAGGATGGATGAAGAGAGAGGCGGAACCTCAGGGGCCCGGGACAAGGCGGGGAGCGCACAGGGAGAAGCCAGGGCAGCCGCCCCGGGATCCGCGTGGCAGCGCCCCCTCCCCGCGGGCCGCAGCGTCTCTAAGAACAGCCTCTCAGTGTCCCCGGGGCCCAACGGTCGCGCTGGGGCAAGCAGCACTTACCCCACCTGGGTAGTACCCGCCGCCGGCGCCAGGGTGCCCCGGGTACGCCATGGTGCAGACTACGCCGCCGCCCAGCGCGCCCTGCCTCCCCGCCCAGCCGCGCGGGGCCGCCCCCGAGTGCACCATGCGGGCCGGCGGGGGACGCGCGCTGCAGCCACCTCGGGCTCGGGGTGCTGCTCCCAGCCGGAGCCACCGGACCAGCGCGCTTCCGATTCTTTGAGGTTTTCATGTCAACGCTGTGCATAACTGAAGGTCCAGTGGGGACCTAGGATCTTCCAGGAAATTCACACAAGGGACTTTCCTCCCTCGAAACGAATGGCACATTCCAACACCAGTGCAGCGCCAGGGGAATTCATTTTTTTCCTCTTCCTACTTGGCTATTTTCTGGCACATTTGTTATTTTAAATAACGGTATTGGCCAGGGGAGACCCGCTATGAGCAGCATCATAGGGAAGGGGCCTGAATACATTAGAGCAACTCTAAGGTGCCGGCGGGTGAAGGAGCGTTGGAAGATTAAGGAAGCGCCTTTGGAAAACAGGAATAAACTTCAGGAACTGTGTGTGCAAGGAGGCACTTGGCTTGCGGTCATTGAATGACAATGGCGTGTTTCCTTGCCACGGGGATAAGTCATCGCCGGGTTAACCTGGGCGTAGCTCAGATGTGGACTAGGGAGGGCCGGAGCATTTTCTGGGGAGGGTAGCCTCACCCAGATCGTTCCTAGGAAAATGAAACATTTTCATCCAGAAAATGAATTATCTGGATAATTCAAGTAAAAACAATCCCTTCCCCCAAAACTGCTCACCTATATTTTCTACAAGAAAAGTTTAGAACAAACTAAGGGCAAAGGGCGGCGGTGCAGTTCGTCTCAAGGCCAACCCTGGCTGGGTGGTGAGCAGGTTTTATCTAGGTGAGGCAAGCGCTGCCCGAGCAGACCTGACCTTAAGGAAGGTGAGAGATGTGTACTTCCCCTGAGTTTTTCAGAAAATGTTTCTCTTTGCTTCACAAAGTTTTCTTTTCATCTATTTGGTCAGAGGCAAGACACAAGATTTGAGTTTAGTGTCAATAACTCAGAAAAATGCTCACTTGTCTTTGTTAAGGACTACATGATGTTTTTTTGATTTTTGAGAACTGTGTTGTTAAGGAGGAATCACAGAATTTGCCATGGAAGTTGAAAGACTGAAAAAGTCATCAACATTTAAAGAGCACCTGCCTAGGGGAGGTAAGGTACTTCTCATCATGGTTCTGGGGGATTCCTCCATTACAAATTCTTTCATTAGATTCATTGTTTTCCTTTCATGTGTAACTTCCTTCTCAAGTCCTCTTTTTGGACAGACAAGCTCCAAAAATAAAAGCCCCCAAATAGAAAAATTCTTTCTGTCATTGTCTCATAGCAAATAAACTATTTGTTGCCTTTGTTATCTTTGAGTCAGGAAGTAGATTGTTGTTTTCAAAAACACCATGGTGACCATCAAGGCTAATTAGGTGTTTTGAGCCCCTTGGCCTCTGTTTTGAAGCTTTCATCAACAAGATGATGGGAGTTCAACTCAAAGTTGAGTATAACAGCTCTTGCAATACTCAAGTTTGAAAGAAGTGTATAGCATGTAAAATATCTGTAAGTAATACAGAATTACTTTATGGATAAATGACCATTCTAATTGTCATTTCAGTAGTCTAGATATCTATTTACTGATGCTAAAGAATTTGTGTGTGTGTGTGTGTGTGTGTGTGCACATGCATGTGGTACTGTGACTCAAACCCAGGGTCAAGGCTTGGGGCCTTGTGCATGTCAGGCAATGCTTTACCCCTGAGCTATACCCCCAGGCCAAGAACTGAATTTTAATTTATGGTTATAAATTCTTATGTTTACTACCAACAAATTGGTTAAGCTGCTGCTGTTTTACTTTCTGAAAAAAATCTGGCAACTAATGACAACAGTGTGTGTGTGTATGTGTGTGTGTGTGTGTGTGTATACACATATATATGCATACATGTATATATATTATATATATTTATTTTATGTGCTATACTATTATCTAAGCATTTTATTGTCATCCTCATTTTGAAGTTGAGGAACAGAGGAGCTGAGAGAAGGTGACCAAGTGGAAGGAATACAGAGTTGAGCATTGCTGCTAGGCTCTCACTCCAGAGTCTGTGCTCTACACCCAGAGCAGCAAGCTTTTAAGAGTGCAAATACTAAATATTTTAGGTAATATCCTCTCTGTAAGCAACTACTCTGCCGTTATAGCCCACAAGTATCTGGGGATGGTATATAAATGAAGAATGTGGCTGTGTTCCAGTATAAATTTATTTTTAAACACCAAGTTGAATTTCATATAGTTTTTCATGAAGATGAAATCTTCATTTTTTCAACCCATTTAAAAATATAAATATCATTCTTAGCTTCCTGGTGTACCAAAAGAAAAGGTAGGTCAGATTTGGCCATCAGGAAGTAGTTCGCCAATCACTGTAGGAAACCAGTTTATGGCTTAGGGGATACAGCACTTTAGCAAATGATTTGCTGGCTTTTAAGATAAAGCCTGTGAGTAATGGTGTCTGAGTCACCCTGAGGAATGGTGCCCTCCCTGGGGTGCGGTCTTACGAATAGAGTGACTACTTTAGACCACTCCCCATTGTCCAGTACAATGATCAAAAGGAACCCTGTTTGACTCTGGCTTGTGTCTTGCCCTATGCAGAGGTAACCAGGGGGCATGGCAAATGACAAAGCTGGATACCAGGCTATCTTTTAAATTCTTGTCCACGTGATGTGGATCCCTTTATTCATAGGTTGAATACTATAGAAACTAAACAATTCAGGAAAAAATAAAGCCTCAATAGCAACTCTTCAAAAATAGAGGTGTACCTTTCTTTTATGGTTTTAGTATTCATTCCAGTAGAGGGTGTGGAGGTGGAGTGAAAGAACAGTGAACTTCACTAAGTTTCTGGTATTGCCAAGAGTTATACTAGATGCTTCCTTATAACATCACACCTAAACCACCTCACCTTCTAAAGAAGATGTAATTGTGTTTTATAGATGAAGAAACTGAGGCATAAGTATAATTTTCCTAAGGTCACATGACAGTTTTTGATTCCTGATCTATAAGTCTAAAGCACAGGTGTTTTAAAATAAAAACAAGATTCAGAAACTCTAAACAAAGCTTGCATCCCTTTCCCTTAATTACACTGCTTCCTGAGAAACTAGGGCAAAGGAGAGGCTATAGAAAAAGTTTTAAAGACAGATAACCCCTGCCTCAGGCAAGATAACACAAATAATCGAAGAGGAATGCTTACTTCTGCTAGACTAAATGTAGGTTAGAAAAAGAGTTCATTCTTCCATTGTGTCCATTTTAATTTTGAATCAAATAAAAACTCCAGTGGAATAAGAATTCATTCTTATCCCTATACCTCTAATTTGTGAATCCTAGATGTGGACATTGCAACCCAAGAGCCATTTAAAGAAACTCAGAGACAGAGCACCCCACTGTGTAAGTACAAAATTAGAAGAAGACTTTCTAACTGGTCTTAACATTCTGGGAAGCTAGAATACAATTTGTCCTAATAATCTACTAAGTCCTAGAAAATGATGGCAAGTGTTAGGTAACCACTTCATTTTGATTGAGGGTTGTGGCAGCAGCCTGGCTTAGGGAGAGAGCTATATCATGTTTATAGATAGGAAATGAATCATAGTTATTTGGGGGAAGTCATTATAATCACAGAAAACTTTGGTGATCATCTACTTCAATCATGCTGTTTTATAGATTTTTTTTAAAAAAGAAGAAGAACCTGGGAGAAGGTAAATACTAGCCCAAGCTTTCCATCCATCTGATAAGAATGTTTTATCCTTCTACATTCAAGCTGTGACATTATCTGATTTTGCCTCTTAAGGAGTGTTACGGTTTTGATCTTAAATGTTCTCCAAAGGCCATGTGTTGAAGGCTTGTTCCTCGGCCGGTGGTATTATTGGGAAGTAGTGAAAGCTTTATTTAGTAGATGGGGCCTAGAGGGATGAAGTTAGGTCATTGGGGGACATGTCCTTGAAGGGAATATTGGGACCCCGACCCCTCCACTCTTCCTTTCTTTGCTTCCTGGTCACCATGAAGTCAGTAGCTTTGTTCCACCATGCATTCCCCACCATGGTAGACGGCTTTGCTATGGGAACAAAAAACTACAGGGCTAACCAACCATAGACTGAAACCTCTGAAACTGTGAGCCAAAATAAACCTTTCTTTCTTATAAGTTGTTTATCTCAAGAGTTTTGTCACAGTGATAGAAAGCTGACTAACACAGACAGAATCTTATTCTTTTCTGGCATACCTCCTCAATCCATTTCTGCATGTTTTCAAGACAAAAGGCAGTGTACACTCCCTTTGTCCCTGGAAAAAAGGTAACATAAGCATTGCCTATAATACCCAGGCAGAACTTCCTTATTCAGATAGGTGGTGAAAGAAATTATGTAGTTAAGTAACTGCATATGTTTTATCATTTCCTGAAGCAAAATTAATTGCAGGTCTAATGTATCTGGGAGAAATAAACAATGACAGTTGTCAGATTAAGGTTTCAACAAGTTCATGGGTATGGCACCTCATGATTTAAAGACTTTTGCCTTAGAAACTCAGATCTCCAAGTGTGAAGGAGTGATAACAACCAAGGTAATCATTTTCTTAAGATTTTGGGGAAAAAGTCTGAAGACCAGGATATTGATTTGGGAATAAAAGACAGTTTTTTTCCTATTTTTGCCCAGAATAAGAGCTTGATTAACTTGTAATTAGATAATTATTTCCAATAGATACTAACACTCCATTGCTGATGCTTTAATGCTTGCACATAAAGTGTTTAACACTTCCTGGCACATTGTAGGTGATAATGATCCATCAACCACAGTGTTCAATATAATTTTCTGTTGTGATGGAAATAGTCTATATCTGTGCCATCCAGAAACTCATCATAGGTACTATTGAGCAAATGAACTGAGGAACTAAAGTTTTTGTTTAATTAAATTTAAATATAAATTTAAATTTACATAGCCATGTGGCTAATGGCTACCTGGTTGGACAGCAGTAGAGCACTTTCATTATGCTGGCTGCTTCCTCCCTGGATCTCAGAGAAAGCAAGCTCACCCTATTTGCCTAGAGTAGGCAAGATGAACAAGATGAATTAGTTGTTAACAAAACACAACAGGGGTGGGTGAGATCATAAGCCTATGGCTAATGCTCCCATGCTCCTATTCCTACTGAAGAGGTTCCTACTGCCCTGCCTCTTAGTAAAGATACTTACCTAGAATGGATAATTAGGATAAACTGGGAAACATATTTGCGAGGATATGTATATATAAGAAAATGTATGCCTATATTCATGGATGTGTGTAGTTACATTTATAAGTGTGTCTGTGTCTCTATCTGTACCCACTTTCTGGCCAATAGAGCTGTCTGTAATGGCCATCAAGGGATGAGCTGCCTATCACTGGAGGATGGAGGTGATCAAATAGAAGCTGTCAGTGATACTAAAAGGCAGGTTTATTTTGGGCAGGTGATTGGATGGGATACTGTTCTATATAAAAAGTATTTTCTGATGGTCTGAACTTTTATCTAGGTACACCAATTTAGATTATTTCCACTTTGTAGGATTAAGAAATTGAGGCTCTGTGGCTTGCTCTAGATCACCAAACAGCAGTAACCAGAGTACGAGATGATCGTCTTCTGCCATCAGATTTTTCTTACCCTCAGTCTGTTCTCTTGGACTCTATTATTTTGCATTTCTATTGGATCAATAATTTTGGGGGAAGACTTTTTCTCTTCCAGAATAGAATGCGTTTTAGAAATCAGAATATTGAATTTAAAGCAGTTGCCTAAAATAATGGACAGCTATGTCGCTCTATTACTATCAATTTTAGGGGTTAATTTTAAGGTAGATAATTACTTTTTGATAAACAGGGTATAAACAGGGAGGTCAAGGAACAAATGCAAGAACTGGCTGTAATTAGCCCTGAGGTTTGTACTGATTCTCAAGCCTCTACAACTTCTGCGTTCAAGTGCTAACCAGGCCTGGGCCTGCTTTAGCTTCTGACCCGTGGTTCACTTAGGGTGTGGCAGCCACTTGAGCCCCTACTGCTTCTACTTGTTGCCATCACCATGTGCAGGACCAGTTAGAAAGGAAAATCTTGAATGTTGGGACTGTGTTCCCAGGTGGAAAAGCGCCTGTGTTCAACTTCCAAGTTCCATGAGGATGAATGTTCCTAATGACACTGGGCCAGTGTGGTATAGTCAATTCTTAAAGAGGTCGTGTTCTAGAAGCTGGTCATTATGGGCTCTGTTTTCCCATCAAAGTCACTTTACAGCAAGCCTTTATAGCCTCTTCAAAGCCCTCACTGCTCTTATAAAGAAGGCTAATCCTGGAAGAAGGCAGAGGGGGGTAGGAAGGACTCAGGGTTGATGTTCTTCCCATCCTGTCCCCATTTCAGTCCCTTGAACCCACCAGTGCCGATGTCACAAGGTCTGCACAGAATCATTAGTGCAGTGAGACCAGGTGGGGAGGGGCTGGAAAGGGGATGCAGTCTCCATCCACTGGATTACCCACATGGGTGGGGTGACTTGGGGGAGGAATGTAAACAGAAGTTCCACAATACAGCTCTGGGAAGGAAGAGTGACTGTTCACAACTCCAAGGAACTCAGGGAGAGTAGGTATTTCTAGAAAGCCAAAGCTATAAACGTTCATATAAGTCAGCTACATATAAATTGGGAATAAATTGGGATTCCTCCCCCGCCCCCTCTCTTTTCCTCCTAGCAGCACTGTTGTTCAAACCCAGGGCTCAAACATGGTAGGCAAGTGTTCTACTACTGAGCCACAGTTGCTACTGGAAATTTCTTAGTTAAGAGTAAGGTATTTCTTGGGAGGGAATGTAGCTCAGTGGTAGAATATACTTGCTTAGGGTTGGAGTTGTGGCTCAGTGGTAGAGCACTTGCCTAGCATGTGTGAGGCACTGGTTTTGAACCTCAACACTACATAAAAAAACTAAATAGAATAAAGGTATTGTATCCATCTACAACTAAAAATACATTTTTTTAAATATAATACACTTGGGGCTGGGGATATAGCTCAGTTGGTAGAGTGCTTGCTGTGTAAGCACAAGGCCCTGGGTTCAATCCCCAGCACCGCCAAAAAATAAATAAATAAATAAATAAATAAAATAAAATAAATAAACAAACATAATACACTTGCTTAGCATGTTTGAAGCCCTAGATTTTATCACCAACAATAAAAAAAAAAAAAAGGTAAAACTTTTTTACTTCATCTATTTCTTTTTCCCCAGAAATTTACTGCCTCCTTTCATATAGTGGGAAGTGATAGCAAAGTTGAGGAAGAAACCTGGGTTAGTTGATTTCCATTCCTGTTTTTTGTCTGAGAAGCCACAAATTGTGATGTTACTATTTTGGTAAACAAGGATCGGGTGAGCAAAATTTTAATGCTATGTTCAAAACTAGTTTACTACATGCCAAAAAGCAATCGTTTGTCAAATATCTAAAATTCTGTGTAAAACAATCAATCTATCTAAATCTAAAGCATATTATCAGAAGAACTATAGATATTTTAGGTTTAATTGCATTACATGCTTGGTTGAATTTGCTGAAATTATTGTTCCATGAAGGAAACTGTACTGTTTCCATTTTATTAAAATGGGGAGTGGGTGGGTAACTTTAAATTAGATCTGATTTTCTAAGAGCAAAAAAAGGGAGGCTTTTCTTTGGAAAATGAAAGTAATTTGGGGGAACTGAATTCTCTTGGAAGCTTAAAATTCTATGAGCCTGTACTAATATTCTCAGTGGAGAAATCCACTCACCATTTCAATATTCCCTTTAGGGCTGAGAACACATTTTTTCATTTTTAAGTAATTTCCTTTGCCATAACTTCTAGGCTTCACTATTGAATTTTGGCCTAACCCTATTGAATTTAACCCTAACCCCACAAGGCATTTAGAAAATATTTTTATAAAAATAAAGTTTACAGATATCCTCAGTCTGAAAAAAATAGGTCATTAGAATCATGTAGTTAAGAACTTTTCTGATGGATAGAATTAGAACGTAAGGTTTGTATGGAACCCTCTAACATTACTTACATATCTTATCCTTACCTGCATCTTGAGGTGAGGTCTTCCAGGTGGAAACTGATGCTTTTTAGAGGAATGTGCCCTTGCAGTGTGGCCAAGAGGGAGAATCAAGAAGTGTAAACTGTAATAGCAGATGAATCACATTAACCTTTTGATACTTGGCAATCAGTAACCAACTGCAATCACTTCCAGGGGTTAGGCAGACTTCCCATAGGTGCCAGAAAGGCTTTCTACGAAATGGGCTTGTTTCAGGGTGAGAATGACTCCAGCTAAAGTGGGAGCCAACAGCAACAGCGTTAAATAAGCACACTAGTCAATATTTGACAATCCTTTGGAATTTTTACCTTTTTTTTTCTTTTTTTACTTCTACGTTGATAAGTCTTCTTAAGACTGTGCATTGCACCAATGATAGGTGAAAGCTGGCTCATAGTGACCAATGAGAGCCCATTTTCAGCAATTTTGCCAGACCATTGTTAACTATGGTCAATGTTATAAGTTAAATTTAAAAAAAATTTTACTTGTTCTTTTTAGATATACATGACATTAGAGTGTATTTTGACAAATCACACATACAGGGAGTATAACATCCCATTCTTGTGGTTGTACATGATGTGGAGTTTCACCTGTGGTATATTCATATATGAACATAGGAAAGTTATGTCCATTTCATTCTACTGTCTTTCCTATTCCCATCCCTTCTTCCTTCCCTTCATTCCCGTTGTCTAATCCAATGAACTTCTATTTTTCCCTCTCATCCTTATTGTGAGTTAGCTTCCACACATCAGAGAGAACATTCAGCCTTTGGTTTTGGGGGATTGACTTATTTCACTTAGCATTATGTTCTCCAGCTCCATCCATTTATGAACGAATGCCATAATTTCATTCTTCTTTAAGGCTGAGCAATATTCCATTGTGAATATGTACCACATTTTCTTTATCCATTCATCTGTTGAAGGGTTCCTAGATTGGTTCCATAGCTTAGCTGTTGTGAATTAAGCTGCTCTAAACATTGATGTGGCTGAATCACTATAGTATGCTGATTTTAAGTCCTTTGGGTATATGCTGAGGAGTGGGATAACTGGGTCAAATGGTGGTTCCATTCCAAGTTTTCTAAGGAATCTCCATACTGCTTTCCAGAGTGGTTATACCAACTTGTAGTCCCACCAGCAATGTATGAGTGTACCTTTTCCCCACATCCTTGCCAACGCCTATTGTTGCTTATATGGATAATAGACATTCTGACTGGAGTGAGATGAAATCTCAGTGTAGTATTAATTTGCATTTCTCTAATTACTAGAGATGTTGAACACTTTTTCATATATTTTTGACCATTCGTATTTCTTCTGTGAAGTATCTGTTCGGTTCCTTTGCCCATTTATTGATTGGGCTATCTGGGTTTTTTTGGTGTTTTTTGAGTTCTTTATATATCCTGGAGATTAATGCTCTATCTGAGGTGTAGGTGGCAAAGATTTGTTCCCATTCTGTAGGCTCTCTGTTAGTGTTCTTGATTGTTTTCTTTGCTGTGAAGAAGAATTTTAGTTTGATACCAACCCATTTATTGATTCTTGATTTTACTTCTTTCGATTTAGCTAAAATTTTAGACTTACTGAAACTCAGAGTAATAAATATTCAAAGCACGTCACTTACTTATGATTTGCTCCATTTGTACTATGTAAAGGTGTGCTGCTGGGCATTAATTCCAACCCAGGCTCAGTCACACCTTATTAGTAGCTTGAACTTGGCATGGTGGGAATATTTACACCACAGAAATCAATTTCCACTAAAGTGAAAGGTTGATTTTATTTTTTTGAGATTGTCTGTTCTAGACTTGGAGTTGACACGTTGGAAAAACTGTTAATAATGCAGATTATAGTTGGTAGTGTGACTGCAGCCACTCCAGTGTGCATGCACAGATAGTTGAGAAATATTCTTCAAGCATTTGAAGTTACATCTTTTGTTTATTAGAACCTTTTACTTGGCTTTGTGAAAAACTAATTTCACCATAACTAGCTATGACAAATATCGTTCCATTTAGTTTAATTTTCAAATATGGTTGAGTTGAATGATTTCTAGGATTTTACAGATGATAATATAGAATGAAATCATGCTTCAGTCCCTGCAAAAAGATAAATTCAGAGCATGATTGCAATCAGTAGTCCTGAAGCTGAAATAAGCTCAGTTTAACAAAAGTTTTTTTGTTTTTTTTTTTAACGGTGCTGGGGGTTGAACCCAGGGCCTTGTGCTTGGGAAGCAAGCACTCTACCAACTGAGCTATATCCCAAGGCCACAAAAGTACTTTTTGTCAATGAGAAAAATTTGAACTAAATTACATATCAGATTAATTTCCTAATACATGTAATGGGAAGGTATTGGCAGATTGGGATGCAACTCCACTTTTTGGGGATGTAACTCCCATTTTTTTGAATCATGATTAAATTTGAACCTTAAGTTGGAAATGGATAAAAAAATGTTTTGCAATAAAATCATTCTATGAGAATTAATTGGCTATATGAAATTAACAAGAAAAACTATTATGTATTTGATCATTTGTTAATTATGTGCTACATACCTGTTATTGACAGAGTATGTCCTTCCAAAATGCATATGTTGACATTCTAGCCCCCAGTTTTGTGGTGGGGTCTTTGGAAGATGATTAGTCTTCATGTAAGGATTAGGTCCTAATTAGAATAAGATATATTCCCATGCCTGTCTAATATATCATAATGGATTCTACTGTCATGCATAGCTAAAAAAGAACAACAACAACAAATTAGTGCTCTTAGTGTCCAGAGAGTAGCCTGATCATTCCTCTTATAAAGACACAGTTATAAGTTACCATCAATGAACCAAAATGCTCTATAGGACATAGAATCTACGTTGATCTTGGGCTTCCCAGCATCCAGATGGTGAGAAATAAATTTATGCTGATTATGGTCCACTCAGTGTATTTTGTCAAAGCAGCCCCAACTAAGAGAACGTTGTTTATGTAGGGAAAGTATATAATAATCTTATGTATGTACATATGTACATGTAAGCCTCCTCAGCGTTGGAGAGTCAGTTGTTAAACATTTTACTCATGCACCACTGGCCAGCCTAACATCATTTGAAGTGAAGGACTTAGCAAAATATATCTGGTATCAGGCTTTGGACTTGATCTTGACTGGTAAACCAAAGGCAGCATGTAATGGGGTTTTCAAGCACAATTAGGCAAAATGTCAAAACTTTGGGTCGAGTGCTTTCACATGTTGCTTTCTAGTCTTCTCTGTCAAGTTTTGAGAGCAGCTATCATATGTCTTAAGGTCCCTCTCATGCCTCTTTGACTGTCCAAAGTCCATGCTTTATAGTTCAGCCCTCTTTGAAGATTCCTTGAGCTTCAAAATCACCATTATGCCCAATTTAAACCCCTATCCCCTGGATGCAGAAGATCACTTATAGTTGTTAAAAAGAAATTGGGTTAAAACATAAATACTGCATGTTATGGTTTAGATGTCAGGTGTCCCCCAAAAGCTCATGTGTGAGATAATGCCAGAAAGTTTAGAGGAGAAATGATTGGATTTTGAGACCCTTAACCCACTCTGTGAATTAATCCCCTGATGGGATTAACTGAGCGGAAACTGAAAGTGGGTAGGATATGGCTGGAGGAGGTGGGTCATTGGGGGCATGCCTTTGGGTATATATTTTGTATCTGGTAAGTGGAATCTCTCTCTCTCTGCTTCCTGATCATCATGTGAGATGCTTCCCTCTGCCATACTGTTCTGCCATGATGTTCAGCCTCACTGGAGCCCTGAGGAATGGAGCTGGCTGTCTATGGTCTGAGACCTCTAAAACCATGAGCTCCCAAATAAGCTTTTCTTCCTTTAAAGTTGGTTCAGGTCAGGTCTTCTAGTCACAGCAGCCAAAAAGTTGGCTGAGACACTGCTAAATGTTAACACCTTGCAATAGAAATTTTTAACCAAAAATTATTTTTAATAGTAGACTATCTGGGGGATTTAAAAAAATAAAGTAATACTTGCTTATGAAAACTTGTACCATACAAATAGGAAAAGAAAAATCACCTATCATCCAGAGAAAACCATTGTTAATATTTTGATTTTTATCCTTTCAGGTTGCTTTTACTTATTTAAAGAAAAACTGACATGAATTAAATTTAACAAAGTTTACTTGAGTAAGAAATAGGTTGTGGAACTGGGCAGCTTTCCCGACTATAGTCAGTTCAGAAGGCCCCATCCCCACCCCCTCATATCTCAAAGTTGTATTTGTAGCCAGAGAAAAGGAAGTAATATACTTGAACAACCTAACTGGCTAAATGACTTAGAAAATACTGCATTTGCCTTCGGTGGTCATAGTCTGACTACTTGGTATTCTGTGGTTGGCTGAAGCTAAACTACTGTGAATGGTTCTCAGTCACTTGGTCACAAGGTTATACTCTTAGATTAGCTTATAATTTGTTTACATATCAAGTTGGGATAGAGTTCACTTTTATACAAAGATAACATTGGGCTAAACTTTGTCCCTCAAGTATGGAAGCTGGTTTGGACAAATTTTACTGCAGTTTAACACTGTGCATAAAAACATTCCCAATTGTTATTTTAAAACTTGTTTTTCTTCTATTATATCTCATGAACTTTTTTACATTAAATATTTCTAGTATGCACCATTTTGATGGCAGAAAGCATTAAATTGTATGATCCTTCTACACTTTACCTAATTGATATTTTATTGTCTAGATTGTTTCCAAGATTTTATTATTACATAAATGCTGAAATAACATCATAGTTAAAATTTTGCTCCCATCCTGGATTGCTTTCTTAGATGTATTCTTAAAATGAGTTTTCCTGGATGAGGTATTTAAAATTATTGACAGCTATTGCAAATCACAGGAAGATTGTAACCAATTTATACTATCATCAATAGACTATCAGAATATTTAGATCTATATTTAGGGAGGGGTATGGTGATGTTCAATGATAAAATTGCATATCTCTCCCTCCATAGACCTAGATTATAGACTGTGTTGTTAAAGAGGCTATTATTAGGCACTGAGTTTATGTACATTTTTTAAAACATTAGAAGGATAGAAGAGTCTTGTTAATTAAAACCAATAAATAAAGTTTGTTACGTTAGCAAAACTCTACCATTCACTTAAAAGGCAAATGACAAACCAGAAAAAAATATTTGCAACATCTTAATGTGTTTGAATCACATATATATGTGATATATGTAATATAAATCCATAAAATAGAAAAGCATTTTTGATAGATTAATCCCACTCCTTGTCTACTCTGCACTTTGCTTTACCACCTCCTACCTTATAATCCTACACACACACACACACACACACACACACACACAACCTTGTCCTCACCTACCCACATCTACCATCACCTTCAATCCAATATCAAGCTACATACACACATACACATCTGCCCTCACCCCTCTCACTCACCCTCATGATCTTGCATTCCTCACATCAAACCTTGCCCTTTTTCACCTTTACCCACAATCCACACACAATCATAAAAATGAGTTGAGGAACATGGATCCTGGATCCTGTGGTTGTCAGAGTGATAGATTCCCCAGCCGTTCCACCTGGATGGCCATTAATTCTCAAAACCAGCCATCCCATCCCCTTTTGCCTGGTATCAGAATAAGCATGACAATCAACGAAGTGAAAATGCATCATCCTATGTGCAATTTGTGAAGGTATTTGCAAACTGTATCAAATGAGGAGTTAATAGCCAGAATATATAAAGAACTATTGCAACTAAATAACAAAACATTATATGTTTTAAAAATGGACAAATAACTTAAATAGACCATTCTTCAAAGAAGATATACAGATGGCCAAAACCAAAAGATGCTTAAAATCCTAATTATTAAGAGAAATGCAAATCCAAACCACAATGAGATATCACCTTACACCTCTTTGGAAGTTAAGATGGAAACTACCAAAATAACAAATAACTGTTGCTGAAGATGTGGAGAAACTGGAACCTTGTGCCTTGAACTGTTGATGGGGATTGTAAAATATCCCAACCACTAAGGAAAACAGTGTGGAGAGCCTCAAAAAACTGAAAATAGAATTACCATATGATCCAGCAATCCAACTACTGGGCATATATTCAAAAAGATAGAAAGCAGGATGAGGAAGACATCCACGCTCACATGCGACCTTATTCACAATAGCCAAGATACAGAGGCAACCCAGATACCCATGAATGGATAGATTTTGTAAAAGTGGTATATACACACAATAGTATCTTAATCATCCATAAAAAGAAGGAATTCCTGTCATATACTACAACATGGATGAACTTTGAGGACTATGTCCTAAGTGGAATGAGCCAATCATAAAGGGCAAATACTGCATGATTTCATTTATATGAAGTATCTATAATCAAACTCATAAAAATAGAAAGTAGAATGGTGGTTGCCTGGGGTGGGGACACATGGATACAGAATTTTAGTCATGCAAGCTGAAAAAGTTCTAGAGGGCTGTTGTGCAATAGCAGGCATATAGTTAATACTGTTGAAGCACACACTTAAAAATTAGGAGCATAATACAGACTTAATGCAATTCCTATAAAGGTTCTGATGACGTTCTTCATAGAAATAGAAAAAGTGGTCATGAAATTCATTTGGAAAAATAAGAGGCCAATAATAGCCAAAGCAATCCTCAACAAGAAAAGTGAAGCAGGAGGCATCACAATACCAAAGCTTAAATTATACTATAGAGCCTTAGTAACAAAATGGCATGGTATTGGCACCAAAACAGCCATGAAGACCAATGGTAGAGAATAGAAGACATAGAGACAAACCAACATAAATAGTTATCTAATTCTATACAAAGGTGCCATAAATATACATTGGAGAAAAGATAGCCTCTTCAACAAATGGTGCTGGGAAAACTGGAAAGCCATATGTAATAAAAAGAAATAAGACCACTATCTCTCACCCTGCACAAACTCAGCTCTAAGTGGAACAAGGACCTTGGCATTAGACCAGAGACCCTGCACCTACTAGAAGAAAAAGTAGGCCCAATCTCCATCATGTTGGAACTGACTCCCCCAAGACTCCTACAGTACAAGAAGTAAAATCAAGAATCAATAAATGGGTTGGTATCAAACTAAACTGTTCCTTCACAGCAAAGAAAACAATCAAGAATGTAAAGGGAGAGCCTACAGAATGGGGAAAAATCTTTGCCACCTGCAATTTGATAGAGCATGAATCTCCAGGATGCAAAAAGAACTCAAAAAACTTAATACCAAAAAAAAAAACCCCAAATAACCCAATTAATAAATGGACAAAGGAACTGAACAGACATTTCACAGAAGAAGAAATATGAATGGTCAACAATATATGAAAAAATGTTCAACATCACTAGCAATTAGAGAAATGCAAATTAAAATTACACTGAGATTTCATCTCTCTCCACTCAGAATGGCATTTAGCAAGAATACAAGTAACACTAAATGTTGGTGAGGATGTGGGGGAAAAGGTGCACTCATACATTGCTGGTGGGACTGCAAGTTGGTACAACCACTCTGGAAAGCAGTATGGAGATTCCTTAGAAAAACTGGAATGGAACCACCATTTGACTCAGTTATCCCATTTCTCAGCATATACCCAAAGGACTTAAAATCAGCATGCTATAGTGATTCAGCCACATCAATGTTTACAGCAGCTCAATTCACAATAGCTGAGCTGTGGAACCAACCTAGGTGCCCTTCAACAGATGAATGGATAAACAAAATGTGGTACATATACGTAATGGAATATTACTCAGCCTTAAAGAAGAATGAAATTATGGCATTTGCTGAGAAATGGATGGGACTGGAAGCTATCATGCTAAGTGAAATAAACCAATCCCTTAAAACCAAAGGCTGACACGCTTTCTCTCAGATATGTGATGCTAACTGACAATAAGGGGTGAGGAGGAAAAATAGAAGGTGATTGAATTAGACAAAGGGGAATGAAGGGAAGGAAGGAAGGATGGGAATAGGAAAGACATTAGAATGAAATGGACATAACCTTCCTATGTTCATATATGAATACACCACTGGTGAAACTCCATATCATGTACAACCACAAGAATGGGAAGTTATACTTCATGTATGCATGACATGTCAAAATACATTCTATGGTTATGTATAACTAAAAAGAACAAATAAAATGTCAAAAAAACTAGGAATATAAATGTAGGTTATGTGTTTTCACCACATTAAAATAAAAATGAGTGAACATGTCACTCTTTCTTGCTGTGGGTGGATCAGAAGGGGGCATCTAGGATGACTTCATTTACTCTTAAGAAAATGATTTAAGAAATGTTTAGGGGCTGGGTTGTGGCTCAGTGGTGGAGCACTTGCCAAGCACATGTGAGACCCTGGGTTTGATCCTCAGCACCACATAAAAATAAATAAATAATACAAAGAAATGTTTAGAACTGTTACTATGTTTCATGGTCAAGCGAACACAACAGACTCACCGGAAACATAGCCGACTACTGACTTACTTCAGGGAAGTGGCCATACTTCTGAGAAATGGGATTTCCTTATTATACAATCTAGCCAAGTCAGTGTTTCTGCTACTTCGGGTTCAGGAACACGGAGAAAGTAAGTTAACTAACCTGTATATCTATTGTAAAAATAAACCTGTTAGATCTAGGATTAATCTACGAATTAGTATTCACTTGTTTGAAAATAGAGGATTTTTTAAAAAGTCAGGTTTATTGAAGTATAAAGAAGAGCCTCCTATTATATTACATAATTTTGGTTTTGGCAAATACATGCATTTTTATGAATTAATTTTCATGCCCATTTATCTGGTAAAAAATTATGAAGACCCTGTCCTAAATTCAGCTTTTATTTAAGAAAATTTCTCTCCAGATGGGGTAAAATTCTTTTGAAATTTGTTGCACCAAATTACTTGTGGAAGGAGCAGTGAAATCCTCTGTAGAGATAAATACCTGTATTCCGTTTGGGATGGCATGCTGAATGCCAGGAAGTGCTCTGTCCTTATTCATAGTTTTTTGGTCATTTGCAATAACCCAGGACTGTCCTGGTATTTGTGCTGAAAGACTGTAGTTCAGGAAAACCCCTCAGTCCTGAGCAAATCAGGATGGTTATCACCCTAGCAAGGTGTCTCAGCCTTGTAACTATTGACATTTAGTACCAGATAATTCTTGGCTGTGAGGCACTTGACCTGCGCATCGCAGGCTGATCACAGTTACTCCACTAGAGAGCAGTAACATCTTCTACCTCTGGCTGTCAGTCAAAAGTGTCTTCAGGCATTCCTGATGTCCCCATGGGGGACAGCATCACCCAGGGTAAGAATCATTACCCTAGAGGTAAATGCCCCTACAATTCACAAACTTGAAACCCGTCATCTTATTCTGTTTTTCTGTTGTGAAGCAAACACAAGTTGATCTGATGTTTTTATAGTAGAGGACTTAAAACTGAGGAATTGCTCTGAGACTCTCCCCTTTTTAAAGAGACACCCTTTCATCTTCCCACCTCATTTCTTTTTTAACATCGTAAGTGAAATGAGCAATGATTCTATGTGCCTCTCTACTGTAGGTTCTAGAAAGCTATCATTGTGGGTGGTGTCCTAACTCTTTGGACTAAATTGTTTTTATGTTTGTTTGTTTATTATTTATAATGCTTGTGTGCTTGCAGAATCATAACACATAATGATTTTTCCTACCCATTTACAGAATTGAATATGCAGGTGCTTTAATGGAGTAAAAAGGGATGCAGTAAATTTAAATGTACATTTAAACACAGTACAATCTATGGTGATTGTGTGGTTGTTTCCAATTCTTCCCAACTCCTTTTAAGTCTTCTTTGTCATGTAAATTTGAAGTTTCTCCTGGAAAAAATAAAGTATATCCTCTTGCACTCCTGATACTAGGGGATTAAGTATCTTCCTTTGGTGATGAGCAGTAAGGACAGTGCCAGTTTGAACCTAGAGCTTAAGAGGTATCATGTATTTCCACTTTTCCCTTAGGTACTTCTACCATCCTTGTGGGAGGAACATGTCTTGGGTAGCCAGCTGGTCCAAGAAGGATGTAGGACATACCTTCAGATATGGAGCTAAGCCAAGCCCAGCCCAGCCTAGATCAGCCAATGCCTAACTGTCCTGCAACTGTGTGAACTCGATTAAATGTTGCTTTCCTCCACCAAGTTTGGGGTGGATTACTGCCCAGCAGAATTGCAGCTATGCTGACAGGCACACTGTGTTACCAACAAGTTTGAAAATGCAGAGATACAAGTAAACGTTTTTAGAAAAATATTTTGACAAAATGGATCCTTGAAGTAGAAAATATGAACATGTGAAGTCTCACAAAAGAAAGTAGTATTGTAAAATTCTGTAAAATAGCACGTTCTACCAACTCTGAAAATAAGAGATCATTCCTGTCTTATGCAAACTATGGAAGAACATAGGAAAAGATGAGGAGCTCTCTGATTGATTTCAAAAGCTAGTATACCATTGATGACAATGCCCGACTATATCAGAAAAAGAGACATCATTGATCAAGCTCAATTCAACATGTGTGCAGAAATCTGAAATTAAATAGTAACAAATCACATCCATCAGTGAACTGAAAGTACAAGGGTGGCACTTTTCCGCAGCGGGAGACACCACTGATCGAATTGGGAGAACAATGCCCAACGATGAAGAATACCTTAAGCATATGTAATTCATGAACAATTAGTCCCTAGAATTTCTTTTTTAAAAACTTGTACAAACCATTAACAGAGAAATAAACTAACCCAATGAAATGGACACAGCTGGCCTAATAAAAAGGGCACAGCAGAGGGAATAAATTCTGGCAAAGAGCATACAAAAACATTTAACCTTTTTAGCAATTGAGGAAATACTAGTTTAAAAAATTATTCTGTGCCATCAGACTGATTGTAAACAATAAATTAATAGTAAGTACCAGAGAGATGTGGGGAAATAACTTCCATTCTATAGTGGTGGGGCTATAATTCATTACAACCTCAATGGAAATCAATTTTCTCGTGTTTGGTAAAGGGAAAATGAGCACCCCTTATGAAGTAATGGTTCCTCTCTAAGTAGGTGTGCAGGAATACAAGAGGTGGGGGAAGAAAAGATAAGAAGTAGGGCCCTGAAGTTCTGCAAGGAAACTGGGCTACAGTTATGTTTCCTACAAATACAAATACCATAAATATGCATTTGAATTAGTCCACTTTCTGGGAGCCTTCCCTCCATGGTTGGTGGTCACATACTTACTGAGAAACTACACAGGAAATATTCATTAGAGCATTGTTTATATTAACAAAAAATCAGAAGCACTCTAATGTCAACCACGAAGAGTATGATTAGAGAAATGATCACAAGTGTGATTGTTCTTTAAAGAAGAGCATTTGTGATCATTAGAATAGATCTTAAAGACATGTTGGATGGAAAAAAGAGAAAAACATATATATGTTATAGTTTGTATAATAAACATGTAAGCAATATGGGGATCATCTTTTTGAAGCTAATTAATTTTGGGGGAGATCTCAATGTTTTCAAGGGAGATGGACAATCAGTCTCTCCCATCTGGGTCTAACATGCTTGGAAATGGCTCGATTTCATGAGGAATTAAATTCTTGGCCTATGAAGAGGCCAGCTGTTTTCCTGACAAACTACTGTCTTAAACGATGTGAACTATAATCCGTTTGCCTTGCTCAGGTCATATTCTTTGTTTTGTGACTATTACCTGTCTTCCATTAGCATTGCTCCATGGAATCAAATACATAGTATTTTACAAAGTGCAATCAATGTTATCAGTAAAAAGGTAAATAGAGGTCTTCCTGATTTCAAAGGAGAAAAAGTTCTAATGTCATTCTTAGTTGCCTTAACTGCCCCCTTTTCCCCTCTACCCTTCCTCTCACTAGTTAATTAAAACATTCACTCACTGGCTGCCTTTTCTGTATCAGGCACAGAGGGCTGGGCTGCTGTGAAGTTCAGTTCTACAAGGGATGGTTCTTTGGAATCATGGTCAGTTTTCCACTCTTGTTTCTTCTTTTTTTTTATTGGTTCTTTTTAATTATACATGACAGTAGAACCCATTTTGATGTAATTATACAGCAGGGAATATATCTTTTCTTTCACAATGTAGATTCACACGATTCATATAATCTTACATATGCATAGGGTAATACTGTCTGTCTCAGTCTACTATTTTTCCTTTCCCCACCCCCTTCCATCCCATTTTCCTCTACACCATCCATACTTCCTCCATTCTTTTCTTATCCCACTCCCCATAACCCCGCTCCCCTTTATGTATCAGCTTCCATTGGTCAGAGAAAACATTCGGCTTTTGGTTTTTTGGGCTTGGCTTATTTCACTTAGCATGATATTCTCCAGCTCCACCCATTTACCAGCAAAGGCCATAGTTTTATTCTTCTTTATGGCTGAGTAATATTCCATTGTGTATATATATATATATATATATACCACAGTTTCTTTATCCATTCTTCAGTTGAAAGGCATCTAGGTTGGTCCCACAGTCTAGCTGTTGTGAATTAAGCAGCTATGAACATAGAGATGGCTGCATCCCTATACTTTGCTGATTTTAAGACCTTTGGGTATAAACCAAGGAGTGGGATAGCTGGGTCAAATAGTGGTTCCATTCCAAGTTTTTTGAGGACTCTCCATACTGCTTTCCAGTCCACTCTTGTTTCTTTTAAGGTATATAAAATGTGTTGTGCTTACCATAGACTTTGAAGAAATCGATCCAATCTTTTTCAGCTGGGACCCCATGTCTCTGAAAATTGGACACAAATTTATTTTTGCACTGTTTCCTTCTGACTGGTCTGGATAATTCCAGTGGGATTGACAGCCTATTCTAACCTGCATTTTGTTTTGTTGTTGATTAGTTCATTCACATATCTATTATTGTTATAAAGCTAATATAGAGCTCTGGGGTCATGTGAACAAAATGCAAGAATTGGTTTGTGTTTTTTCTGAAGCTAGTGATCAGTCAGTCATCTCTCCTCTGGAATTCTGAAGTGCTTTGTGTGTGCCTTGGAACAGCTTTTTCAAATGGTATTAAAGTTAATTACCAAATAGATTCTTAATCTCCAGCACCTGGTATAGTTTGTGGCATACATTAGACCTTTGTGACAATGTAATCTAGAGAGCGCAACATGACATATAATGCACATAACACCATTCAAACAAGTTCTCCGAGCCAAGATGTGTTCTATTAACAGTAAATAATACAGCAGTGCTGTATTATCAAATCTTTCTTTGTAATGCTATTTTCATTAAATCCCACCTCATTCATGTTCTGTCCCCAAATCCAGCTGCACAGTTCCCTTGTGGTTTCACCCTAGGGCACATCTTTGAATACTTCTTGATTAGTTAAATCTCATTTGTAGAGGAACAGGTGAAAGAAAGAAGGGCAGCAGGTCACAGAGTGAGAGAGATGTTGCATTAGGCCTGGTTCTGAGGCTATGGAAGAATTAAGCCAGGAATTATGGATGTGGAGGGGGATGTGTGTGTGTATGAGAGAGAGAGAGAATATCACAATGGGCTAATTTACATTTCTTTCAAATAGAATTTTTAAAAAGTAGATTTCTGGAACATACTGAGCCTAATGCTGGCGTACTATTTCAATTTCTTACATCTGTATAATGCTTTACAGTATATGTTTTACATATACATTTTACCTATTGAATATTTTTAACATTGTGAGTCAGGTTTGTAATTCCCATTTTACAGATGATTATGCTGAGGCTAGTTAAGTTGAGGGAACTTATCCCTGGTCTCATTAATAAATATCAAGGCTAGATTTGAATTTTAGTCTTCTCAAACCAAGTCTGTTGGTCTATTAAATTTCTTCATATGGTCTATTAAATATTATATGGTCTATTAAATTTCTTTCTATAATAATTTAATTGTGAAATATGAAAGTTACTAAATTCTTCTAAAGTCATAACTGACACAAACATTGTAAATAGTAACACGTTATTTTAAAATAGTTATTAAAAAAGGGAAAATTTAGAAAATTTATGGTTCAACTTTGATCACATTACTGACACAGAACAGTTAATTTACTAGAATAGATTGCCAAAATCTTTCTTTCTTTTTGACAGATTAAAAATTTCAGAATAGAAAGATAAAATTCTGCAAAATGCAACCAGAGAAAAAAGCAGTGAACAGGAAAAAGTTAATTCTGAGAAAGGTATGAGGACCACTGACATATAAAAAAGGAAACAAGATCCTTAAACTTGGAAAACTTAAAATGCTAGTGAGTTGAACTAAAAAAAAAGAGAAAAAAAATCAACAACTAGGTTTTTGACTAGTAATTAGTGCTGTTACCAATATAAAAATTTTTTTATTGATTTTTACTTATTGTCCTATATTTACTTTTTTCTCACTTTTTGGTTTAATTAGCTTGCCTTTTTTTTCAGTTCTAAAATAGTATCTGTGATGTTTATACATGTTTCTAATGTTCTCTAAAGCTTGGGTAAATGCTGTACTGACAAATTTCACAAGGTGGCACTCGAACACCATGTTTGGTTTGGAACTTGGCTTACCTTTTTCACACCCATTTATTCATTTTCAGTAAGCTGCCAACTTGAACTCCTAGGGAAAGGGCCCTGGGGGGTTGCTAATTGCTCTAAGGGGATGAACTAGAGCTGATGTTGGGAATTGTGAAAAAAGGATGCCCAATGCTGACGAGAACTGGAAAATTGGAAGGAATGCTTTTGTTTTCTGCTCTTACCCTTCACGCTTTTCTGTTCCCCTAGCAACAGAGTACACTAGGGAGTCAGGGAGCAATGGAGTCTGGGAAACTGTGTAGAGTCCCAGCACAGAGCAGAGTAGAAAAGGGAGACTTGGAGCTGAAAAGCAGTAAGTAAATAAGGAGCATGAAAATGTTGAGCAACAATATATAAATAGGAGGGGATGGTGGTTGGAGTCTTTGTGTTATTCAGGAGAATAAAAGCATTAATTATGTTTAATTTTTTGAAAGTTAAATATGTGCATCACACAAGGCAAGGATGACCCCCTTTACTGCTCTTATTCAACATAGTGCTACAAGTCCTCCTCCTTAGCATATGCACAAGAAAAAGAAAAAAAGGCATCCAGATTGAAATGCAAGAATTAGACTATCCCTGTTTGCATTTGACACAATCTTATATATAGAAAACCTTAAGATTTCACCAAAACCTGTTATTATTAATAAACAAATAGTATACAAGATCAGCATGTAAAAATCAGCGGTGTTTATATATACTAATAATAAACTAGCTGAAAAATAAATCAAGAAAGCAATCCCATTCACAGTAACTATAACAAAAATTAAAAAATTGAAATGCCTGGGAATAAATTTAGTCAAGAAGGTGAAAGAACTCTACAATAACAACAAACACTAATGCAAGAAATTAAAAAGGACACCAAAGAAATGGAAAGACACTCCCTATTCATGGATTGGAAAAATAAGTCCAGTTAAAATATTCATGCTACCAAAGCATTCTACCAATCCATTGAAATCCCTATCAAGATACTAATGTCCATATTTCATGGAAATAGAACAACTACAACAAAAAAACTCCTAAATTCATATGGAACCACCCAAGTCTCTAAATTACCAAAGCAGTCCTGAGCAAAGAGAATGAAGAAGTCCCCTGACTGTGACACTGGCTCACTGTAATATTTTAAAATATCTATCATTTACCGAGTCATTTTAAATTCTTATCTCTCCTTTAAAGCAGTGGCACTCTGCACTCTCCAGCTCAGTATTGGCTGCTGTCTTAATAACTTCTCTCTCTGAGAGCCCTGTGAAAGAACACTCTTCAGCACCAGGACAAGCTGCTTCCTCTCCATGGGTAATAGGCTCTTTCTTCATGTAGACTTGGGGTATGAAAAAGAGCAGGCATGACTACGTTTTTCTGTCCTACTAATGATAGCATGTCATCTCACTGCAGTACAGAATCCACAGTCTTGCCAAGACTGAAAGCTATCAGAGCACTAGAATGTGACATAAAAATGCTTGATTATTTGGTGGGACCCTTCCACACCTACTCTAGTTCATAGAATTTTAGAGCTAAGAGATATCTTGGAGACAATCTAATCTAACCCATTTATTTCCCAGATGGGAACTCAGGGAGTTTTTTTCTGATTAAGCTGCTTTTTCAACTACCCAATTCCATGCCCTCTGTTCACCAGCAAAAATGCATCCATTTGCTTTCTAGTGATGGGAAATAAGATAAGACAAGTCATCTGGTCCAGTTCTCCAACTTTATAGATGGTGAGATCAAAGAAGATTTAATAACTTGTCCAAATCCAAAAGATAAGTGTCAGGACCTAGACCCAGGTTTCCTTTTGGGTATGTATTCTAGGGCACTCTATTACACTTGGGTGCAGATAAAATTCTTTTTTTTTTTGTACTGGGGATTGTACCCAGGGGCACTCCACCACTGAGTCACATCCCCAGCCCTATTTTGTATTTTATTTAGAGACAGGGTCTTACTGAGTTGCTTAGGGCCTCACTAAGTTGCTGAGGCTGGCTTTGAACTTGCGATCCTCCTCCCTCAGCCTCCCAGGTGCTGGGATTACAGGCGTGTGCCACCACGCCCTGCCAGATAAAATTCTTAAATGGTTAGAAAATAATAATTGTGAGTAATCTAGATCTTTCCATTGTACTTCTTTAAAAATAACATGAAATACTTTTAAAAATCGGACTAAGCTCTTCTTTAAGCCTACTTCTTTTAAAAATATACTTTGAAATTTTATTTTTACTTATTTATTTACTTTTTGGTGGTGCTAGGGATCAAACCCAGGGCCTCACACATGCCAGGCAAGTGCTCTGCCACTGAACCACATCCCCACCCTCCCAAAATTTAAATATAACATAGAATAGCAAGAGTGTTTGTATGATAGATTCAATAGTCATCAACATTGTACCTCACTTGTTTCTTTTATGCATTTCTTCTTTTTTGCTGAAATATTTAAAACAAATTCCAATGTTATGTTATTCTGCTCCAACATATTTTAGTATGCTTTGTCAAAATCATGATGTTTTAAGCCTGCTATCAACCCTGGTAAAATCAACAATTTCTTGGTACAGTTTAATATATTCAGTATCTATAATTCCTTGAAAGTCTCAAAAATAACTTTTTACCTTTGGTTTGTTCAACTAAAAAACTCACATAAGGTCTGTAAACCATAAATTGCATTTGCTAAATCTTTTCTCTGTTTCTTTTCTTTTCTTTTCTTTTTTTTTTTGACTGGGGATGGAACCCTGGGGTGCTTTATCACTGAGTTACATCCCTAGTCCTTTTTCATTTTGACACAGGGTCTTGCTAAGTTATTGAGGCTGGCCTCCAACTTGCACTAGTCCTGCCTCAGCTTCCCAAGTTGCTAGAATCACAGGCATGCACCATCACATGCCTGGCATTAAATCTCTTTAATGTAGAGCAGTTGCACATCTTGCATGTTATTGACTGTTTTTTTTTTTTTTTTTTTGTACCAGGGATTGAACTCAGGGGCACTAGAAAACTGAGCCATGTTCCAAGCCCTAGTTTGTATTTTATTTAGGGACAGGGTCTCACTGAGTTGCTTAGCACCTCATATTTCAGAGGCTTTCTTTGAACTTGCCATCCTCCTGCTTCAGCCACCTGAACCAATGGGATTTCAGCGTGCACCCGGGGTTAATGACTTTTTAAAATTTTTAAAATAAATTGGGTCACTATATTCTGTAGAATCTTCCACACTCTGGATTTGTCTATGTGCTTACTGTTGCTGACATTTAATTTGCTATTCTGTCTTCTGTATTTCCTGTTAACTGGAGGAGTGAGCACTCCAGGTTTGATGAGATTGGGGTTCAACTCTCTTGGTAAACATTTGTGGTGCTGTGTGCTTTCTAGAAAGCACATGATGTTAGTATCTAGGCACATATTTTGATGCTCACATGATACAATGACCTATCTACTTTTCATCTCGCAATTTTATCTACTGGTGAAAGATGCTCTGCATTAAGTGATGCAGAGTGGTAATTTTCTAATTTTCTCTTTCTCTTCATTTTTATTAACTCAAATTTTTCTCTACACCTTTTCATTGTGAACTAGAGCTATTTAGTTTCTCTGTAGAACAGAAAAGGCAGTATAAATGTTTAACTCTTTTCTTTCTACTTCCAAGTTTCAAAGTATAAGATCATCTAAATAATTAAAATGTGATCAGCTAGATTTGTGTGTTTACTTTTGTTTGCTTTTCTAGTGATGAAATGAGCTTATGAATTGTAATAAGTTAATCAGTCATTATTCTTTTAATCATCTGCATATTGGCCGGTGCGATTTCTTTCTTGTGTTTGCTCCTGTGTTTTTCTGACACATCCCACTAGTTGTTGATTTCCTCAGTCATGCTTTCCAGAATAACTTGTTATGAATCCATTGCATGCATGTCCAGCCCCAAATCTGGAATCAGAAATCTGCCATACAACTCTAATTCCTATTTAGTGAGAAATGCTACTTAACGACCAAAATATGGGCACTGGGGACAATCTTGCTTTTGAATGGTATTGTCCTCTCGATCTTTGCAGTTATAAAGCTAAGGCATACATATTTTGAAAATAAAAAAAAAATCATGAAATAATATTGGCCTTTCCAATTCAAATTTGACATTATAGAATTTTCATTTGTTTTATCTTGATACTTTTTCTTAGGGTAGCAATTTTGGTTCTTTACATTGACACTATGACTTATTTGATTTACCTTCATGCAAAAATGTATGTCTACAGACTAGTTTCAAATCGATAATACTAAGTTAAGTTTAATCGATAGTTACTAAGTTAAGTTTAAAGTTTACTTGAAGCTTTGTGATTAAAATACATTTTACTTAGGGTGCACATTCAAAATACTTTAAATAAATCTATTCTCCAAGTAGTATTCCCATTAATTGGATGGATTGGCGGGCTTAATTCCTTCTATTTGTTTTCAGTTTGAGAGCAAGTGTGATGTTGGCATAACCTGAGAACTGGTTAGAGAGAGATTCTCAGACTCTATCTCAGACCTTGTAGGTCAGAAGCTTTGGGAGTCAGGCACTGAAGGTGATTTCTGTGTCTGAAGTTTGAGAACCATTAATCTACCAATCTACATTGTATTAGTTTTCCTTTTGTAAGCATAACAATTCATGTATCTATTAATAATCTCCTGTTTTAAGTCCCAAAGTTATCATACTATGCACACTGTTCTAAATCTTGTCATTGGAAGAATATACTTTGTAGAAGTCATTTTGTGATTTTTCTGAAGTATTTGGAGGGTTAGATTTCTAGAAGTGAGTTAGCTGGATAGTACCCTACCTCCAGATGTTATCAAATCTTTTGTCTGGGATTGTACCAGTTTGTATTCCTGTCAGCTGTTTTCCTAAAAACTCAACAGGACAGATGGGTATTTGCCAGTGTGGTAGATGAGAAACTGGTTCCTTCTAGTTTGTGTCTTCCCCTTAGCAAGAGTGAATTTGAGCATCTTTCCTTACATTTGGGTGCCATTTTCATTTCTTTTTCTGTGAAACGTCTGCTCATGTATTTTGCCACTTTCCTAGCAGGTTGTTAGTCTATTTTTTTTCTCAGTTTGTTAGAAATCTTGGCATATTAAGAGTATTGACTATTTAAGTGCAAATATCTTTTCTCATTCTAGCATGTCTTTTGACTTCATTGTTGTTTTGTGTCATGACAATATTTTAAGGAAATGACATAAATGAGCTTATACATTTTATGTCATCATTTTCAGATTTTGAGTTATTATTAATGATTCCCTCAGCCCACATGATAAGGCTACTGTGGTTTGAATGTATACTATAAAATTCATATGTTAAAACTTAGTGGCCGATGTGACCGTATTAGTAATAGTTGGGGCCTTCAGGAAGTGATGTGGAGGCGAATTCCTTGTGGGTGGGATTAGGGCCCTTATGAAAGGACCTGAGGGATGTATTTTCTCTCTTCTGTCACATGAAGACGCAGTGTTCACCCCCTTTTGCTCTTCTGCCTTCCACTATGTGAGGACACAGTGCTCAAGGTGTCATAGTGAAGTGGAGAGTCAGCTACTACCAGACACTGAATCTGCTGGAAGCCTTGCTCTTGGACTCCCCAGCCTCCAGAACTTTGAGAAATAAATTTAAGTTCTTTATAAATCACTCTACCTCAGGTATTTTATTAGAGAAGTACAATGGACTTAGACAAAGGCAATTTCCTAGGTTTTAATATAGTTTTAATTTTTACATTTAAAATTTGATTTATTTAAAAGTATCTTGTTGTGTAGTACTCACCAGTTTTTACCTTTTTTCCGAAATTTGTCTGTCTTACCATGATTTATTTTTATTTCAATAGTCCTATTACTTTCTTTTCTAATACAAATTACTTGTATGATACAGAAAACATTTAGCAAACATATATGTACTTGTAATTTAGAATTAACGTGATCATTTCTTGCCTTCTCTCTTGTATCTGCGTTTTTTTGTTTTGTTTTGTTTTGTTTTTTGCAGTGCTGGGGATTGAACCCAGGGCCTTGTGCATGCAAGGCAAGCACTCTACCAACTGAGCTATATCCCAGCCCATATCTGTATTTTTTACGTCAATAAGGAAACAAAAAGCAGAGCAAATAAGAAATGCAGCAGTAGCCATTTCTATCTTTCTTAAGTCTCACTTCTCTCCATACCTCTCCATTATGATTTTCTAACATGTTCCAGTTTACATTTTTAATAATTTATTGCATATAGCTAAACTATATGTATAACAAACATAATTTATAATAGTTCATCTTTTTCTTTAGTAATTTGGGATGCCACTTTTATCAAATATTAGATTTGATAACCACACTTGAGACTATTGATATGCCTTCTATTCTGTTTTATTTGTGTATCTATACCATACACAAATTCCATTGCCCCATCATTCTCTATATAGGGACATTTTTAGAAACTTGAGCAATTTTATAGGCATTCTATAAAATTTTATAGGATTTTAAAGTTGTCCTATGAATAGAATGATGGGACAAAAGATTTTTAATTATAGTGGATTTAAAATATATCTTAAGAGTGATGCGCCCCAGTCTGGCACTTGGCCCAATGACCTCACACATCTCCAGTGACACTCCAGCCCAGTGCCCGCATGCATCTCCAGTCTGCCTCCATGCTGTGACTGATCATCTACCAACGTGTGGGGTCGCCTCTGCACACTAGCATGGATTATTCCCGACCTGTAGGCCACCATCCCTAGTGGGGCAGCTCCCTTCTTGGGATTCTGCATTATCAAGTACCTCTCAGACATCAGGCTACTGAAGACCGGGAGGTTTGAACAGTACAGTATAGTTTTATTGTAGAATTTTTTTATTAGTAGTATTATTATGATTATTCCTATTATTCCTACTTTTATTGTTATTTTTATCACTCTCCCTATTTTCCTCTTATGTATCTGTTTCCTTGGAGACTCTCCCTTTTCTTATGCTAACAACCAATTTCTTTTAATTCCTCTTTCACTAATCCTACAACTTAGTTCCTCTATAGACTCACTTCTTACCTTATTAACATTACATCCTATACCCCTCCCCATCCTCTTTGTTCACCTTTAGAAATTTTGGTCCTTATTGTGAATCTATTGTTTATTAGGTGGATAATAATTGAACTCATCATCTCTGTTTATTAAGACCATACTGCTAATATCCTAGTAGGGACTATTTGGGTTAAGGATGCATATTGTTTATATTGTGTGCTCTTGATATTAATCTCCCACTTTAAGATGAGGTATTGGAAACCTGCAAGAATACTATAATTCTATAGGGGGGAAACTGAAATACCTCAGATTTGTACTGCTGGGGGGAAGATACATGAACAAATGAGAAAACAAGGGAAGTAAGTGTCCCAAACAAACCTAGATGCTATATCAATAGAATCCAATGACAGTATGGCAGAAGATATGTCAGAAAGGGAGTTCAGAATGTATATAATTAAAATAATCTGAGAAGCAAATGATGAGATAAGAGAGCAAATGCAGGAGATGAATGATTGCACTAATAAAGAGTTAAAAGAGCAAATGCGGGAAGCAAAAGATCATTTCAATATAGAGAGATTCTGAAAAAACCAAACAGAAATCCTTGAAGGAAACAATAAACCAAATTAAAAACTCAATAGAAAGTATAACCAACAGACTAGATCACTTGGAAGACAGAACCTCAGACAATGAAGACAAAATATTTAATCTTGAAAACAAAGTTGACCAAACTGAGAAGACGGTAAGAAATCATGAATAGAGCCTCCAAGAACTATGGGACATCATGAAAAGACCAAACTTAAGAATTATTGAGATTGAGGAAGACACAGAGAAACAAACCAAAGGAATGAATAATCTGTTCAATGAAATAATATCAAAAAATTTCCCAAATCTGAAGAATGAAATGGAAAATCAAACACAAGAGGCTTATAGGACACCAAATGTACAAAATTACAACAGATTCACACCAAGTCACATTAAAATGAAAATATCTAACATACAAAATAAAGATAGAAGTTTAAAGGCTGCAAGAGAAAAGCATCAGATTATATATATAAGGGGAAACCAAAATGGATATCATCATATTTCTCAGCCCAGATCATAAAAACTAGAAGGTCCTGAAACAACATATTTCAAGCTCTGAAAGAAAATGGATGCCAACCAAGAATCTTATACTCTGCAAAACTTAACCTTCAGATTTGACGATGAAATAAAATCCTTCCATGAGAAACAAAAGTTAAAAGAATTTACAAGTAGAAAGCCTACACTACATAACATTCTCAGCAAAATAGTCCCTGGGGAAGAAATGAAAAACTATAATGTAAGTCAGCAAAGGACTAACTACCCTAAAGGAATAGCCAAATAAAGGAGAAACCAAGTCAAGTTAAAAACCAAAAATAAGCCAAAATGACTGGGAATACAAGTCATATCTCAATAATGACCCTGAATGTTAATGACCTAAACTCATCAACCAAAAGACATGGACTGGAAGATTGGGTTAAAAAGAAAGACCCAACAATATGCTGCATCCAACAGACACATCTCATAGAAAAAGATACCCAAAGACAAAAGGTGAAAGGATGGGAAAAAACTTACCACACACACAGACTCAGTAAAAAAGTGGGGTTTCCATCCTCATATCAAATAAAGTGGACTTCAAGCCAAAGTTAGTCAGAAGGGAGAGAGAAGGACATTTCATACTGCTGAAGGGAAGCATAAATCAGCAAGACATAACAATCATAAATATTTATGCCCCAAACAATAGTGCATCCATGTACATCAAACAAGTCCTTCTCAATTCTAGGAACCAAATAGACCACAACACAATAATACTAGGTGACTTTAACACATCTCTGTCCCATTGGACAGACCTTCCAAACAAAAATTGAACAAAGAAACCATAGAACTCATTAACACAATCAATAATTAAGACTTAACAGATATATATAAAATATTCCCTTCATCAACAACCAAATACACTTTCTTCTTAGCAGCACATGGATCCTTCACTAAAATAGACCATATGCTATGCCACAAAGCTACTCTTAGCAAATACAAAGAATATAGAGATACTACCTTGTATTCTATCAGATCACAATGGAATGAAATTAGAAATCAATGATAAAATTAAAAAATAGAAATTACTCCAACACCTGGAGACTAAACAATAGACTATTGAATGATGCATGGATAGCAGAAGACATAAGGGAGGATTTAAAAAAATTCTTAGAGGTAAATGAGAACAACAATACAACATATCAAAATCTCTGGGATGCTATGAAAGTAGTACTAAGAGGAAAATTCATTGCATAGAACGCATTCAATAAAAAAAGAAAAAGTCAACAAATAAATGACCTAACATTACAACTCAAAGCCCTAGAAAAAGAAGAGCAGATCAAGACCAAAGTAGTAGAAAACAGGACATAATTAAAATCAGAGCTAAAATCAAAGAAATTGGAAACAAAAGAAACAATTAAAAAAATTGACAAAACAAAAAGTTGGTTCTTTGAAAGAATAAAACAAAATTGATGAACACTTAGCCACACTAATGAAGAGAAGGAGAGAGAAAGCTCAAATTATAAAATTGATGATGAAAAAGGAAATATTACGATAGACACTATTGAAATACAAAACATAATTAGAATCTATTTTGAAAATCTATGCTTTCACAGAATAGAAAATCTAGAAGATATCAACAGGTTTCTAGAGACATATGATCCACCCAAACTGAATCTGGAGGACATACACAATTTAAACAGATCAATTCAAGCAATGAAATTGAAGAAGAAGCCATCAAAAGCCTACCTCCCAAGAAAAGTCTGGGGCCAGATGGATTCTCAGCCAAGTTCTACAAGACCTTCAAAGAAGAACTCATTCCAATACTCCTCAAAGTATTCCATGAAATAGAATAGGAGGGAACCCTTACAAACTCATTCTGTGAAGCTAGTATCACCCTGATACCAAAACCAGACAAAGATACATTAAGGAAAGAAAACTATAGACTAATATCCCTAATGAACATAGATACAAAAATTCTTAACAAAATTTTAGCATAATACATACAAAAATATATTAAAAAGATAGTGCACCGTGATCAAATGGGTTTCATCCCAGGGATGCAAGGTTGGTTCAACATCCGGAAATCAATAAATGTAATTCACCATACCAACAGATTTAAGGTTAAGAATCATATGATTATTTCAATACATGCAGAAAAAGCATTTGATAAAATACAGCACCCCTTCATGCTCAAAACACTAGAAAAAATAGGGATAGTAGGATCATACCTCGACATTGTAAAGGCTATCTATGCTAAGTTCATGGCTCACATCATTCTAAATGGAGAAAAACTGAAAGCATTCCCCCCCAAAACTGGGACAAGGCAGAGATGCCTTCTTTCACCACTTATATTCAACATCATCCTTGAAACTCTAGCCTGAGCAATCAGAGAGACCAGAGAAATTAAAGGGAAACGAATAGGAAAAGAAGAATTCAAACTATCACTATTTGCCAATGACATGATTCTATGTTTAGAGGATCCAAAAAATTCCACCAGAAAACTTCTAGAACTCATAAATAAATTCAGCAAAGTAGCAGGATATAAAATCAGCACTCATAAATCTAATACATTTCTATTTATAAGTGATGAATCCTCTCAAAGAGAAATTAGGAAAATTACCCCATTCACAATAGCCTCAAAACAAACAAACAAACTTGGTAATCAATCTAACAAAAGAGGTGAAAGACCTCTACAATGAGAACTACAGAACACTAAAGACAGAAATTAAAGGAAACCTTAGAAGATGGAAAGAGCTCTCATGTTCTTGGATAGGCAGAATAAATATTGTCAAAATGGCCATACTACCAAAAGTGCTATAGAAATTCAATGCAATTCCAATTAAAATTCCAATGACATACCTTATAGAAATAGAGAAAGCAATCATACAATTCATTTGGGAAAATAAGAGACCCAGAAGAGCCAAAATAATCCTTAGCAGGAAGAGCAAAGCATTTGGTATCATAATAGTAGAACTTCAACTATACTACAGAGTAATAATAACAAAAACAGCATGGTATTGGCATCAAATTAGACAGATGCCAATGGTACAGAATGTAGATCAATGGTACAGAATAGAGGACACAGAGACAAAACCACATAAATATAGTTATCTCATACTAGACCAAGGAGCCAAAAACATACAAGGGAGAAAAGATAGCCTCTTCAACAAATGGTGCTGGGAAAACTGAAAATCCATATGCAGCAAAATGAAACTGAACCCTGTCTCTCACCCTGCACAAAACTCAACTCAAAATGGATCAAGGACCTAGGGATTAGACCAGAGACCCTGCACCTAACAGAAGAAAAAGTAGGTCCAAAACTTTATCATGCTTAGGACCAGACTTCCTTAACCTGACTCCCAAAGCACAAGAAATCAAAGCAGGAATCAATAAATGGGATAGATTCAGACTAAAAAGCTTTTTCTCAGCAAAGGGAACAATAAACAATGTGAAAAGAGAGCCTACAGTATGGGAGAAAATCTTTGCCACACACACCTCAGAGCACTAATCTCCAGAATTTATAAGGACTCAAAAAACTTTACACCAAGATTAAAAATAACCTAGTCAATAAATGGGCTAAGGAAATGAGCAGACACTTCACAGAAGATCTGCAAGCAATCAACAAATATATGAAAAAATATTCAACATCGCTAGTAATAAGAGAAATGTAAATCAAAACTACCCTACGATTTCATCTCGCCCCAATTAGAATGTCTATTTTCAAGAATACAAGTAACAATAGGAGTTGGCGAGGATATGGGGGAAAAAGGTACACTTATACATTGCTGTTGGGGTTGCAAATTGGTGCAGCCACTCTGGAAAACAGTATGGAGATTCTTAGAAAATGTGGAATGGAACCACCATTTGACCCAGTTATCCCACTCCTAGGCCTATGCCTGAAGGACTTAAAATCAGCATACTACAGTGATGCAGCCACATCAATGTTTATAGCAGCTCAATCACAGTAGCTAGATTATGGAACCAACCTAGATGCCCTTCAATAGATGAATGGATAAAGAACCTCTGGTATATATACATAATGGAATATTATTCAGTCATAAAGAAGAATAAAATTATGACATTTGCAGGTAAATGGATGGAGTTGGAGAATTTCATGCTAAGTGAAATAAGCCAATCCCAAAAAACCAAAGGCTGAATGATTTCTCTGATAAGTTGATGATGATACATAATGGGGGTTGCAAGGAGGCAAGAATGGAGGAAAGATGGATTGTATAGAGGAAAATGAGGGGTGGGGAGGGAGTGGGGGAAAGGAAAGATAATAGAATGAGACAAACATCATTACCCTATGTACATGTATGATTACACACAGTGTGACTCTACCTCGTGTGCAACCAGAGAAATGAAAGTTGTACCCAATGTGTACAATGAATCTAAATTAAAAATAAATATTAAAAAATACATCTTAATATTTAGTGATAATAGAAATGTTTAAAATTTTTATTTAATTTTACTTTTATGCCATTTATGCCCATACTCTTTTCTTACTTTACATACTCTTTATTTATTTGCTATAAGAAGCAGCACTTAAAATAGTTACTTCTTCCTTTCCTTTATTCCATCCCTCAATTTTATTGACTAGTTTTGCCTCCTAAATAGACTTAAAATACTGTTTTTTGGTTTATCAGATTCAAATGATATCCTTAGCTCACATTTCTCTTTTAGGTGGGAGAGTTACCAGGGATTGCTCTCAGGGGCACTTGACCACTGAGCTGCATCCCCAGACCTATTTTGTATTTTATTTAGAGACAGGGTCTCACTGAGTTGCTTAGGGCCTCGCTAGGTTGCTGAGGATGGCTTTGAACTCAGGATCCTCCTGCCTCAGCCACCAGAGCCACTGGGATTACAGGCGTGTGCCACTGTGCCTGGCCTCACATTTATTTCTCACTGGTTTTCTTAGAATATGTAGGTGGGAAGCTAATACCTTATATCTGGTTTATTTTTATGTATTCTTTTCCTTCCTTTCAGATTGTTAATGTTTGCATTATAACACTTGGAATTCATATTCTGTTTTGTTGGCTTTATTCCTCTTTCTCAGTCCTTGTTCTATAGTTGAATGCATTTAGTGCTCACCTCTCAACTCTGTCCTGAAGCTTTTGCAATTCTCTTGTGCTGGATTGTTTTCCAGTATCTTCTTCATGAAGGATTGATAGGGACACTTCCTGAGCTACAGTATGTTCACAACTTTTTGTGTTCTTGATATTCAAAGAACAATTTGACTAGATGTAAAATCCTAAGCTCATATTTTCTGTCATCTTAAAAATGTCAAAATCTTCGAAATGTTAAATATATCTTCAAACTGTTGCTCCAGTGTTTTCTACCATAAAATGTTACAGTTTAGAAGATTGATGCCAATAGTATTTTCATTTCCCCCAAATGTCTAAAGGATTTTTTTCAAATTTCAATAATTTTATAAGATGTGTCTGATATTTACCAATTTGCCTCACTTCTCCATTTCTTCTTGGTATGCAGATTCAGAACTTTTTAAATGCAGAAAACATGCTTGAGTAACAGTTTCAAATGGATTTTGTTTTTGTTCCATTTTCTAGGTGTTACCTTACAGTTCACCAATTACACTTAAGAATGGATTTCCTTTAACTGCTGCTATTTATATTACCATCTCCTGAATCTTAAAAAATTTTAAGAAGTCTTCAAGTTCCTTTACTTTTCTCTTTTCATATTCTATTTCAGGGAGGAGGGTGCTGGAAATTGAACCTAGGTCCTCAAGCATGCAAAACACCTGCTTTCCCACCTAGCTACACCACTACCCCTTACATTCCTCATTTCTCTTATTATGCATTCATGGCACCTATTTCTGTATTTCTTTTAATTTAGTGCTTATTTCTCATTGTTTACTCTCTTTTTTCCCTCATTCTTTTTTTTTTTTTGGATGCTGGGGATTAGAACCCAGGTTCTTGTGCTTGCGAGGCAGGCACTCTACCTGCTGAGCTATATCCCCAGCCCCTCCCTCATTCTTTCTTGATGTTTGTCAATTCTCATTTTCTATCCTCCATAAATTTTGCTGCATAGTGGGCACTGTGGTACTTGCCTATAATACCAGTGACTTGGGAGACAGGAGGACTGGAAGTTCAAGGCCAACTTGGGCAGCTTAGAATGACCCTGCCTCAAAATAAAAAGATAAGAAAAGACTAGGGATGTAGTTCAGTGGTAGAGTGCTCCTGGATTTAATCCCCAGTAACAAAAACAAAACAAAAAAAATTTGCTATACAACTCCTGGATATAAGGAATGCTACAATTCTTTAATTCTCTACATCAGAATAACCAACCAACAAGCCAATATTGCACTCAACTTAAGTAACTGTTTTGTCTTCTCCCTCATCTTTCCATCAAGCAGAATCCAGTAACTATTTAGGGCCAGAAGGTGAGGGAGGGTCTGGTACCTTGCCTTCAGTGGTTGATATCTTTATTCTGGTTTCCCTGGCTGCATGATGCTGCTGTTAAGAGCTGGCTCAGTTTAGGCACTTTTCTTTGGGCTGTTTCTTACAGCATATCTGTGCATTGACTGAAGAGTCTTACAAGACCTTTGTGTCTTACTAGAACTTGGTAAGTATCCCCCAAAGTTTGAGATACTTTGTTCCACAACTGTTGTTTTTAGGTCTACCAGAGATTCAGAGGTTAAATTTATACCTTTTTCTTGGATATTGTATTTGTTGTTCTAGCATATTCCCTCCGGTAACACCTTGCCACATTTTGCTCCTGAGAATATCAGCTTTGTAATGTTCAGTGAAATAGAAACATATTTTTACATTTGTGTGGGTATTTCTAAGGACATTTTATATATTTGGAGCTTTAGAAGGGCATATTGTCTTTTCTTTTTTGAATAGGGGATTAAAGCTTGGGAAAAGAGATATTTTTCTAACACATTATTAAGTGCTTTTTCACTTATTTAATCCTGACTTAATGAGAGATAATCAGTGAAACTAATGGTAAAAAGGGATATTTGGGTATAGTAATAATAACAACAGTAACAATAACAATGCTGTGATTATTATGATATATTAATAATAAACATAACTTATTTTTCAACTTTTCTCCCAGTGTCCTTGATGCATAGATCTTCTAAGAATCAGATAGCAAGATAGGGTAAGAGAGTTGCCTTCTTTTTTCGGGGTGATGTGGGTTAACATTTGCTGATGTTACCCACATGCTCCATCACTGAACTGAGCTACATCCCTAGCCTCAGGGTAAGAAGTTCATTAAAGTTAATGCCTTAAATGGTAAAGGAGGAGGGAGATTTCATATTGCAATGCCTATCTTATACATGCAAAAGATGAAGGTGAAGGAAAAATTGTGAAGGAAGAGACTCATATCAGAGTGTAGGTGTAAAAATCCCTAGGCTGAGCCATTAGGAGCTATGCAAGCAAATGTTGGTCATTAGATGAACCTTGTATGAAATAGGATGGCTTGGTTCTGGGATCTCTGTCATGTACAGTCTTCCACTGGGAGCAGCCAGGGGCAATGTGGATCATGTGAATACTGTGGTACCCTTGCAAGTGTGGCAGTTGAAAGTTGTCACTTAGGCTGCTTTGCAGTGGGTTCTCTTGCAGGGATGTCTAAGTAGGTCATCTTCCTTCCATTATGGCTACTAGTGCCTGCTTGTGCTGTGTAGCATTTTTTTAAAATTTTTTACAGACTGCATTTTGATTCATTGTACACAAATCAGGGACATCTTTTCATTTTTATGGTTGTGCATGATGTAGATTCATACCATTTGTGGTATGAATGGTACATATGGTAATGAGGTCTGTCTCATTCCACCATTTTTCAAACTCTCCTCCCTCTATTTCCCTCTACATAATCTAAAAAAAAGAGCTATTTTATTTTGAATTTTCTATTAAAGCACTTTTGACAAAGTCTTCATGTGAAGGAGGAAATAATTCCAACAACTTTTTATTGTTGAATATTCCTAAAATGTCTAACCTATATCAATTACAGAATGTGAAAGGAAGAAAAAATATCACTTATCATTATGTAGTATTCAAATAATCACAACCTAAATCTACCACTGGATAAGCTCTTCCTTTAGTATTGGCATTTTGTTAGAAGTAAAGTACTCATCACTGACTGAAAAGTATAAAATCAATAACTGGATGTACCTGTTTCTAATCCATCTGCCCTTGTGACCCTTTTGATTTTGATCTACAACCAATTTGTTTTCAACGGAATCATCTGTTTCCAAAAGGACCAGAAAATCTCCTAGTCTAGAAATCAAGGCATCTGTGGCCTCATTCTGCTTTGTTACACGTAGCTGTGTGACCTTCCAGAAATTACTTCACCCCCTTGGGCTTCAGTTTCCACATCTGTGAAATGAATTTATAAGATTAGACAATCTCAAGGCTGCATCTAGACTATGAAATATTGAAGTTGAAGTTGAAGGTTATGGATAAAATGTCTCTCTATTTGTTATAAAAATCTAAAAGACATGGAAGCCATATTTAGGAAGTGTGTAGACAGCATGTATTTTGAAAAATGGAAATAATATTTAAAACAATCATCTAGGCTGGAAGACAGGTTAATTTTTTATCAGATAAACTTTAATAAGGATAGGGTAGCTTTTTTAAAAAATAAGTCTTCTATTTTGGAACAGTTTAGGTTTTTAGAATTACTGCAAAGAGAGTATAGAGTATCTTTTTGTTTTTGCTTTGCATTTAAGTTTGAAAATATTAATAGTAATCTGTGTAGGGGATTGAAGGAGGCAGAGTTAGGGCTAGTGGGGCACAATGTGGAGAGACTGGATTTAACATTGTATGTGAAAAGAATTTAGGTGTATTATCTGATGTTATCCTGATAACATGACTATTTAAGAAAGAAAGAAAAATGAAACTAGTGTAAGATCAGATGTTACAGAATTAAGAAACTCATGACCCAGCATAAGGGAAGCAACAACTATATTGTGCTCTAACTCGACTGCTTTGGTTCAGGGAGTTACATTTAAAAAGGAACATTGAAATGTTTGTAGGACATCTGAAGAAGAGGGATCAGGATGATGGAAGTTGTAGAAATTATTATGCAAGAGGGCAGACTGAATGACCTGGAAAGGTTTAGCATGAATAAAAGATGACTTAGCTGGGATATGCAATTAATTACTCTTTAAGGTTATTTTAACAGTTAGGTAAACCCATCATATAATTTCAAAATAAAAATCACAAAAAGTCAGATATAGGGCTTCTGCTGTTTCTGCCTTTCTCTTAGCCCATCCTGTTACGTATGAATCTTCTGAATCTTTCCAGTATTTCTTTGGGCAATTAGAAGCAAACACACATATACAAAAGGAACCATACTATTTATGTTTTTATTTTTATTTATTCTTTACTTAGTAATATATTTGTGGATGTCTTTCCATGCATGTAAAAGAAGGTGCCTGTATTTTTTAAACAGCTGCACAGAATTCCATTCTGAGAAAGCAGCAGACTTTGCTTGACAGACCTACAGATGAATACTTGAAACACTCACCCATCTTCTGCTTTTATAATGTTCTAATTCATGAAAAAAAGAAAAGGAAATAACAATGACTGTTTTTCATCTAGAATGCTTGCAAACCTATCTGTGGGATAAATTCTGGGAAGTGGGACTCCTGGGTCAAAACCTCCTATGCATTTTTAATTTTGAAAAATGTTGCCCAATTGCTCTCCACAAGGGTGGTCCTACTTTGCATATCCAAGATGAGGATTTGAGAATAAATGTTTCTACAACTCACCCACACAGTATGTGCTCACATGTTTGAATTTTTGTTCATCTGCTAGGTAAGAAGAGGCATTACAATGCAGTTTCAATTTTCATGCATCTCAGAATGGATGAAGTAGAAAATCTTTTCATATGTTAAAGAGCCTTGCTTTCCCTGGGAATGCTGGTCATACCCTTTGTGCAATTTCTCACTACAATGTGGTGCAGAGGTTGAGATGAGATTAGTGCCAACCAATTTCCTCTTGGCATTCACCTCCCAAGCTGAAAGCAGCAGTTTGGCTGACTGGACACCTGAAACACTTCGCTTGTGAGGCTTTTGCCCTGGCTGCAGAGGCATATGTAGGAAGTCAGAAGAGCTGGAAAGTCACTGGAAGCTTCTCTCATCCGATGACTAGCAGGGATTGAGTGGATGGAAACCAGTTTTCTTTCACCTTGATGGTGATAGTTCTGAAATGTATTGACATGATCTCCCTGAGTTTCCCAGCAGAGCTAAGCTTCAAGTCACCCATAGGGGTGACTGGCTTAAAAAAGCACACTTGATTCCTCCCCTGTTCTATCTACTTTACTTCTCCCAGTAGTTAATGATTTAATTTCCAGAATAAATTGCCCTAGAATCCTCGCCTCAGGATCCTTCCTCCGAAGGAACCAAGCCAACCTGTGTTTCTGGGGCCTATCTTTGATAGTCAATGTAGGCTCTGCAGATAGTGCTGCTTTGTGAAGCGTTTATGTCATAGGAGAAGGGTCTCTCTGGAGGAGGGGTCAAGGAATTTGCAGAGAGAAAGGGGAACTCTACCAAGGACCAACAGGCTCCTTGGTTGAAGGAGATGAAATAGAATTCTAGCACGCACCAATCTAAGGCGTAGAGTGATGTTTATATAGGAAAGCAGATAATTCACTCAAGTGAGAAGTCAGGCTATCTCACCTGCTTCTTTTTTTAAAGGAAACTTGTTGAGAAATGGGTGTGGAAAGGTATGTAGGGAGGATATCAGTCTAGTGATTTCAAGACAGTTTGTGGTGGTCTGGCTATTTTCAGCATCCGTAGGCTGATGTGGTCTTCATTGTCTGATCAGTAGATGGAACTGGGAAGTCTCCCTCAATGATGGGTTTCTCAAAATATTGTATTTTTCTTTGCTTAACCTATTTTTTGGTGAGCTAAATAATAGTGCACTAGATAATTACCTTACACGAGTGAATTTACAGTAAACTTTTAAGATTTACAGATTTTCCAGGAACTTGGGAGTGACAGCCCTGGGAGGAAAACTGGCTTATGAAATGGACGGGCCTGGAAAAGTATGTAGAACTTATGAATTAAAATTTTGTTTCCTTGTCCTTTTTAATGACTCCTTTCTACCCAATTCTTTTATTTTTTCTATCCTACCTCATTTATTACCAGTCTGTGATAAATTCAGAAATTTAGAGTGAAAGTTTAAAAACTTTAATGGTCATTTATTGTTTCCACAATATTTAAGTATGAGGTGTACATTGCTCAGTGATAAGCTGGGAAAAAAGAACAAAAAAGATTGGCCCTTATTCCTGTTTAAAGTGATAGCCTTCAGAAAAATGGGTCGAAGTACAACTAGGAAAACTTTGCTTGAATACAAGAGAGAGCTTCCTAATAATTGCTCACTGTGCCTTAAAATGGAAGAGACTCCTTCCTGGTGGCCATCAGTACCCAATCATGAGAGGAGGAAGCCTGGCTGGCTGTTGTGAGACTCTGCGGCAGTGTCCGTGTGGGCTCCTAGCTCTCACAGGTCCTACTACTCTGCTCTAATGAAATGAGAACAGGATCTCTGACATCCTTTATCACCCCTCTTCTCAGCATGAAAGAAAGGATTAGTAAAAACGGAACTGATATTCTCACTGTGCTCCTTAAAAACCTCTTGATTCTAAAAAATCATGGCGGAAGTTTGATTCTCATTGATTATGTCCCACTAGTTTTTGATACACTGAGTTTCAGTCCAACAGCCCTTCATTTTTACAGAACGGAGAGACTGGCTGCTCTAGGTTATAGGCAATAGGACTAAAACTTATATGTATATAAGTATTTTTTTTTAAACACTAAGACTCCTTGGCAAGTGTTAAAGTTCTAAATGAAAAGTGTTATGAAATTTTCTGCATGAGTCACTAGATCTCAAGAACAAATAGGTTCATTCAATACATGAAGCACTAAAGTGAACTGGAGAGAAAGGAAATGTTTGCCTTTCGGCTTGGAATGGAGGAGCTGTCCCCTCCTTCACTGCTCCTTTGAGTCCTTCAGTAAAGGGGTGGGGAGATTTGCCTCCCTCTCGCTGGACAACTCCCTCTGAGCCTAGGAAGGCTTGTGGCCAAAGTGGGAAGATTGAACTGGCAGTTGCCACAGGGTTGATCTCAATGCAGGAGCTACAGGTCCTGCATTAGGACAACCTTGGAGGATGTATTGACATCGACACAAGCAAGGTGGGAGTGTCAAGGACAGTGAAATCAAGAATATATAAAATGTTAAAGAGCTTCCTGTTTTAAAAAAGCTTTCAGAACAGAGTTTCCAGTGGTTTGGTCTTTTTAGCCCAATTTGTGGATTCCAAGGGAAATTCGGGAGGATAGCCTAGTGTCCTCCATCCTACAGTTGTGTTCGGAGGGTGTGGCTCTGGAGTCAGACTGCCTTGATTCAAAGTCCTGCTCTGCCTCTTACTAGTTGTGTGAACTATTTAGTCAAGGCTCAGTTTCTTCTTCTGAGAAGATAGGGTTAATAAAGGGTACTTTAGAGAATTGTTAGGAAGATCAAATAAGATAATAGATGCTTTGTTGGCAAGGCTTTGCTCACACTGTTATGCTATAGACATCCCTGAAGCCATCCAAGATTCCCTTGAAGCAGGAAACAAACAACACAGGGTGCTTTTAGTCTTCCTAGGTGAGGGCCAGGGTGCACTGTCCTGCTCTTCTTCTCTCCCCATCTCTCCAGGCCTGTCCCTTTACCCTTGAGCCTTCTCTTACCTGGGTCTTATCTGGGAGTTCAAGGTTTTGCCTTGAACTTGAGGTAAGAGTAACTTATTTTCTTTCCCCAAATCTTACTGAACAAATCTTTAGACAGTGGAGGATTTTCTAGATTGTAATCCTTTTTATAAAAGATTGGAGTAGAATCATATAAGGATATTTGTGGGCTCTACTGGTGTGTGTGTGTGTGTGTGTGTGTGTGTGTGTGTGTAGTCTATGTTGGCCAGGTGGTGGTGGAGATGCTGGTTGTCATGGAGAATGAAAATTGTGATCTCTGTGTGCAGCACCTTGACAACCCTTCCTCCACAATTTTGGGAGGAGTTCCAGAATCTCTTCAGCTCCTAGAGGTGAAATGCATTATACACATTTATCATTGTCAGGACTCTTGTGATCCCTGAACGATAAATGCACAAAGAGCTCTCGAATGAATTTCTAATGGAAGTAGGTTTGCATAAGGGCTTTTTTCCATTTGCTTCTAGCTTACTCCAGGTTGCCAGTTCTTTCTTTATCAGTTTTATTTTTATCATATTTTGAAAGCTTGATATCTAATATCCATTAGTGTTGCAGCTGTCCAGTTGTAGGCAGTCAGCAGGACATTTAATGCCAGATTGTGCTGTCTGAATCTGACCTGAAGTAGACTTTTTAAACCATTGGTCCTGATCTGGTGGCATCTGCCTTCAGAAGGAAAACATCTTTTCCAATGCTCACAAAAATCCTGGGTGGGACTGTATAGCCATCACCTGGTTTAGACTGCTGATCCCTGCCCCCAGCTCTGAGGTAATACTGAAGCACATGCAGGAATAGGAATGCACTGCCCCATCGAGCTCCAGCATATGTTGGACAAAGCTGCAAATTCATGCAACTGCTTTCAAACCCAAGCACTGCCCTCTTCTTGCCCTTATCACTAGGGGAGGCATTTTTCATCCCAAATGCTGGAACTCCTGTGATTCAAAACCTTTCCATCACTTTCTTTGGAATACTGATGAATCAAAACCAGAATTAAATAAAACTAGAAAATATTTTAAAAGTAACATTTAATGAGTACACATTTATAAAAGCAGTTAAAGAATACAAAAAATTAAATGTTCTATCAACTTTATAATTTTTTTTTGTAGAATACAGGAAACACACCACTGGTAAAGAAGTTCAGTTTAACATTTTTATGTCGAATAGGTTGAATCTGTTAAAAGGAATGCAGTTCACTCAAAAGCACCTGTTTCCATCATTTCTAAACTCTTTTTTAAAATTTATTTCTTTTTTTTTATTTCTAAACTCTTTCTCTTCACCTTAAGTAAACTGGAGGAGCCAGTTGTGTTAAGATGGTCAAATTGGCTTGATGGTTTTGGGTGGAGGAAGTGTTGTTGGGAGGAATGGAAGGAGAACTTAGCTTTCTCTGGGCAGCTAGTGGGAGCCCCATGGTTGGGGTCAGAGATCAGGCCCCCCAATGCAGCAGGTATGATAAAACCACCAGAGCACTCTCCAACTTCAGGCTTGCTGGTGGCTTTTATAGGTACCCGAGTAGAGCATTCTTACTAGGCTACAAAAAGTAGAGCTTGTCTTCATTACAAGTAAGCATTTTACAAAACATTGTGCCATTTTCTATTTTTAGTGGAGGACTGTGACTCTTCCTGGAACTCCATAGGCTTCTCTGGACCATCCTGGATGGTACTTAACCTTTGGTACTTAAATAATGACACCAATTCTCTAGACCAGCTCTGGCACATGGGCCGCTTTGCAGAACATGGATAAGTAGTGATATTTCCCCTGTCTTCCCCCCTGATGCTTCACACATCTCAGCTCTGCTCAGTCTTCCTGCTTTTTGTATCCATGCTTGGGTTGATCAAGGGTAAATTAAAGGAGCATATGCTCTGTGTAACTTCATGGCTATATTTAAGAAAGCGCAAATTGAAATACAACCCCAAATCTATAACGCTGCAATGAAACCAACATCTTCACCCAATGCTAATACTACTGATATGGTCATTTTTGGAAATAAATTGGCAATACATAGCAAATACCAGTATACATTCTTTAATTTTGTAATCCCAATTCTTGGTAAATATTCTGAGGAAATAATGAAAATATGGAAAAATGTTATTAGTATAAATATATTCTCTGAAATATTTTTTTTAGTAAAAAATGGATATACCCTATGTTTCCCATTAGAGCAGCTCTTAAATAAAAGCCTATTTATGTAATATTATGCAGCCATTAAAAATACACATGTATATATATGTATATATACCATGTAAGTAGATAATAAAATCTTTAATAAATTAAGTGAAAAAGGAAGTAAAATTGAATATTCAGTATACATGGAACTATTTTCAACAAGCTTTATAGAAAAATATTCTGGAATGTGAGGTGATATTTTAATACATTTTAATCACTTCATATAATGTCATGAATAATATAAATCATAAAAGTAAAAAGAAAGAAAGAAAAATAAATGGACTTTGTAGATTAGACAGAAAAACGTCAAACCCAATGCCTTTTAGTTATTTTGGTGACGTGTGGGAAGATGTGCCTAAGTCTCCTTTTAGCTACATGCTGTAGCCAGGAGTGCTTGTTCTGCTGAAGGTCATCTTAGAAAGGGCAAAGTCAGCACAGAACAGCAGTGAGAACCATCGAACACTCCTACATGCTAGCAAGGATTTGAGAATGGATCAAGTCTTATAAAAACTACTGCTGACACTTTATCTGCCCTGTGATTTCCTATAATTCTCTCATCAATGCATTGGTCAAATTTATGTTTTCAGATAATTCATTTAATTTCTTTTTTTTTTTTTTTTTGGTACTAGGGATTTAACCCAGGGATACTTAACCACTGAGCAACATCTCTAGCCCTTTTTATTTGGAGACAGGGTCCCATTGAGTTGTTTAGAGCCTTGATAAATTGCTGAGGCTGGTCTTGAACTTGTGATCCTCCTACATCAGCCTTCTGAGTTGCTGGGATTTAATTTATTTAATTTTACTGCTTGAAATTGTAACAGACTAAAAGAGATTATCAAAGGTAGATATTTGTATTAGAAATTAATTTTATAGATGATTAGTAATTATACAATATTTAGAAAATATAATTATACAATATTTAGAAAATATAATTTATAAAGCATGCCACAATATCTAATATGGTGAAGCTTTACAATATTGATTTAGCTTGCTTGCTAAAATTCTTATTTATTTTAACTTTTTATGCAAAGTCTTTTATTAAGCCTTCCTTGCTTTTTGCACCCTGAGAAAATCCAAATGGTTATTGCTCCAATTTTATTCAGTCTTTCCCATCCGTATCCCTTGTAGAGGAAAGATCTTATGACCATCATTATGATTTGGATATGAGTTGTCCCCCAAAAGGTCACGTGTGAGAAAATACAAGAAGTTTTAGAGGTGAAGCGATTGGGTTATGAGAACCTTAACCCAAACAGTGCATTAATCCCCTGATAGGGGTTGACCAAGTGGTGACTGTAGGCAGGTAGAGTGTGGTTGGAGGAGGTGGATCCCTGGGGACGTGCCTTTGGGGTATATATTTTGTGAGCGTAGTCTCTGCTTCCTGGAGCCATGTCCCCAGCTGCTTTCCTCTTCCATGATGTTCTGCCTCACCATGGGTCCTGAGAAATGGAGCTGGACATCTATGGACTGAGACTTCTGAAATGGTGTGCCCCCAAATAAACTTTTCTTCTATTAAAGTTGTTCTTGTCAGGTATTTTGGTCATAGAGGTGAAAAAACTAACTAAAACAACTATATAAATTTGCATATATCCAAGGCATGCCTGCTTCCAATCAAATGCAATATTTTTGTTGTGCACCCAAATTGTTTTCCATAGTAGATATCTGTATTGTTAAAAACAAAATAAAATAAAGGGATACATTTAAGTATAGATTTCACTGTGGCAGGGCTGGGAGTGGTAGGGTGCTTGCCTAGCTTGTGCAAGGTCCTGGGTTTGCCATAGCATTGTAAAACAAACCAAAACAGGAAACAAAAACACTATGGCAATATTTATGATCACCATTTTACTTCCAAAAAGCAAACAAAAAATTTCAGTCTTTTTACTCCGTTTTGGGCCTATTCTTCAGATATATTGTGCAAAGCCTTTATCTGTGGCCACCATGGTGCTACTTTCTCTTTCATTTAAGGAGGAAGTTGTGTGTACTTTTCTGGATTTTGCAAGGCATTAGATCATGCATGTTGCCCACAGCAAAGAAATTTCTTAATGTGAAACCACAAAGCTAATCTGATGGTAGTCCCCTGGCCTCTGGGGAAGAGGAAGGACCCACAGTGATCCATCGCTAACATGAGACAGAGTGGTGTTTTCTTCCAATCTGTCAATTTATCAGTCAGCAACATTTTCTTCCGTGTTGATATGCTTTAGGCCATGGTGAGAGGAAAAGAGCTTTTTTACCTGTACCCATTACTCTCCTCTAAACATTCCATACTACAGTTCAAAAGCCCAAGGTAAATTCAACTTTCCTTTAAATATCTGATTTTCCATTCAGTGCTGACTTTGAGTATTTTGAGTTCCTTTCCCAACCTTGTCGGATCCGCATGAGGGACTTGTTTATGCATGGCAGGATGAGGATGAACTTGATCACCAGCACTGCGCAGGGAATGATAAGTGCTAAAACATAGGCCGAAGGAAGGTACCATCTAATTGAGGGGCTGAGGAATATCCTTCCGCCGCCATACACCAGGGTGTGGGCTGTGCATAAGATTAGGGTCAAATAACCCAGTTTGGACTGTAGGCAAGAAACAAAAGGAAATACATTAATATTAGTTAAATCTTAAAGTGAAACACTATAAACCAATGAAATATTTGTCAGTAATGGCAAACATTTGAGACCTATAATATTTGGGACACTTTGCTAAATGCAGGAAGAAGTATTAACTCTCCTTGATTAATTATTGATGATAAATTGTTTCATTAAAAAAAAGACTTATTACAAATGACATGGTAGCTTTCTCTTAACCTGGCTGGATGGAAAAGTTCCCCAGGAGTAAACTCTTCTAAGTTAGAATTAATAATGTACCTTGCTGTGATCCTCAAGACTAAAACTCTTTTTAGAGGTCAGAGATAAATATGACCTCAAGAATCTCTGCATTAGTATATGCTACTTCAGAAGCAGATGCTAGGCAATTTGTATTGCCATAAAGAGCAATTTGCAAATTTATACTTTGTCCCCCCACCTTTGGCCTAAATTCTAAAACTTAGTGTTTATTTCTTGATGCCTTGACAAAAGGTGTGATCATGAGAAATTTTAGGCTGCATTTGGTCTGCGGGAGACTTAATATTTAAACCTAATTTCCATTACTAGTGATCTTTTTTATTATACTGGTTCACAATGAGCATACATCATAATCATCGAGAAGGCTTGTTAACAAATCACTGGGCCCCACCTCCAGAGCTCATGCAGGAAGTCTGGGACTTTGTGTATCTAACCAGTTCTCAGGTCATGCTGGGATGCTTTTGCTGCCATCAACTGAGGACCACTGGGTCTACAAGAATAGTCACTGCCTTTAGTAAGGTGTCTGGTGGTTGATATGTGGAAAAAACCAATTTCACTCTTATAGATAAGCAATAAGTCTGGTGTAATGATATCTATCAAATCTTGTTCTGAAGGTTTTAACTTCATTGCAATATCTGCTTTCCTTATCAATATGTTGATATAATAAGGTTGATTTTCAGAAGGTGAAGTTTTGTCTTTGGGTTTCTTTTATATTGTACATAGTAATACCTTCACACACACAGTTTAATAGTTCTTGGTGCTTTTCAATCTAAAGTCTTAGCTGTGACTTCTGGATCTAGTCTTGACGAGGAATCTTGACAAAGTATGCCCACTAGGAAATCAAACCATTATGGAATCTGCCTGCTTGTACCTGAGTTCAGTTTTTCTAATGTGAAGTTTTAATAGAATTACTAGGAAACTGATGGAGAAAAATGATATTTGTAAAGTCACATTCATCTTGCAGTATAAAGAGATGTAAATCTTTAAGTCCTTACCTGGACAAACCGGAACTCTCTCCAGTTCATCATGTTACTAACTGACGGCAAGGAAGTGATTCCCAAGAGCACAAACAGAAAAAATCCAAGGATTCCCAAAGACACATATGAATCACTAAGCCAGGCCCGGGAGGTGATAAATGAATTATCTTTCTTGGTGATCACCTAAAAACAATTACAAGCAATTTAAAAAAAATTACATATGTTTTATAAACTCCCCATACTTTTAAAAGGACTAAAACAAACCTTTGCATGGGTTATTTGCTGCTGCAATTTGTATGGAATTTGTTCTTAATCGTTTAAAACTAACTGTAAAAAAATGTGGCTTAGAAATATATTTGGTAAAAGAGAAATAATGGTTTCTTCTGGGATTTCATTATAATTCTTGACTCTGGGAGTTGTGTAGGGAGTTTTAATTTAGCCTATAAATTCCTAACACTAAGTAAACATCTACTTAAAACTTCTTTCCGTATGGCTTTTTGTTCCTCAAGCAAAACATGATGTTTTCAAGTAATTTCATCAGAATTCTGTTTTTCTACTGATAATTCAAACACAAGAAGTCTGGGTTCTTTCACAATGATTTTTCTCTTAATATAGAATCAAGTCTGTCACACCACAGGTTGAGAGGAATCAGGCCCTTATAGTGTGACTCTAACCTAAATAATTTCCATGCATTTTTTAGGGAAATAATGTAGAGGAATTCATAGAAGTATCATCAATGAGTTATAGACTAATAGTCTTCGAGACTGCAGTAAAATCGATTGAACTAAGATCTAGTTCTACAACTAACCTACAGTACTTTCTCTAAGAATGCTTTAAGACTCCTTGAACTGGTTCTAAGTCTTTTGACTATGCATAAGATAGTATTTGATATTTGCTCAGAATTGTTTGTTTTTCCAGTTACAGAGGACAGCATCCCTCACATCAAACATTCATAAATGGGAGCTGGAAGCAACATTTTGTGAATCTGTTTGCATTGTTGCTGCAGCACATGTTTGGGTAGGCTCCATATTTTCAAGACAGTTGACTTTGACTTCCAAAAAGAAGTAGTGTGCAGGAAAGTAGAAGCTTGAAAACACATAGGTTTGCTTTTATTGAGTAGGTGTTCTTAGGTTTCCAGAGTTCAAAATATGCCCGCTTGTCAGTGTCCCAGTGAGCTCTGGGAATACAGATCTGGACCAGGTGAGCCTGGGAATATAATTTTTATTCTTAACATTTGCATGAGATCTCATCTGGATTCATTAAAACAACCTCAGACATGACAATTCTATTTACATTTTAAAATACAGATGCTAGACAGGTGTGGTGGTGCATGCCTGTAATCCCAGTGGCTCAGGAGGCTGAGGCAGGAGGATCACAAACTTCAAGTCCAGCCTTATCAATTAAGTGAGGCCCTAAGCAACTTAGTGAGACCCTGTCTCAAAATAAAAAATAAAAGGGCTGGGGGTGAAGCTCAGTGGTTAAGCACCTCTGGGTTCAATTCCTGGCAACCAATCAATCAATCAATAAATAAATAAAATAAAGATGCTCAGAGGAGTGATTTTCTATATTTTTGAAGTGGAATATGATATAGTCAAATTCCTCTTTGATATAAGGACAAGGGGAATACAAATGAGTAGAGATTTACCTGGGTAATGGTTGAGTTGCTGATCCTCCATCGGACATAATAACGAATAGGAATCACAAGTGTGTAGATGGCATGAAGGAAGGCAAACCCCAGAGCTACCAAGCCAAGCTGCTTTCTACAAAGCATCCAATGGTCAAGCCAGTTTGGGAATCGTCGGTATTTCGTGCCTCGGTACAGCTGCAGGATGGCAGCAATGACGCCAGGAAGGTAAACCAAAGCAAGCAGGGTCAGTGCGGTTATTGGGAAGACACGATTCGGAATGGAAATGGCCATGCGAAAAGTGTTGTCTTCTTTCCCATTAACATAGGGATAGATGACTTCTCTTATAACACAGTAGATAAAGAGGAAGAGACAGAGTGCAGCAGATAAATAGAAGGGGAACCTCCACATGGGAAATAGTTGCAGGGGGTAGTTTTCAATTTCCATGGCTGCCGTGAGAGATCCTTGATCCAATGGAGTAAGTCCAAGTGTTCGAACAATGTCCATCACTCTTTGCTTGGCTTTGCTGTCATTTCCACAGACAAACACCTGGGTTCAAAATAATTAATTCTGTATTTACTCTTTTTCCACATTTAATAATCATTTTGAAAGTGTACACAAGCACCATGCAGAATGATGACATGTAAGAGTGAACTGTTTTTCAAACAAGGATGTAGAATTAACATATGCAATGAGATGACATTTCAAACTAGCACAGGTGTGCTGGGGAGCTAGCTATATACCAGGATTTTACAGAAGGGCGGTTTTAGAAACATTGTGTTACTATAAGACTTGACAAAGGAGACCTGGTTCTCCATCCACAGTGTGAGTGGCTTGATCTTTCTTCTGTATTTGTGGGTGCCACATCACTTACGATGGCTTCTAATCTCAGTGCACAAATGGAACCAATTTTGTACAGGTAATGGGAGTAGAAAAGGATATTCAACAAGCTATATTAGTTTCTAGTGCTGACAAGAGGCCTCCAGAGACTGTTATTAGTGGGTTCCATCAAACTAAAAGATGAAAGTGCAGACAGTGGGAAATGAATCACAGTAACTGACTACCTTACATGGTCAAAACTCAAGAAAATTATTCTGGTACATATTGGAAAAAATAAAATATTTATTGGGCATTTTATTTGGAGATTTTATTTTGTGACCTTTGAGGTAAGTACACATTAAAACATTCACTTTTTAAAGACTGAGGGCAAATTCATTTAATCTCACCTGCCGACTTGCATCCAGTGCTCCTGACTGCAGAGCCCAGGCAGAAATGGTGTTAAATGCTTTTACCACATGGGCTCCTGGCATCAACTGAGCAAGGTATTCTGCATTAGATTCGGGGTACTGGTTGATTTTGAGGTTGTTGCTGACATCTACCAATATTTTCCCTTTGAGAACGTCAATTAGTTCTGTGAGAAATTCATAATGCTCTCTGTGGATTGCTATCAGTATGATGTCAGACTTCTGGGCTGCTTCTGAATAGCTCAGGACCTCGGCACCACTGGGTAGCAGGCTGGATGTGCTGGGGTTTCGACTTCCAAATACAACAGAATAACCACACTGGAGTATTTTAAATCCAAGTGATCTTCCAAAATCCCCCGTTCCAAAAATGCAGACAGTCTCTTGCTTTTCTGAAGAATTCATTGTAAGAGGAAGCATGACTGTACAAGTTTTCTCCATTACTGAAAAACATATACACACACATACACACAAATCCAACAAAATATGAATACTTTGATCACGGAAATATTAATGACAATTATATCTAGGAATTAGTGTAATTATTTGATGTTCTAATGTTCTGATTATCTCAAGAGTATCCCCCCTAAAATTAGGTAAGTGAAGATTGTTGTATATATTTTATTGAATGAAATCACAGGTGAAAATCTTTTCTGGTTAAAGTGAAAGCCAAGATACTTGCTGGTGGATGTTTTAAATAGTGGACCTATGTTGCATTAATATTAATTTATTAAATACTCATGATTCCAAAAATTCTCAGAGCAAATCTGACAAGGTATGTGCTAATAAATTATAGACCAATTCACTTACGTTTAGTTATATTAAAAATCCTAAATAAAACTTTAGTAAACAGAATCCAGCAGCTTTTTTAAGGGAAAGTACAATTGGCCAAATGGGGATTATTCTAGGAATGTAAAGATTAGTTTTATAAAATAAAAAGTAGTTCTATAAATTCAACATTAGAAAATCTATTAATACAATTTACCATATTAGAAAGTTTATGGAGAAAAATATGGACATATCTATGTATCCAAAGTGAACATATGTTAAAATTGCACATTTGTTCTTCATTCATAGTAAAAGAATATATATATACATACACACATATATATACATATATACATATTCATGTGTGTGTGTGTGTGTATCTATATATGTCTTTAATATACAAAAAGTGTCTATCTTGGCCTAAAATACACTGTTATGCTTAAAAGAGAATTACTAGAAAAAAATCATAGTAAAATCAGAAACCAGACAGATTTGTCTGCTGAGTTTAGTCATTTTTGCTCTAGAGGTTCTAGTTAATACAACTAAACCAGAAAAAGAATTTAGAGGTATACAAATGCAAAAGGTGCTTAATAATAATAAAATCAAAGACTTGTAATTCCAGGAAAGTCAACAAAAAAGCATCCATCGTTACAAACAAAATTCAACATCTTGTCTGGGAACCTAATTAAAATCAATATTAATAATAAATTCCTAAAACAAACTAGTTAGAAGATTTAATAGAAAAAAGGACCCTACTTATCATTACAACAAAACACAGACAATAGTAGCAAGACAGAAAGATGTGTATAAGATCTATATGAAGAAAAATTTTAAATGCTTTTAAAAATTGGAGATTTACTAAATGTATGGCATGATCTTGGATGGGAAAGTTCAGTCCCACAAAGATATCAGTTTTCTTTAATTTAATCTAAAATTCCGAAAAGCAGGATAATTAGTGGGATACTAGTCCTATTAAACAATTTAAATTTTTGTAAAGCTAAAATAATTAATGTGGTGCTGTCAAAGGAACAGAAATAGTCCAATGGTATAGAGTGAAAAATAAAATCTGAAATATGCCCAAACACATATAAGGGTAGTACTTCAAGTAGTTATTCAGTAGTTAATATTGGTCAATTGGAATAAAAAACTGAATCTGTACCTCCTACTCTACTCCCAGGCAAATTTGATATATAGTAAATATTTAATTAAAAAAATAAAACTATAGTAGAACAGGAAGCAACCATGGCAAATGCTTTTATTATCTTAGAGGTGGAAAGTCCTTTTGCAAAATCATTAAACCATGAAAGTAGTTGGACAAATGTGATTACATAAAAGTAAATAACTCTTGCAAAGTGAAAGAACTATAAATAAAGTCAGAAGATAATCAACAAACCAGCAAAAATATTGTCAACTAGTACAAATCAATAAGAAAAAATTCATTTCCCCACTAAAAAATTGGGTGAAGGATATGAGCTCATAGTTTATTCTCAGGAAGTAGAAAAGACTTTTAAATAAAGTAAAATATCCTTCATCTTACCCAAAATAAAACAATTGCAAGTTAAAACTAATCTGAGATGTCATTATGAATAGCTAGTGAAATTTAAGTAAAAACAAACCAAAGTTTCTGTGATCTAATACAGTAATCTAAGTTACTATTCACGCTTTTTCAGTGTTGTTTTTTTCCTTTAAAATTTTTCAATATTTTGTTTAAACTTTCGGTTAATCTTTTTTTTGTGTGGAGAAGTCTGTTTTCCAATGAGGTACAGTCCAGGCACTGGGCAAATATTCATTAAACAACACTGGAAGGATGGAGTACAGGAGCTGGCAGTAGCTCTGTCCACGCACAGTGTCAAGAAGTTCAATGACCAAAGTTTAACTAAATCCAACATTGAAATCATTTTATAAACCAGCTGGTGATGTCCTGAACAGGTGTCAGAGAAGGCATGACCCTTTTGGGAAAGCACCCATGATGATCAGAGTTATTTGTACAGAAGCATAGCTGTGCCTTTTTTAGAAATTTTTAGTACCATCTACAAATACAATCTAGTTTAGAAAAAATTTTTTAATTTATTTTTTCTCTTTAATATGATCTTTTTATTTATTTATTTATTTTTATTTTCACATTTTGTACTTTTTCAGAATCTCTATGTTCTTTTTTTATTTGATTTATTTTGATTCATCGTACACGAGTGGAGTACAATTGTTCCTCTGCTTGTACATGAAGTAGAGTCACACCATTTGCATAATCATACATGTACAGAGGGTAATGATGTTTGTCTCATTCTGTTATTTTTCTTTCCCTAGTTTAGCAATTTAAATTATACAATATTGGCTAGTTGCTAATCAGTTAACAACTATTTTTATAACTCAAACTCCCAACTTCTCACTGATGCCTTAATTATTCTACCTGTCAGAAATGGATCGTATGTCCAGAGTACATCTACTGCCTATCTCCTCATTTTTCCTCCATATTTTATCCTGATGTATTATTAAGGATCGTTTTTTTTTTTTTTTTTTTTTTTTTTGTAGTGCTGGGGATTGAACCCAGGGCCTTGTGCTTGTGAGGCTGATGTATTATTTTTTCTCTCTCATGCTAGACATTTGCAAGCAAATTATAGACTTGGTGAAGTTGCCAGTGTCCTGCAATAAGATGAATTATATTTTCGTTGGAATTATCTTAATCATTTCAAAGAGAGTGATTCCAGTTTTGACTATTTGGCAATTACAGTCATTTATCATAACTTGCCACAAACTTCTTTTGAATAAAGATATTACTCCACAGTACTATTTTTTGTTCCACCTCTTTTGAGCAATGTGATCTTGGGCAAGTTACTCAAATTCTTTGTGCTTCAGTTTCATTGTCTTTAAAATGCGAGATTTATAGTACCTAAATTTGTTCATATTTTAATATTTCCCTCTTAAAATGCAGCATGGCAGTCCAATGTAATACACTTGGGTTGTTACCCCAACCACTGAAATTAATTTTCACTCTCAAAACTTCAGAGACAACTGGGTTTGGTGGTACATGCTTGTAATCCCAGCAACTCAGGAGTCTGAGGCAGGAAGATTTCAAGTTTGAGGCCAGCCTGCCTCAAAATAAAAAGGGTCAGGGAGGTAAATCATTGGAGACCGCCCCTGGGTTCAATTCCCAGTGCAAAAACAAACTTCAAAGAGATTGCTGAGCAAATTGAAGATGCAGAAATGATGAGAGGATATTAAAATATCATTGGTTGACATAATAGAAATACAGTATGACTATTCATCAGGCAGTTGGCTAGTTCTCATGCAAGTTACAGAAACTCTAAAGTTGGTAATTTTTTAGTCATATTGAGCTACATTTCAAATCTTCCTGATTCTACTTCCGGTCTCTGGGCAGTAACTGATCTCTGCTCAGCTTCCAGTGCCTAACAGAAACTCAGTTTGGGTTCCCACATCTTGTATTTCCTGATTCTTGTCCTGGAGCTCCTCTGAGGTCTGAACCTGTTTAGTACTCAGGCATGAACAACCACTGGGATCACCACAGACCAACAGAAAGCAGGACTCCATGGGTAAGTGCTTCCTCTTTCTTCTGGCACACAGTTCTGACACATTTCATAAGACTCCTCACAAGGTCTCAGTGGAACAGGGATTAGTCATCTGCAGCAGTGGCTGACTCAACTCCAGTTTGCACTGTCTTTCCCATGGCCCCTGGTTGTGCCCTCTGTCACTCACTCTTAGTTTCCTAGAATCACCTTCATAATAAATTATCTTCACACAAGTCTTTGTCAAGGCTTTGCTTGCAAGATGACCTGGACAATACAATATATTAATGATTTTTAAATGGAAAAGTTTTACCAGACCTAAAATTACCATAATTGGGATGATGATATAAATAACATGTAAAAAAAAATTAAAAAAAATAATTTGGCGAAGAATTTAATTCTGACTCTTGGAAAAAATACCCTAATACTAGTTCACAGAAATGGAATGTATGCATACTCCCAGCCACAAGGGAGATTAAGTTGAGGGTGCATTTTATAATAAGTATTATATAAAGAAGGCCTGTGTACCCTTGCTAGACAGTTTAAACTAAAAATAGCTATGTGTAAATATGGGTTCATGTAGACAATAAGGTTTATTGTTCAAAGACTTAAACTTTCTTAGATGGAAGAAATATGGAAAATAATGAGAAAAGTGGTAAGCAGGAAGGATACTTAGATAAGGATGGGTTAAAATAATTAAAACACAACATAGTGTTCTCCTTTCTTTCCTTCAACCCCATAGTTGCCACATAAAACTCAGTTATGTAACACGGTATACAACAGGATTATGTCTTGGCTAGGGAAATCTCCAGGACCAGTTTACCTGCTACAGAACTCTTAGCAACACTCCCCAAGGGAAGCCAAGGAAGGTAATGTGATTCCACCGGACCTTTTACATAGATTAGAGATTAGAATCCAGTGAAGTTGGTAAAGTGGCCTATCATGAAGGTTATGGAGGCAGCAGTCACTGAAAAGTGTGTGTGTGTGTGTGTGTGTGTGTGTGTGTGTGTGTTTGTGTGTGTGAGAAATACAGGGTGGGATCAGGTGTGGGTCAAGGAGGGTCTTTCCCATTGTTTCCCTGGGTCTACACATCCCTCCCCAGGCCTTGGGAACCTGAGGTGGCATTCTTTTGGGGTGTTCTCAACTGGGCCTCCCAAGGGCTGTTAGGGCCTATCTAGTCGTCAGGCATTGCCTCTCACCTCCCAAGAGGTCAGAGGTTAGAGAGGCCCAGGCTGTCTTCAGCTTTTGAGAACTCCAGCATATTAAAAACATGGAAATATCCAAATAGGATTTTGAAATCATATATACTTAAAACCATCAATGCTTATGAAAAGAAAAATGACTAAACTATTTGAAACAATTATAGAGCAGGAAGTTGTAAACACAGTACAGGAAGTTTCTCTCCACTCTTTACCCAATTTCCTCCAGGCACTACATTTACACAACTACAGTACAACATCCAAACAGGACATTGACATTGGCACAGTGTGCTCTCACACTTTCATGTCATTTTATCTCAATTGTAGATTTATATACTGGGCATGGTAATCAGGATACACACTGTTTCATCTCCACGAAGTTCTTCCTCATGCTCCCCCTTATTTTCATACTCATCTGCCTCCCCACTGTCAATCCTAAGCCCTGCAAACCATTAATCTCTTTCTATAATTTTGTCATTTTGAGAATGTTACATAGAGGAAATCACATGGTATATAAACCTTTTGAGATTGGCATTTTTTTAAAACTCTGCATGATTCTCCTGGGATTCATCCAAATTGCTGTATCAATGGTTTCACATTATTGCCAAGTGCCAAGTGGTATTCTATGGTATAGATATACTGCAGTTTGTTTGACTCTTTGAAAATACATTTTTTTATGTTGGGGACTGAAAAAGGCCTTGTACTTCCTAAGCACATACTCCAGCACTGAGCTATACCCCCAGCCCTGTTTAACTCTTCATCAGATGTAGGGCATTTTGGTTGTTTCCAGTTCTGGATTTTGCAATACAGAGCTGCTATGAACATTCATGTATAGGTTTTTGCCTGAAAATAATTTTCCATTTGTTTATGATAAAGGTCCAGTAGTGCAATTGGTGCAAATGCTGGGTCACATGGTAACTGTATGTTGAGTTTTGTATGAAACTGCCATACTGTTTTCCAGAGTGGTTGCCCTATTTTACAATCCAATTGATAATTAAAGAGTTCCAATATTTTTTATTTGAGTTATTCTGATATTGAATTGTGGTTTTAGTTTGCATTTCCCCAATGGCTAATAAAGTTATGTGTTTTCTTGCCACCTGTTCTTGGGTGAGACATCTCTTCATGTCTTTTGCCTGTTTTCTAATTGGAACTGTATTCTTTTTAAAAAAATATTTTTTATTTGTAAATGGACATGATACCTTTATTTTATTTATTTATTTTTCTGTGGTGCTGAGGATTGAACCCAGTGCCTCACACGTTAGGCAAATGCTCTACCACCGAATTACAACTCCAGCATCTGTATTCTTTTTTAACTGTTGGATTTTGACTGTTCTTTATTTTAGATGTGAATCCTTTGTAAGAAATGTGATTTGTAAATGTATTCTCTCAGTCTATAGTTTATTTTCTCCCCATGTCTTGACAGAGTCTTTCACAGAAAAAGAGCTGTAAAATGTTATGATATCCAATATATTTTTGATTTTTCTCATTTAGGACTTTTCTTTTGATATCTAAAAACTCATCGTGAAGCACTAGGTCCTAAATATTGTTTTCTAATAGTTTAAACTTTACATATAAATTCATGATCCATTGTTTGTTTACTTTTGTACAAAGAGTAAAGTTTAGATCAAGGTTTATTTTTTGCCTATAAACATTAGCTAACTGTTCCCCTATATTTGTTGACAATACTATCCTTATTTTACTGAATTCCTTTTCCACCTTTGTCAAAAATCAATTGTTCATGTATAGGTGTGGGTCAATTTCTGGGTTTTCTATTCTGTTCCACTGATCTATGTATCCATCCCTCTGCCAATACCACACAGTGTCAAAGACTGTAGTTATACAATATGTCTTGAAATTTGGCACAATGATTCACCCTACTATATTATTTTTCTTTCTTTTTTGTAACTTTGTTGTTGTTGTTTATTGGTTTCTTTCATTCAACATACTTATTTTTGAGATTTATCTATGTCGTTGCAAGAGTTAATATTTCATGAGTCAAACTATTATTTTTCAACACTATTATAGCTATTCTAATTCCTTTTCCTTTCCATGTAAGTTTTAGAGCAATCATGTATACACATACATATGCACACACATATATGTGATTGCTGTAAAACACACACAGACATATATCTGTATATATATACAAAAATATTTTAAATACTTAGAAAAAATTCAGTGCTTTAAATATTCCAAAAAATAAAATACAAATTAGTTGATTTTTAGGATGTAAATACAGACTGTTAAAATATTAATTTGTACAAAAACAGCAGTAGTGTGTAGATATCTAACAAATGGACAAGTTTAAAGGTATATGATGTACTATGGGCATGATGGACTTCATTTAGAGGATAAGCTAAAAATCAAAGTTTGAAGTCCTTACCGTATCAGCAACCTGGGTGTTCTTGTTCCCCTCATGCTTCAGAATAGACCCTGAGCCCAGTAAGAAGAAGGATTAGTTACCCAGTCAGAGCTCTTCTAAAAGGTGCTCACAAGTTGGGCCTGGTGGAATACACCTGTGATCCCAGTAATTCAGGAGTCTGAGATAGGAGGATCACAAGTTTGAGGCCAGCCTCAGCAATTTAGTGAGGCCCTAAGCAACTTAGCAAGACCAGGCTAGGGATTTGGCTTGTTGATTAAGTGCTCCTGGTTCAATCACCAGTACCAAAAATAAATAAATAAATAAATAAATAAATAGCACTGACATTCTTGCCTTGTACTTGGAAAATGCACCATTTGTTTTCTCCAAAGATTGTACAGAATGAAGAGAAAAATACATAAATACCTATGTATGTAATACTATTTGTATCAGGAAAAGAAAATCTTTCTGTCTCTCAGGTGCAGAGAGTCCTGAAAGGAAAAATTAGTCTCTGTGAATACCTTTAATTTTGAAAATCCACAGAAAATTCAAATGAAGACAAATTTCTTTATGTAAAGACTCAAACTTAATTACACACATCATTAGGAGTCTTTCTTTTTTCTTAGCCTGCCCAATTTTACATATCTATGCAAACTAAAAATGCAAAATCATAGTTTCATATGAAAAAGGGTTGGAGGTAATCAAAAACCAACCCCCAAAACAAAACTATCATTTTCACAATATACAATTTTTAGTAATGAACAGTAGCATACTGGGCAGGAGGTGGTGGCACACACCTATAATTCCCACTGCTCAGGAGGCTGAGGCAGGAGGATGGCAAGTTCAAAGCCCACTTCAGCAAGTAAGCGAGGCCCTAAGCAACTTAGTGACACCATGTCTCAAAATGAGAAATAATTTAAAAAAGGGCTGGGGATGTAACTCAATGGCAAAGCACCCTGGGGTTTAATAAAAAAACAAAAGAAAAAAAAAAGCATACTGGGATCCATTCACAGGCAAAGAAGGAGCCTGTTGAAGGGGGCAGGCCCAAGATGCCTTTAGTTAGGCCCTCTTGCTAAGGCTTCTGGTGGGCTATATTTTAGTCTGTAGTCAAGGTCATGAACTCCCTGATTCAGCATATGTACTCAAGGTCATCAACATCTGCTTGTGAGTATGCACTCTCTTATGTAACCTGGTGCCTTTTTTGTTTGGCCTGCGTATAAAAAGGCCTGTGGAAAAACTCAGGGATTGGGGACTGCTGCTGCCTCCAGATAAAACATGTCTACTATTCCAACTTTGTCTTCCCAGGGTCTGAGCCTCAGCCAGACACACATCAACTGAATTTGACTAAGGGTGTGGAAAAGAGGAGACTGGTGGTGGTACAGACAGACATTTATCTTTCCAGACAAACATCAATTTTCCCAGAACTCCTTTCTTTTTTCAGTCATTGAAATAACTTCTTAGAATCATTGAGACTTACGAAAATGCAAATAATTGCAAAGGGTCATACTCAAAACCGGTGTTTTTCAACCCTGGTTCACATTCAAATCAGGTGGAAGCTTGTACAAAAAACTAATAAGCAGACCTTGGAGAATCTGGATCCCCCTGCTGAATTGAGCCTGGGCATTGGCTTTTTTTTTTTTTTTTTTTTTAATTCCCCCATGTGATTCTAATGTTCATCCAAGATTGGAAACCTTTCATCAACTTTTTCAGTAGCTTTATATTAATGGCCTGCTACAGTGGGTCTCCTTCCTGGTCATACATTAGAATCAGCTGGGGGCTGCTAAAATGCTAGGGAACAACCTCCTACGTTTTGCAATCAATTGATATGAAGTAGAGCCCAGGCTCTATGTGTGCCTAAAAAGCCAATCCCAAACAAACTTCAGGGAATCTCAAGTACACCCATGGAGAACCACTGGAAATGGAAAAAGGTAAGCATATTTTTGTTGTTGTTGTTATTTTGTTTTGTTTTTGTTCTTTTTTTGGGAGAGGGATGGTGGGGTGGGAAAGACAGAGGGAGACAGGGTATTGACAAGGTTGTAATGGGTTTCAGAAACATTTCACCTCCTTGACAGTTTTTCCCTACAGGTAATTTTACAGAGAAGCTAGAATTCATATTTTTGTTTAAAAAAATAAATAAATAAACCAAAAAAACAGGCAAACTGAGTACTTGAATATGTGGGCCTCACAAGGAGTGAGTCAAGGTATGCTGGGCTCCAGATTTGGTGTCAAATTGTAGGTAGCTAGGTAGCTTCGCTTTGTTACCCTCTCAAGGAAAACTTAAAGAGCTGTCTTCAAGGGCTGCAAAAATCGCACAAATCTACTCTGGTACTTTCTCCCTCTTCCCTCTCTCTCTTTGCAGTACAGAGAAACCCAGGACCCTCTGCATGCTAGGTAAGTGATCTAACGCTGAGCTACATGACCAGACCTTATTATATTATATTTTGAGACAGGATCTTGCTAAATTGCCTAGTCTGGCCTTAGACTTTTGATCCTCCTGTCTAAACCTCCAAAGTTGCTGGGGTAACAGGTGTGTGCCACTGCACTGGGCTCTTAGGTGCTCCTTAATAGCAACTCACAGAGTAAAGCACAATATCTTGTTAATCATTTGCATGAAAACATTATTAAAGTCCCTCTGCTTCTCTCTCCACTTCGGAATTCAGCTTGGAGATACCTATGTGATTATTTATTCAAACATCTAAATTCCTCAGACACTATGCCCTCTTACACACACATACATATACACACTAGTGTTGCAGCACACAAATGCAGTGATCTTGCTTGGAAACTTTCAGAGTTTTGGAACACAAATAACACCTTCAGACTGTATAAGACATGACAAGACTTTTCATTTTAATTTGATGCCTATAAACAGGATTTTTTTTGTTCCTTCTGTTTTATTATTCTTTCTGGATTTCAACTTTCTTCTACCAAAGCCCCCAATGATGTGACAATATATTTATAATAAACTGAAGCCTATCAATCAAATGTTTGCTTCCACCACAAGGCAAATGTGCAGGAGGGAGTTCTGCAGCTCTGTCAGCCTTCCTGTGAGTTGAAGCATTTGTTTCAATACATCCAGGGATGATTGAAGAGCAAAATCTATTTTAAAAAATGTAAAATCCTTATACTAACACAAGAACCCATCCAATTTATTCACTGAACTATTTCTGTATATAGTGAGATCAAGGCTCTTTAGGGAAAACAAACATTCACATTTGAGCACATATTTTCTTTCTTCTTCTTCTTTTTTTTTTTTTTACTGAATCTGCAGTACATATTTTAGTGATTTTAGTGTAGTGAAATCAGAAGACTGGTTTAAAAAGACTACTCAACTACAGTTTATTAAAAACAATGTTTCCATAAACGATGAATTCTTCTGAGTTTTGGACAGTTCAATTTTTGTCTATTTTTAACTTAATTGAGAATTTAAATGTGTATTTTTAATTTTAGCTTTGTAGTTAGAAGTTGCTCCATTTGCAAATGTAATTTCTTCTTGGTGGTATTTATGCATAATTTCAAAGCCTTGCTTTTAATATACATATTAACACATCCCTTAAAATATTTATTGATTGCCTACTATATATCATGGGTTTTTTTATTTTGTTTTTGGTACTGGGGATTCAAATCAGGGGCACTCAACCACTGAACCACATCCCCAGCCCTATTTTGCATTTTATTTAGAGACAGGGTCTCACTGAGTTGCTTACCACCTCACTTTTGCTGAGACTGCCTTTGAACCCTTGATCCTTCTGCCTCAGCCTACCAAGCCACTGGGATTACAGGCGTGCCTGCCTCCATGTATTGTTTTATATGCTGAGGATGGAGGTGAAGAATACAAATAGAGAGTTACAAATGTTTTTAACCCCTTAAAAAGTGACAAGCCAGGATTCTGATTTGTGTGCTTCTAAAACCGTGCATGTACACTATTGCAAGAAAGTTGGACAATGTATCTGTAAATTGTAAACAAGATGATTTCAGATGGTAAGTGATGGAATAAAAATGCTTTGATGGAGAGAGGTAGGCTATTTTTGAGAGCTGAACAGCATAAGTCTCTCTAAGGGTTGCCAGATTTAGCAAGTAAAAATACACAGTGCTCAATCAAATTTGAATTTTAGCCAAATAATTAATACTTTTTTAGTGCAAATATAGTGCTTGCAATGTTTGGATCACACTCATACACAAAGACTTTTAATATGAAATTGAAGTTTGGCAGGGCATCATGCATTTTATCTGGCAGCTTTAACCAAGCTGAGACTTGGGGATGAGATGGGGCTTCCAGGCAAGGATTTTTCCAGGCAGAAGTGAAAGCAAGTGTGTATGTATTTACCAGCTCCAGTGGGGGAAGGCTTACCCTTACAAAAAGACTGCATTTAAAATAGTTCAATTTGCAACCAGATTAGTAAAGCTATTATTGAAATTTCAATACAATTTTCTAGTTTGTCATGTGAAATGGGAGATTACTGATGCTTTTTTTTGTATTTGTCAATTTTGGTCGCTGAGTGATAAAACTGGTCAGAAGAACAAGGTCGATTAGAAGAGAACTTCAAACTCGGGAAGTAGTGTCCGTTTTAATTGACTAACAACCAGAACTAAGAAAAAGCATTCTGATATTAAAATATTATTCAATTGGAAATCTTAATTCTAATTATACCAAACTTGTATTTGTTAAAAGAGAAATAAAAGAACATACACAAATTCACAAGACAGACAGACAGACAGACACAAACACGCACACACACACACACACACACACACTCCTTTATTTAGAATGGAGAGGATGTTGAGTTAAAGAGATTGAAAACTTGCCCAAACTAATTTCTGGACCCCACTCCTAATTTCTCATTTGTGTGTGCTTCTTACCAAATCATATTTTCCCCCATTCTGTTACCAGCACATCAGTTGAAATAAGAATTAGAGTAACACTGTAGTAGGATAAATCACGATTTTGTGATTTCCACAATAAATTCTAGTAACTACTTAAAGTTACTAGTAGCCTGATAACTGGTAGCCTGTCATTTCAAGCTTTTCATCTAAATAAATGATTGTAGGTTGGTTGCCGGAAAATAGATAACCTGAATTCTTTTGTGAGAAAGTGTTACTTTATATCCTAAGCAACCAAATTTACTGATGATCAGTTTTTAATGCTAGCTAATATAATAAGACAGAAGAAAATAGTAATCACTTGTTCAATCTGATCAAGTCACAGAATATAATTAAAGATAACCTTTACCATTAATATTCTGTGGAGATATGTACTTCTACATGAATTGCTAATAACTAGCTGGGAACTAGTTATGGCATGTACTACAACTACAGTGATTCTGTTAGTAATGTTTCACTACAACCCAGTGAGTTATGAGGACTGGGAGGTAATGCAGATCTTTTATCTATTTTAATTGAACTTCATAGAAAAATTATTATTATTATTATTATTATTATTATTATCATTTTTGCAGTGCTGGGGATTGAACCCAGGGCCTTGTGCTTGCAAGGCAGGCACTCTACCAACTGAGCTAAATCCCCAGCTTAAATAATTTCTTTTTAGTATAAGTTCTTTGTCAATATTCTAGTTCAACTAAAAATCTTGATAACATTGCCACATTTAGGTCCCAGCAGCATCTGCCAGGATAAATTAAGATCGTTTTATCATTTCTTGGTGAAAAATTTCATCATGTAAGCTCATTATCTGCTGTCTAGACTGGTTAGTCCATTTGATTATAGCCTGGGGTACATGACAACAAGGTCAGGGATTCAGTTGTGTCTGGGTTAATTTACCTTGACCTCTGGTTACATTTTAAATCTTGCAGAATTTATGAATCTGTGATACACCAAAGACTTCATCAGGACCAGGACCAGTGGATCACTGCTACCAGATAAACCACTCTATCTTACTGATTTGCTGTTATTTGGCTTACATATTACATGAGCATTTGCTTTCTTTGCTGATCCATAATAATCCACTTAATATTTAGTATCAATTAGTGGGTGCTGCCAAGCACGGTGGTGTACACCTGTAATTCCAGGGATTGGAGGCTGAGGGAGGAGGATTGCAAATTTGAGGGCTTAAGCAATTTAGTGTGACCCTGACTCAAGACAAAAAGCATAAAAGGGTTGGGATATAGCTCAGTGGTAAAGACACTGGGTTAGATCCCCAGTGCTGTGGGGAGGGGGTAGAAAAAAAGAAAAAGAAAAAAAAGTGTTGCTTTTCTAGGTCTACTGTAGTCAGAGACATTTAGGAAGTGATTTTGATCAAATAAAATTTCCTTAAGAAATTTATCTTCACACTCAGGCCCTAGAAATTATCTAAATATTGATGACTGCCAAATCAACTTGGGGACAGAGCAATTTTGCAATTTTGTTGTGGCTATGACCTTGCCCCCATAGGCCCTGCTGATGGCGGAACTCCATTCTGTTTTAAAATACCTCCTTAACATCTTTAGCAATTTCCTGGGGTCCATTCAGCCTCTTTCACCTTTTGTGTATCATTTTCCTCCACTTCTCATATGACTCTTAAAGGCAAGGACTCCCAATAGTCATGTGCCTCTAATGTTTGCTGAGACCCATTAGACAGGGCTGATGTGTACAATCTGACCTTGCAGTTGCTCATTTCTTACCCCAAGGAGGAGTGCTTTTGAAATTCCCTCCCCAACCCTACTTTGATATACACATTTGAGAGCAGTGCGAGTTGATAAATATTTAAAAATGGAACAGTTTCCTCTTTGTAATTCCTGGGTTGTTTATTTACTTAATTTGGTGCTGGGGATTGAATGCGAGTTTCTTGAGTGCTAAGCACATACCTTACCCCATAGCTATAGTCCCAGCTGTCAATGCCTAGGTTTTTATTCTTCCCTTGAGTGGTAGGGCTGGAACTGACTTGGAACTTGAAAATCAACCATGGTGGGAGTTTTTACATCAAGGAAATCACCAAATGTGATGCCATATCATCTACGTTGTAGAATCAGGACTTTTTTTCCTTGGTCATCTACCAGTGGGTCCTTCCCTTTCTCTCCACAAAGATGAAAAAGTAATTGGGCTGACAGGATGATACCACTTTGCCCATCCTACTGTACCTTAGGCCTTAATCTCTTTCCTTAGGGTGTGCCTTCCTCCCTAGGCTCCCAGGTTCTTTATGAAAACAGAATCCACGTGGTTCCCCCAACCCCCATAAAAGTCCCAGCCCCTGTCAACCTCACATGTGGAGCCAATGCAGTTTGGGCTATAAGCCTGGTTTCTTTAGACCTGTTCACCTCAGGAAAATAGAACAAGAATCCTTTGGGTACCACCACCCTGAACACTTATCTTCCAGTTTCCCAGACATGCCTCAAAAACACTACAGTTTAGGATCTCAAACTGGGAAAAGTGTGCTGATGGCATACTTATTAAATGCAATGAACCATTTATTGACACAATTTCTTTTTCTTCAGCCTCCTATTTCTCATATTATCTATGTTGTAGAATCGAATAGGCTAAAGAAAATACCTTTATATTTTGGTACTGGGGAAGAAATAACTAGAAATACAGTAATATTTTGTGTGTTTTTGTGTAAGAATGACCGGTATTATTTAGTTCTTTTGAAATGCTCCATTGGTTTCATATCTTATGCTATGCTTTCAGGTATTAAAGAAGGACTAAGCTGTTTTACTTAAGTTAACCTAGGTAAAACCCTAAAAATTCAATATTCCAATCTTCATGACCTCAGTTAAATACCTTAATCATGTTATGTCGCTCTTTAAAAAGAATTACTCTTTAAATGAATTAGAATCCAAAGTGATATAGTTATACCTAATAGGTTACTGAAATTAAGGTCAGTGAAAGGAAACAGCAAATTTCCTGCAGTTTCATCTACCTAGAAAATAGTAATTTCAACTCTTTATATGCATTGTTTAATCTCATGCTTTTCTCCAAATGGCAGACAGTTAAAATCTGGACTTTGTCATTACACTTCGACTTGTTAATACAGTGCAGGCAGCATCCATACCATCTGCTATGTCCATAATAATCAGCATTTTCCAAAAATAAAAATCAGTGTTATCAAGAAACAACTTGGTAAGATTCTATGTTTTCAACACAGGTTTACTACTGTGTCTGTACCAAGCACTGTGCTATGCACCAGGGATGAAGTGATCAATTAGGTGGTCCCTGTCCTCAAAGAGGTCTCAGGGAGGATGCAGCGCATAAACAAATGCAATGCACTGTGTGAGAGTGAGAGAGCAGAAGAGTGTGAAGAGAGGCTGGGAGTCCACAGGAGGGACACTAATTTACTGGGACACAGGACAAAAACATTTGCCAAAGTCTGTGCAAAATTGTTTCAGCTATCATATCACTTGGAATAAAAGTTAAGCGGAAAGTTTCCATACACTGAAAAAACCTAGATATAGGTGGATGTGCTATCAGTGTCCACCATTAAATATTCCCTCCTATTCCCATGGCACAGTGGCAGTGCCATCAGCATGCTGAAGACCTGTTGGGAACTCCAGCTCTGTTCATTTTCTTATTGCCTTTTAGTGCTGGGCATTGAGCCCAGGGTGCTCTGCCACTGAGCTACATCCCTAGACCCACTTATTTATTTATTTATTTATTTATTTTTTAAATTTTGAGACAGGGTCTTGCTTAACTGGTTTGAATTTGGGATCTTCTTGGTTCTGCCTTCAGAGTTGCTGGGATTAGAGGCCTGTGACACCACACCCTGCCTTCTGGTCTTCTAGCTTTGTTCTTAATGCAATTTTTTTGCTTGCCTATTGGGTACTCATGCCAAAGAGAATTAATAGTTTGTTTTCCTCTAAAACTCTTTCAGAGGTGTATTCTATAGTTCTATTAAATTATCTGTTTGTCTTCCTTTTTATTCAGAATTATAGTTCCTAATTTGAAAAATCCTCTTTGCACACCTTTTCCTTCCTGTTACGAAAAAAAAAAAAAAAGAACTTTATCCTGACCTTAAGACAGATCATATCATCTACATTTAAAAGAAACCTCTCTCTCAAAATAACTTTTGAGAAATATGTGACTGTCAAAATACAAGGTCTTAAGAATTCTCCACACAGAATCAATCTAACAAAAGATGTGAAAGACCTCTACACTGAGAACTACAGAATACTAAAGAAAGAAGTTAAAGAGCATCTGAGAAGATGGAAAGATCTTCCATGTTCTTGGATAGGCAGAATTAATATTGTCAAAATGGCCATGCTTCCAAAAATGCTATACAAATTCAATGCAATTCCAATTAAAATCCCAATGATGGACCTCATAGAAATAGGGCAAGCAATCATGAAATTCATATGGAGGAATAAGAGACCCAGAATTGCTAAAGCAATCCTTAGCAAGAAGAGCGAAGCAGGGGGTTTCACAATACCAGACCTCCAACTATACTACAGAGCAATAGTGACAAAAACAGCATGGTATTGGTACCAAAATAGGCAGGTAGATCAATGGTACAGAATAGAGGACACAGAGACAAACCCAAATAAGTACAGGTATCTCATACTTGACAAAGGAGGCAAAAACATGCAATGGAGAAAAGACAGCCTCTTCAACAAATGGTGCTGGGAAAACTGGAAATCCATATGCAGCAAAATGAAACTAAACCCATATCTCTCACCCTGTACAAAACTCAACTCAAAGTGGATCAAGGACCTAGAAATTAGACCAGAGACTCTGCACCTAATAGAAGAGAAAATAGGTTCAAATCTTCATCACGTTGGCCTAGGACCAGATTTCCTTAACATGACTCCCAAAGCACAAGAAATAAAAGCACGAATAAATGATTGGGATAGAGTCAAACTAAAAAGCTTCTTCTCAGCAAAGGAAACAATCAGCAATGTGAAGAGAGAGCCTTCAGAGTGGGAGAAAATCTTTGCCACACACTCTTCAGATAGAGCACTAATCTCCAGAATCTACAAAGTGCTCAAAAATCTTTACACCAAGAATACTAATAACCCAATCAATAAATGGACCAAGGAAATGAACAGACACTTTACAGAGGAAGATCTACAAGCAATCAACAGATTTATGAAAAAATGTTCAACATCACTCGTTATAAGAGAAATGCAAATCAAAACCACCTTAAGATTTCATCTTACCCCAATTAGAATGTCTTTTATCAAGAACACAGGCAACAACAGGTGTTGGCGAGGATGTGGGGAAAAGGGTACACTCATACATTGCTGGTGGGAGTGCAAGTTGGTGCAGCCACTCTGGAAAGCAGTGTGGAGATTCCTTAGAAAACTTGGAATGGATCCACCATTTGAGCCTGCTATCCCACTCCTTGGCTTATACCCAAAGGACTTAAAATCAGATTGCCTCAGTGATGCAGCCACATCAATGTTCATAGCTGCTCAATTCACAATAGCTAGATTATGGAATCAACCTAGATGCCCTTCAGTAGATGAATGGATAAAGAAACTGTGGTATATATACACAATGGAATATTACTCAGCCATAAAGAAGAATAAAATTATGGCATTTGTAGGTAAATGGATGATGTTGGAAACTGTTATGCTAAGTGAGATCAGCCAATCCCCACAATCCAAAAGCCGAATGGTCTCTCTGATAAATGAATGATGATGCATAATATGGGGGGGGAAGATGGCAAGAATGGAGGAAAGATAGCTAGCATAGAGGGAAGGGAGGGGTGGGGGCGGGTGGGGGGTAAAATTAATAACAGAGTGTGTGACAGATACCATTGCCCTGTGTACATGCATGAACGCACAGATGGTGTGACTCTACTTTGTGTACAACCAGTGAAACAATAGCTGTACTCCATTTGTGTTCAATGAATCAATAAGAAAATAAAAAAAAAAAAAAAGAATTCTCCACACAAAGCTAAATAAACTTTTGGAGAACACTGTGAAGAAGAATTTGGATTAGGATGTCAATTTTCTGTTTAGTTAATTAGAGAAGAAATATTTTAGTAAACTAATGCATTTTTTTTGCAGGGATGCATTTCTGAAAGATGATGTTGAAATAGTCCAAACATTCCTTGTATTTTAGTCCTTAATGACTTTGGAACAACAAATTGTTTATGTATATAAACAAAATAAGTATACTTTTTTATTATGCATTATTTTAAGCATTAATTATCCTTTAGTTATTTACTTTCAGTTTTATTCCTTGCAGGACTAATTTCATCCTAACAAAGGAATGAGTGTTAATCCAGATCACCTTGGAAATAACCTACGATTCATTGCAAAATTTTTGAGTAGATTTTAGATTTAGCTTTTCATGTAGAACTACTTTGAATTCTTCATAATTAACTAATTAACCATTCTTTTTGTATATGTAAAGAAGTATCAAACAGGTAACTTCAGAGGCCTTGCCTTGTAAACCTTATTTCTACTATTATCAAGCCTAAACTTTACAAAACCCAAAAGATGATCCAGAAAAATTTATTATCTGCAGCATATTCTTAAAGGAATTATGGGAAGATATGGATGCAGGCACTAAACAAATGCCCTCCTCCTCAGAAGATAATCCAGAGAAAACTAGCTACAAGGTACCTTAACAAGTCCTCAGGCTTTAAAGGATTATTGTATTGTTTTGTTTTGCTAGCAGTTTATCGACTTTCTTAAGATTTCCAAGGAAATACGTTTTTTTCTTTTCTTTTCTTTTTTCCCCTGTACTGGGGATTGAACCCAGGGACTCACACATAGGAAATGTTTTTTAAATAGAGGTGGATAAAAATATTTAAATTGATCATGAAGAGAACTAGGTGGCAGGGATCATGAAACACTGAGATGGATTTCTGAGAGTGACTGCAGACTCAGCTACTTGGATTTTGAAAGGAGAATCTATATCCTTTTAATAATGATATTAATAATGGCTGATTTAGGGGTGGTCCTTTTAGATAAAAAGTAACACAGAGTGATTGCTCAGGGTTTCTTCAATTTTTAAAATTCTATGACAAATAAATCCATTTTTCTTAAAGTTGTTCACAACACAGTACAAGGCCTAGGGTTTTCAATTTACTTCCAGATTGAAAAAAATCTATTTGGCTCCTTCTCAACAATAGTTAGCAAGACTAAGCAAGACAAATGTCTGTAAGTCATTCTCAAGTTCAGGGTCAGGCCATGTATATGCTGGTTTCTGAACCTCCAGTTGCTATGTGAACTTCAGCAAAACCATAAATGTTGCCAAATGGAGAAAATGCTATGACCCAATTTCTCTGTACACATGTACCATTTACTTTACAACCTCAAAGCCTGATAATAGAGAGTGCTTCATCCTGTTTTCTGGGCTGGCAGTATTTGCCATGCAGGTGGAATACATGCAGGTGGACCCTCAGACTAAATCACAGCACTCTGAAAAACCCAGGGCCTTGCAAAAGGCCATATCTCAAAAAAGTTACTGCTTCAAATAAATGTGCCATTTTAGAAAATTACACCTGCTGTATCAGAAAAAAATGTTCTTTCATGTGAGTGACATTTATATGACTGCCATTTATAGAGAATAGGACATTCTCACATAGCAAGGCTGAAGAATGCTTTTGAAAGCAGAGTATTCTCTGAATGATAAATGTGGTAGAACTTTAGGATGCTCCTATGGGAAGAGACTCTTTCCTCCACAACAGAGTAGTTTCCTTGTAAAAATTGAACCTGTGTTATTTTGAAAAAAATTACTTAGATAAACTTGTATCATTGACTAGATTTCCAACATATTTGAAAACTGTAGCATCTTAAGTCGCATGACTTTTCACCTTGTTAGAGTTGAACTTTGTGAATCATTGGGGCCAGCAGCCTTTTATTTTACACCCATAGAAATGGAGGCTGGGATATTGAGTTTCTATTTGAAGCTAGGAATAGAATTCTCTTATCCCACCTGCATGTTCCATACAACTCATTTTTCCACTACACCAGTTTTCTCTTAAAGAAAGTGTGAAGATTGTGTGAAGAGAAAGTCTGCAGAATGGGAGAGAATCTTTACCAGCTACTCTTCAGATAAAGGATTAATATACAGAACATACAGAGAACTCAAAAAACTTACCAAAAAAACAAAAACCAAGAAACACAATCAACAAATGGGAAAATGAACTAAACTGACATGCCTCAAAAGCAGAAATGCAAATCTATGAAAAAAATGTTAAAAAATTTCAGCCATTAGGGAAATGCAAATCAAAACCATAGAGATTTCATCTCATTCCAGTTAGAATGGCAGCCATCAAGAGTACAAATAATAAATGCTGGAGAGGATTTGGGGAAAAGGAACACTTTTACACTATTGGTGGGATTATAAATTAGTACAACTGCTACAAAAATCAGTATAGAGTTTCCTCAAAAGACTAGGAATGGAACCACCATATGACCCAGTTATACCACTCCTCGATATCTATTCTAAAGAATTGAAGTCTGTGTACTACAGCAATACATGCATACCCATGTTTATATCAGTACAATTCACAATAAATAAAATATGAAAGCAGCCTCGGTGTCTGTTAATGGATGGATAAAGAAAATATATTCATATTTGAATATATATTTGAGTTTTAGTCAATCATAAAGAAGAATTAAATTATGTCATTTGCAGGAAAATGGATGGAACTGGAGAACATCATGTTAAGTGAAATAAGCCAAACTCAGAAAGCCAAGGACCATACATTTTCTCTCCTAGGGAAAGCTAGAGAGAAAAAAGTGGGTGGGGAGAAGATGGGGGTTTCTCATGAAAATAAAGGGAGATCGGTAAATAAGAGAAATTGAGGGAAAGGAAAAGGAAAGTGCTGTGTAAGAAATTGACCAAATTATATTGTTACATTGTGTGCATGTACAGATATGTAACAAATTGCACTATTACATTTAATTATAATGCACCAATAAAAAGTTACATAATTATATGGTGGAAAAAAAGAAAAATGTGCTCAAATTGCAATCCAGAGGGTGGGGGAAACTCCCTTTCACCTGTCTCTGGACAGAGAACCAAGGTTTTATTGTCTCTTCACAGTAAATTATGTTCTAAACAATAATACTCTGGAAAAACAATTACTAAACTTCTTAAGGAAGTTTAAATCACAATCAAGGATGAAAGAGGGTGCCAACCTCAGGACAAATTTTCAGCTCGTGGTCAAGATGTGACTTTAGATCCGAGTGCTGATTGTCAACCCACATTCTTCAAGACTCTCCTCTGATGGGCGACAAAGATGGGCACCAATCCATAAGTTAGAAGCAAAAAGAAAGCCAACCCCTCTGTCTTCCTCCTTCGGATTTGTCTGCACATGGGAGTATTGAAGTGATAAGCGATAAAACTTCAGGAAGCTAGAAGTTTGCTAAACTGCTTAACTGATCGAGTGGCGACTTTGGTGACCTCCGGAGGGGGATGCGGGTGCGCTGGGGAGTTTGAGAACACCTCAGTGCAAGCGGGCCGGGGAGTGGGGACCTGGAAACAGGGGCTTGGATGAGAGGAGGCAGATAAGGACTGTGGGCGAAAAGAAACTGACAAAGCCGGTAAGGTGACCCACCCACCTGCGCGACGAGCGCCTCCAGGGTGTTGGGGTCCAGCGTAGCTGCAGCGCCGAGCGCCGGAGTCTGGCCCAGAGAAGCTTCGCGGGGCCTCCAGCTCAGTCCTGCAGCTTGCGGCTATCGGCACTATAAGAAGCCAGAGAGGGAGGGAGGGCCTTCTAGATTTCGCAAGAGAAGCGTGAAGAAAGGTTTCCGGGAAAAGCTCTAGCTGGGAATCCCTGGCAGCTGGAAGGACCTGAACTTCCTGTACTGCTGTGGTTGCAGATGTTGCCGCTTATTCCTGGCTAGCAGGGAATTTTAAGGGTATTTCCTGAGCCCTTGCGATCTTTGTATCCCAGGCTGGTATGAGCCCTTGCGATCTTTGTATCCCAGGCTGGTATGAAGCTTAGGAAGGCAGAGGAGCACACCTTTCCTGAAGGAATCGGAGAGGTCTCTCTGAGATGCTGAGAAAACACCACCTGGGGCTAGGCTCCTAGGCTTTCTCCTGCTGCCTTGTCTCAGTTCAGAGTAACAGGTGACATTGTTTTCTGCTTGGGTACCGTGGGTTTTTACTGGGCTCATAGTTTGGATGTTCTTGTTTTCAGGTCTTAGATAAATCACTGAAGGAAGCAAAATAAATGAAAGAGGAATGAGAATTCCCTGTCATTTACCTTTGTCCCTTTGTATCTGTGAGGGATTAGTTCCAGGATCCGCGCCCCCCCCCACAATGGATATAAAAACCCAGGGATGCTCAAGTCCCTTGTGTAGCCTATGCACATCTGACCTTATATTTAAAATCATCTCTGGATTTTACTACCTAATACAATGTAAATAGGTGTTGTATGGCATTGTTTGGGGCACAGTAAGAAGAAAAATGTCTATATGTTCAGTACAGATGAAAAAACTTTTTGCCAGATATTTTTGTTATGCAGTTAGTTGAATCCAAACATGTGGAGGCCCAACTGTATATGAAATTGGAATTGATGTGTCTTTCTACAGAGGAGGAGTTCAAAAGCCATACCCATGGTAGTTTGAAGTTTAAATAATCATCATACCCTATGGGGCAAAACACTCCTGCACCCCCAAACTCTATATTTTAAGACACAGAGTCCTCCCAGTTTGCCTCTCACCCAGCCATCAGGTCTTAAAATGCATGACCTCCTTGCCAAGGTCCAGATTCCCAGTCACATGGGAGGCATGTTCCTAGCACAGCTGAGCCTACCTTTCCTCCCCTTTGCTTGGATTGCAATTCTCCTTGGAGTTAACTCAGTCCTTATGTTTCCCAGGAAGTCTTCTCTGAGCTATAGTTGTAACTAAATCTTTTCCTTTTCTATACAGTGTCAGTACAGTGTAGTTTATACCATCCCCCCCCCCCTCTTTTTGGGGGTACTGGGGATCAAACTACAGGTCACATAAATGCTAGGTGAGCACTATACTGCTGAGCTATATTCCCAGCCCATGGTTATACTTTTAACACAGCATTCAGGACAGTTTGCCTCTCAGAAGAGTTATTATTGTGCTCCTCTTCTGGAGCACCAACTCCGAGCGCTGACTCCCTATTCTTTTCAGTCTGGAATTCACTACATGTAGCATAGCACTTTGCAAATACATATTTATTGTACTCAATTTAAAAAGTTGATTGCAAATTATTATGTTTTGAAGAGTTCATCTGATAGCATTCCTTATCGGGGAATAACTTAAAAATGTATTCATAGATTTATAGCATCTAATTTTTCCAGTTTGAAGATTGATATGTCAAAGAAGTGTGTGTGCCTAAGAGGCCCATGTTTGGTCAATTTGCTGTCTGGGTGAGAGACAGATGGGGAGAATTCTTGCATTAACACTGCAGAGTTTTGGGGTGTAGAAGTGCTTTGCTTTGTAGAAGTGCCCTGGTTTAGCATCTGTCTTCTGTCTTGTGGGGACAGAAATTTGATTCTCAACATACTGAATCTAACATTTACAATCAGAATGTCGATTTGTTAGTTGACAATGGAATAGAAAATAGTCACTATGAAAGGACAGTTGCTGAGGGCGCCAGACAGTCTAGCCACCATCTCTCCTTCCAGTCCCTTCTAGTGGAAGGCATTTTATATGGAGAAAGCTTCTCAATTAATAAGGGGAGTGAGTTATAAGATTCCAAGGTTTACTATCATTTGGTTAGAGAGGCAGCTATATCTGTGGTGACATAGCTTAGAATAATAAATAAAAATAAATGATCTTTATTAGTACTAAACCTAAGAGGCAGTAGACTTATTTATCTTGTGGTTTAAAGATTGCTTTTTCCATAGGTCTATGAGGGACCCACAATTTATAACTCTTCTAGTTGCTCCTTAAACCCTTGCTGTGGCAGAAAATTAAGCTTTTTCTTCTTTTCAGGGACTCCACTCTGTATGGCCTTGGGTCTTCGTCATTTCTTTCTTTTTCCAGGACTTTTCCTTACAGTGGAAAGGGTTGGGCTTTTAACATGTGCTGGCCCTGGAGGGGGCTGACTTGACAGTCTATTAATAACTTGTATATGGGAAACTCTTGTCAACTAATCTCTTATTAAAGATTTGTACTTGACCTGTCTGCCACCAGAAGCAGACAGCTAAAATCTATGGAGCGAGACACTCTGGTTTCTAGAGAATACCTCGATCCACTATGGGTTGACATAATGGACAACCATATTCCAAATGCAGCCTCCAACTAATAATAGAATCCTTGCTTTATATATTGATCATTATTAAGTGGATGAAAAATTTGAAACTTGGTTGTTATGAGAGGCAGATATATTTCAGTTATATAAGCTGTTTTCTTTGCTAAAGGCAACCAGAGACCCAGAAAAGGAAGATTGAATTACTGGGATATGAGGGATGGAAAAAATTGTCTTTATTAGTTCTAAATGTAAGAGACCCTTGGCTTATTTATCTTGTGGTTTAAAGATTGATTTTTACCCTTAGGCCTAGGAGGGACACACAATTCATAACTCTCCTAGTTTTTCCTTAAACCCTTGCTGTAGGGGAAAATTAAGCCTTCAAAAGATGCCAGTAACCTGAATACCTAAGGATTTGCTGTTGGCAGGATTCATTCTTCTTTCTGTAGCATTATCATCAGAACTCCAGATAAACCTTCCCAGATGTAGCACACCAGCAAAGAATTCCATATTGTTATGGGATCCAGCTTTCAAAAGGTATTTGGCCTGGAGGCAACTAGCTTGATAGTCTCTCAACTTGATAATCTATTATTAACTAACTTGATAGTCTGTTATTAACATGTGTCTGGAAAACTCTTGCTGACTTAAAGATTTGTTCTCTCCCTGTCTTGGAAAATGAAATAAAATAAAATAAAAATACAAAAAGAAGGAGAAGGAAAGAAAGGAAGAAAGAAAAAAAGAAAGAAAGAAAGAAAAATGAAATTAGAAATTAAAATATTCCTAGAGATGTCATGCCTAACCCAAAGATATGAATCTCTTCAGGTGAGAAATGCAGGTCCTCTGGGAAATCATTTGAATATGGATTTAATGTATATTTTGTCTTTTGCTTGCTTAGCATCTATGGCTATTTCTAGGGGAAGGTGATCAAAGAGGTGCTCACTCTCAAAACCCACTCTGGTTGAACCTGATAAATGAGTGTCTTCTTAATCTTTGGCTCTGTGGTTCCTTGCTGGCCTCTGTAGTTCTGGCCCTGCAGCATCCATTTCTCTTTCTGCTAATGATATTCTCATTTTCCTTTGACAAAAACCTTGCACAATCTTCCTCCTTGTGGTCCAGGTTGAATTGACCTCACCACCAGGGATTCTAGCAGTAGACACCTGACTGAGACTTGTCCAATCAAAGCACAGAGCCATGTCTGTGGGGATGTAGAAAGGAGCCACTGAGGTATATGTTCCCCAGGCTGCAGAATGGTACAATCCTTGACTGCACACTCAGGATTATTCATGCTTGGGGGCACACTCCCAAGTGACCAGATCCACCAAGGCCATTGCCCCATGTGAGCTTTGCTTGTCCTTCTCTCTCCCTCCTCCCTTTGCAAAACTGTGTGACTTCTAATTGGACCATCCTCACAGGCTATCATGTTACAGGCTTCTTTGTTCTAGGACTCCCTCTTGTATAAAAGGACTGTACTTCCTTATTAAATTTAGGACTGCGTCACAGAACCTGTCTGCCGGGGCTGATTCCGTTGCTCTGTCGCCTCACCACCTGGAGGACCCCTGCATTCTGCCTCACATGTCCATAGTGATTGATTCAGTGATAGCATGTGATCTACAGGGGTCTATGAGGGCTTTGCCTGGGACTACCTGGAAAGTAGCATATTCTTTGCTGACCTGCTAGAATATGAACCTGGTCACTGGGCGGAGAAAGTGAGCTTGAGAGAGAAACCATTTCTGGGCAAATGAGAGTAGAATTGAGAAGAAACAGATTTCTGAAATTGTTGGAGCTCCTTTCCTGAAGAGGGTTCTACACCCTGGGCTCTTTAGTTTCTGTGATTGGGTGTCAATTATTAATATAATCCAGACTAGTGAAATGGCACTTGCTTAGGCATGCTTCTCTGATCAAAGTGCTACTAAGGTAGCTTCTTCACAGTAAGCAATCAGAAAGAGGATGACATTCATTATTTAAAAAACTGAGAAAAAAGAATTGTTTCTAAGGTTTCTGGTAGTAGATTTGGGATTTAGGAAAACAGTTGATATCTATAGCTAAAAATTCTCACCTACGTCCTAGTACATTTAAAATTTAATTTCCTGTCTCAGTAAACTTCTTTTTTCTTTTTGCTTCATGCCTGCTCATGGTGAAATAGGCAAATAGTAGCCCTTTCCCCCATTCTCTTACTCTCTGAAACTGCAAAGGGTGTAGGGAAGAATCCAGGTCATTGACCTGGTTTTAACCAATGTTTGGAATTCTTGCCAACACAGACCAGTAAGCAAAACCAAACCACATTTTGCCACCTACCTGTATCCAAAAAAAGCGCTGATGGGAAAATATGCCAGACACTGACAATATTGTAGACTGGGCTAGGTGGTGATGTCAGGAACAACAAAGAGTTTAAAAATAAGTCATGCCCTAAAGAACCTGAGAATGTAAAAGTGCAAGAGTTGAGTGTGTGAGATGAGTGAATATATATCATACTTCTAAAAAAGAATAATATTTTAAATAGTCACTGACAATCCTAGAGTGAGGGGTAGCTGCAGCTACTTCTTGGAACTGAAAATGGGCAGGCAGGGAATCCTAGTTCTCTTATCTCGGTCTTGATTCCCTAGGTCACTAAATCTGAGTTAATTTTTAAGCCTTCTTGGCACTGGCAGGGCCAGGACTGACCATCACCAATAGAAATCTGGAGGTGGTCCAAGTCATGCCAACTGACCTCAGAGGAGATTACTTAGTTATAAGGTTATCAAAGAACAAGATGTTCGAAATAGTTTTCAGAGGTGAAAAAACATTTAATGCTTTGAAATGCAACTAGAGATTTTCTTTTGTAACTAAAAAACTGAAGACAGGCTGTCCCAGTTGTACGCCAGCCTCCTGGTACACACTGTGTATATTAACTCACTGGCAGAGCCATGAATCAATCAGTGGTTACTGTTAGTACTGGAGGTATTATTGGTAAAGGCTATCCCAGTCCAGCCAATCTGTACACAGTGCCAGTAAAGGAAGGCAAATTAGATTTCCACATCCTAAAGGGGCCTGAGGGAGGGGAGGGATGTAGTCTTGTTCACTTTCAAATGGAATTAGCATTGAAATTAGCATAAAGCAGATCAAAGGAGAGAAAACAGAGGACAAGAATAGTGAAAATAGATGGCTGCTTTGTCGGTGCATATTTTTGACTATTACTTGCTGAAAATTATTTTTCTTTCTTGGGATAGGTTTCAAGATAACAAATCTTTTGCTATCATTATAGTATTAAATGTAGATGATTTGGCAGTTCCAAATACAGTTGATTCATTTTATATTCATGGATTTTTGCCGAACAACTGATTTTACTAATATAGGTTGTTTTTGGTTCTTTTAAACTTCATTTTAAAGAGTTAATTAAAATACTTAAAGAATTGATGCATAAGATTCAAAATAAAAAGGGCACATTAAAAAGTTTTTCCATCTAAACATTTAGTTCCCCACCTGTAGGCAACCACGTTGATGATTTATTGTGCTTTTTTCATAGACAGGCAATGGATATCAAAGCAAGTATATTTATTTCTAAAAAGTACAAGTGGAAGCCTAGTGGTCATATTCTTCTACATTTTGCTTTTTCCCCTTAACAATTGTTATGGTTTGGATGTGAAGTGTCTATCAGAAGTTCATGTGTGAGACAATGTAAGAAGGTTTAAAGGAGAAATGATTGGATCATGAGAGCCTGAACCCAATCAGCGAATTAATTCCCTGATGGGATTAACTGAGCCATAACTGAAGGCAGGTAGGGTGTGGCTTGAGGAGGTGGGTTATTGTTGTGCCTTTCTGGTATATATTTTGTATCTGGCAAGTGTAGTCTCTCTCTCTTTGCTTCTTAACATCTTGTGAGCTGCCTCCCTCCTCCATACTCTTCTGCCTTATCTTGAGCCCTGAGGAATGGAGCTGGCTGTCTATGGTCTGAGACCTGTGAAACTGTGAGCCCTCAAATAAACTCTTTTTCCTCTAAAATTGTCAGGTCTTTTAGTCACAGCAGCAAAAAAGCTGACTAAAACAATAATACATATTGGAGATCATTCATAACAGAGGGATCAATGGAGTCCTATTTAGAATCATCCCCCTCCACCCACGTTCCCTTTACTTGGTCCCGTTACTCTACTCTTCTTTATGTCCACAGCACTCAATTCTCTGCTAACACAGTGTAATTTATCTGTCATGTTTATTGCTTACCTTTCTTCTGGAACTCATAGGCATGAGGACAGATATTTTTGTATATGTATTCTTACCTCCCTGGATATATAGCACTTACAGTGGTGACTGACACATAGTAGGGTCTCTATAAATATGGTTGAATGGACAATATTGAGTAGTTTGAAGGGGAAATGGTGGACTGATAAGAGATTATAAGAAAGTATGTAGAAATTTAAGATCTTTGAAGTGATTCAGGTAAAAAATGGAGAGGTTAAGAGCCATGCTTCACCGGCTAAAGTAGAATGTTCAGGTAACTTGCCTGTCCTGATTGCCAAACATTCTGATGCTAAAATTGTTCAGAAAAGGCCAAATGCCTCTGGCTACTTTATCTCTTTCTATTCCCAGGTTTTTGCTTTTTTTTTTTTTCCAGGCTCTTTTTTCATCTATAACCTTTTCATTTAATTACTTCTTTCCCAACTCCATATCTCCTATGCTTGCAATAGCATTTTGTGAAAATATAATAGAGTTCTTGGGCCTTTATTCTGAAAGCATTTCTGTAGTGAGATATTGCTTCCTAAGTCCCCAGAGTCAGCAGCTGTAAACAGGCTGTGGAAAGATGTCCAGCATAATTCATTATATAGAAGGAGTGGATGCTTTCCTCCTTGTGTTATAGAACTGCACAGCAGCCAGTATGAGTTTTGATTCCTTGCAACTGACAATTTTTGTGTGTGTGTGTAATGACTACAGGAAAAAGGAGGTGAACATGTTCTCTTAATTGGTGTAAGAATTTTTTTTTATCATTAAGAAAAGGATGTGAATAAAACAAAATAAATATCTTACTCCACCAGTCCCCTTCAGATATCTGCTTTGGGTATGCTGGTGGGTATTTGGAAATGGTCTTAGTTTGTGACTCCTTGAATTTTGTAAAGTACTGATAGATTTTATTCATGAATAAAACCACAAGGGAAAGATTATTTAGAAGTAGTAGGGAGATAGGTTGTAATGTTTCATGTCATTTAAATGGAATTAATTAAAACCTTAAATAAGAACTCTTTTAACACTGAACTTAAATCCAGGGCCCTTTATAACTTAATGGCTCTTTTCCAAGAAGATCATTCATATGCAAGAGAAATATTTTGATTGAAATTTAAATAGAGAATATCATCAAAGCTTGCCAAAATCCACTTTTAGAAATAAAAGATCATTATTATTATCAGTGGGAGTTCACACCAGTTGGCTCTGGTGCCCGCTTCTTCTCTTCGGAAAGTAAAACCTCATTTGTTTTGGGGGAAGAAATCAAAACAAAGGACATCCGAGGACAATGATAAAGTCAAATTCATGGGTTCCAATTGTAGGCATCTTCTGAGACTTTCACCAAGGGATGTTTTAATAATAATGCCAATACCACTACTAATAAATGCATTTACATAGAACTCTTCTGAACATTTTACCAATATTGACTTATTTAGACAAGAACCCTAAGATGCAGGAATGATTATAACTTCCATTTTATAAATAGGGAAACTGAGACATAGGGTGTATTAGTACAATAAAGTACTTCCTGATCTCAGGTTTCATAGTTGCTTCAAAGGGAAAAATATTGAGATATATTTATTTTACATCCTTCAACATCATCACATATGAAAATGCAAAACATGAAGAAATAGTCGTTTGGTAAAAAGTATTAGGAAATCGGGAGTCTCCCATTGACCGTGGATTCACTGTACACCAGCAACTGTGCTAGGCATTGTGGGAGGTACCAAAGAAGGACAAAACAAGATTCTTCCTAGAAAGTTTTAAGATTTTTAAAACAAGGATAAGGAGGAATGAATTACATACGTATCATTAAACACAACAAATATTTTCATAAAACATTTATACCTTTGCATGCATACTTTTAATTTTTAAGTAACAATATGATTTCTAGTTTGAAAATGTGGAAAATGTTTCTGAAGCTGGATATGTGAAGGCCAAATCACCATACTTTGGCATCTAGCTTTAAAACTTTTAGGACATGTCAAAGATGTCGAATACAAAAATGAATATCTACATTTGGTATCATGTAGTCTCCTTTTTTTGAATAAGTATAAGTTGGTCTACACAGATACCATTTTCTTTTTGTAGTACATTTAGAGTCTTTTCTACAATTATCTTAGAACTTTGTAAATACAAAAGTATTTGTTTAGGAGAATTGACTAGTTATCACTAGAACCAGAAATTATTTAAATGCACAGAGTTAATTTAAACACAAATATAGACAGTATATCTTAATTCAGGCATAGTTCAGTGTGGGTTGGGTGATACTTAGCCTATTTCACTAGAGAATTAGGAACACCCTCAGGCAGCGGTGACTAAGGGGACATAATCCTGCTTTCACATCCCACACTGGCCTACACCCTACAATGCTGGTCTGGGCACACCTTATTTCAGAGATGACTGCTGGGAATTCCTTATTTGGGTCTGTAATTTCTCCAAGTTAAGACTCTGAAATACTTTAATGCTTTGTCTAACCACGCAGATTGTATCAACTCTATTTGTATTGTGTAGCTACATATATTCCTGATTTCTTGTACAGCTCTGCAAATTCCAGTAATGCAATTTATGAAATGTTATTTTAAAAAAAGATATAAAATCATCTACTAGTATAATTTGTAGGAAAAAATAATGTTGTATGTTTTGTATTGTATGGTATACTTTGTACTGTATGCTTAAATCATCTTTTATTAAGTTGTATAGCTAGAGTATGTGTAATTTTAGGACTATTTGATGGTTGAATTATGTTCCTTAAGAAGATATGTCCTGGTTCTAATCCCTGGTACCTGTGAATGTGACCTTATTTGGAAATAGGGTAATTAGTTAAGGATCTAGTGATGAGATTATCTTATTCTGAATTTAGAGTGATCCTGAATATAATTACTGGTAAGATAAAGGAGAGGAAAATTAGAGGAACGAAGACAGAAGACCATATGAAGACAGAGTAAGAGACTGGAGTTACACAGCCTGAGACAAAAATTGCCAAGGGTTGCTGTAGCCACCAGAGGTAGGAAGGAGGCATAGAACAGATTTCTCCTTAAAGCCTTCAGAGAGAACCAGCCCTGCCTGCATCTTGATTTTTGACTTCTGACTTCTAGAACTGTGAGAGAATAAATTTTTATTGTTTCAAATCTCCTATTTTGTGTAATTTGTTACAATAGCTCTAGGAAGTGAAGCCAATGTACTTGGCTTTAGGTTAGGAAACTAATGAATTCTGGCTCTAGTGATACCATGAAGATTCCCCTATTACTGACTACTGCTTCCTTTACGGTTGTTTCCTGTCTCTTATCTCATCCATGTCCACTGTGGCTAGGGGAAAGGCTATTTCTCCCACCCTTTATAGTACAAACCAGCCAATACCAACAACAGTAATCAACCAACCAACTAAATAAAAAGAAAAGAAATGTAGTTCTGTGGGTTTCTTTCTTCCTTTCTTTGGTACTGGGGATCAAACCCAAGGTCTCCCATGTGCTAGGCAAAGGTTCTACCATTGAGTCGCACCCCCCGCCACCCCATGGTTTTGCTTTTGAAGTATTTCATGTGTGCTTTGTATATGCTCTTAACAAAGTTTCCATTGTTCTCATACATTTATTAATATTTTTAATGAACAATGATTATTGCAGGATTTGGGTGATACAAAAAAATCTGTGTAGAATCTGGAGCTTTCTAGAGAAGTTTTAATCAAACTATTATAGAGAAAAGACACACTTGGCCACATGATCTTTGATACTTAAGGTTGCCATTGTACATTATGGATTTTCAGGACATGGAGAAAATCTTGCTGTGCTGGGATAAATGAAGGAACTCCACTACATTCATCTTCCTTCAGGGCCCTTCTGAGGAGACAGTTTCATAGTAAAGCAAATTTCTTAGATGTTACTTCTCAGAGCATATCGGTCTCCACATCCACAGACCTTAATCTTCTCCCTACCTCTGTGCTCTCTGAAAACTTGGTGAAGTCTTAGTAATTCTAGAAGGTGAAAGCTGGTGTTCATTTAGTTAGTTAGCACACTCACAGAACCCTAATCATATTTGTGATTTTTACAACAGGGACAACCGGGAGCTCTTAGCGTGGTGTTTGTGCTTTCAGATGGAGAGGGCGAATCATTAATTTAGCTCAAACTGAGAATGGCTTCCAACTGTGAATGCAGGCTCCGCACCATGGAACCATGGAGTACTGTGCTATGATCGTAAACACCTGTGACTGCCATAACCATCATCACTGGTACTTTTGTATTTCCTCACATGCTACAGCTATCCTGAAATATTGTTAATATTGTTAATATAGTTACTAGCTCTGCTACCAATTTTGTTATTTCTCATCATAATAAAGAAGTTACATATTCATATGTCACAAAGCTGTCTCTTAACATTTTTATATATTGTAAGGTTTCAACTACTTTTTAATTGCAAGTCAATTTCCCTGGCTTTGCCAGCCCATTCTATTTTAGGCATTTATGAATGCCAGTCTGAGCAGTCCACATACTTCACCTGACTGACAAAGGGGTATATGGCACAAAAAAGTTCTCACTCCTGAATTAGCTCTTAGAAAGGCAGACAACTAAGATCTGTGGCCACTAAATCATTTGTTTCTTCAGAAAACTGACTGACTTAGCACATTTCAGTCATGGGCATAGATGAATGAAAAGTCACATTCCAATTTGCCAAAATGATCCTTGTTCTTGTTTTCTTTAATTACTTTACATTTTCTTTGCATTTTGTGTAACAACTCTTCTTGCTATCACACTGAGCAAGTTTTATTAGGCTTTCTGCCAACGGGTACCCTTGGTTATGATCATCCGTCAACCGCAGCCCTCCATTTTGGTTTTGCATATGTAGAGTCTTTACGCTGCTTTGCTCATTCATTGACCTACCCTATTTGATTTGTTATTGGCAATGGGAAACACACTGCTCTCGGAATGTTAGGGCTGGAAGGCACAAAGTCATTTCGTGGGAAAAGAGTGACAGGAGAAGAAGGTCATGTGGAAACGGACTCATGGAATTTCCTTTATGGAAATGAAAATGCTCTGTTTATGCTTCTGGACCTTTCATACTGGAAAATTATTCTGTCAATATGGCTTTCTGAGAGCGGTTAGGTATGGCTGAATTAGCTGGTATGCTGTGTAATTACATTCCTTTCCTCTGATGTTCAAGGCTATTGGAGCTGTTTGTTATTTTTGGCTCTCCTTAGGGCTAGTGACAACACACTGCTCTTTTTTTCCTTGGCTAAAGAAACCACCATCCACAGAAATATCCACGTGTGTATTTGCACCTATGTGTTCGGGTTGCAGAGTTGTTTATTCATGCCTCAGTGTTTGCTAAGGGCTGGCTCTCCCCTTTCACAGGCCACATCATCCTGGCTTGAGTAGCACTCTCCTGCAGCTTCACAGAGGGTAGAAGACCTTGTGCTCTCTTGACATTTTCCTTCCCAAATCACATTGGTGCTTTTGTCCCCTCCAGAATCTTGTTTCTACCAATTTTACTCTCTTTTATGCATTTTCAATCTCTGAGGGTGTTGGTCCTTCCTCTCTGATCTCCTACTGCCAGAGTTAGGTCAGTCAAAAAGATAAAAGAGGAAAAACAAAAAATAATAAAGAAAAGGAAAAAAAAAAGTCACAATCAGGCCTCACTTCTTTATTTCTGTTTTTCTTCACACCATCTTAAAAGATTTCTCCTAACTTGCTCCTAACCACTTAGTCCAAAGATCTTTGTAATCTGATATTCTCTTTCATGAATCTACTGAAAATGTTCAGCTACTACTAACTGTGAATCTAGGGGATATTCTCAAATTCTCAATTCCCCTGACTGCTCCAAGATACTTAAAACTGTTGACCACCTGCTCTGTTAAGCTCCTTGGCATCACCAACATTTTGCTGTCCTGATTTCTCCTGCTTTTCTTGTGTTTTTTTTTTTTTTGTCCACATGTAGGAATCTATATATTCCTACATGTGGACACTCCCCAAGGCTTTATCTTGTCATTTTTTCCTCCATCTTAAAGCCCTGCCTGAGTCAATCCTGAATGCAATGGAAGGACTCCCGTGTCTGTAGCTCTGCTCTAGTCTTTCCTTCTGGGCTGTGGACATTCCCTGCAATGCCAGGCACTTGCCTCAGGATTGCCTGACCTCCAGCTCCTTACACCATCCTCTTGGGGACTTCAGGTTTCAGTCACTGCTGTAGCCTTCCAGACTTGGGGCAGTTATCTTTGGCTCCCCTTTTCCCTTGGCATCCCAGATAGTCAATTAGTTGCTAAGTGTCATCCAGTCTTCCTTCTCAGCATTTTCATACCTTTGTTCTCTTTGCTTTGTTAAGTCTCATACTTAATTCCCAGTTGATCCCTCTTTTCTATCCCTTCCCTGCCCCCTTCCTCCACTCTCACATCCATTCTATCCTACACACTACCTCCTGGTTCATTTTCCTAAAGCAGTGGTTTTTTTAGTTTTTTTTTTTTCCTTGGAGTGCTAAAGACAATTTTATTGAACTTCCTAAAACGTCTGTTGGTATCTAAACATCCTTTTTAATTGCACACGGGTCATACTGTTCATTATTTCAATTAGGTCAAACAGGTCACTACACTGGAACATAAAATTGAGACCTTTATGTGGGAGGTATTTTCTATGTAATTAGGTCCAGACTGAATTCTGTTCATGACAAGAGAAAATAATTCAGAACGTCTTCATGATGTCAAGTAAATAGGTACTTATTAATCATAATGGCTATTTATTGGAGCTTTCTCTGTGCTAAAGCAGTGTTAGGATTAGTCTGGAAAAAATCCATCCAATTCATTGTTCTTGGATGAGCTACATGCATACACCTTTGAAGCCCAGGCTGTGAAACCATTTCCTTCCCTTGGTGGAGCAGAGAGGTTGCAGCTATAGATAACAGGTACCCAAAATGACCTCTTCCTCCTTCCCTCCCTCCCACTCTTCTTTTAAATTTTCTTTGCTTTCTTCCCTTTCTTGCTTTTGACTACTGTGCTCTAGAGAACAGGCTAATATTAACCGGCTTCACACAGAGTCTGAAATGTCAGTATTTAAGACCCTAAATATTAGTATTTAAGTAATGGAAACCCACTCAAGTTAGATAAAAGAAAATGAGACAGAAGCCTAAGGATGCTGATGTCTCTGGGTCTCAGAGGCCTGCAGGGACCACACCCTCACTGTGCGCTCCCTGCGTGGCTGCACTTGATTCCCTATGTCTGCTGCCTTCTCTGACATTTGTTGTCAGGGAAGAACGTGGTCACTCATAGCTCCCAAATTCAAAAATCATCCAAAACATAGGTGTCTATTTCTTCCACCTTGCTTATTTTCTGGAAACTCTCACTTGTCCTTTAAAATCTTTGCCTTCTTTGTGACAGCTTCCAGAAATTTCCGAGAAGTTAGTCATCACCCCCACCCCCGTGTCCTCACTAGTACTTCTGATGTAGTTCTAATAAGCACTGTTTTCACTGTACTGTTAAATGTTGAGGCTGCGAGTTTATCTAAGGGGGTGAGGAAGATTTATTCATTTTTCTATTCCTTTTAAGCAGCAAAAGCAGGGTGTGGCATAGAATCTCTTCATCCTAAGTGCTAATTTAAGGAATGAATCCCTAGGATCACTTTTTCTCAGTAATGCATAGTATTAAATGGATTTCATGAGCAAATGTGTCAGCATGTTCTCTCACATAGAACAGTAACATAGCATAGTGTGTAAAAAAATGGGCTCCAGAACTAGGGTTCTGGGTTGAACCCTGGCCCTGAACTTACTAGCTGTGTGACCAGGGTTAGGTTGGTTAACATCTCTGTGCCTCAGTTTTATTTTCTACAAAATGGAACATTAATACTGCCTATCTCATAGAATTATATTAAATAATATAATATTTTCAAAGTGCTCAGAGCAATGCCCAACTTAATGAGTTCCTAGTAAATATAGCTATTATTATTAGAAAAAATTCAATATATGATGACTGAATTTAGTAAACTGGGGAAACAGGGAAGATTGAAGTGTGGCATTTTCACTCAATAGTGCTTTTGCTTGTTTTTCTTTGTGTCCATTGATTTCTTAAATTTCTCACATTTTTCCTGTCTTATCTCATTCTTCTTCGTCGCCTTGACTTGAATGGTAGAGGTGTTAGCAATAATCAGAGGGAGAATTGGAGTTGAAAATGCCGTAGTTCTTGAATGCTGGAAGAACCAGAGTACACCGTAAAAATAAAAAGGAATGGATGTATATGAGTCGCTTGGAAAGGTTCCCGGGTGTGGGCCTAAAAGGTTTCAGGAGGGGTATGTAAACCAAAGGGAATGTGAATTGGCCAACAAATAAAATGCATTTGATATCTTTTACCCTTCTTAGCTATTCAGCTAATTCAGTTCTTAAATTAATGCAAATAAAATTCTACCAACATTTTAAGTGAACTTTACTTCCTTGTTTATTAAGAGACTTAGGGCGCCAAGGTTGGGATTTCCTTATTTTTTAAAAAGTTTACTCTTCAAGGTGTATACCTATAAATCTTCATCTTTCTTTATGTTAATTCCAGAATCCCTTTTGCAGCATTTTTTAAAAAAAACATATTGTTGGTTGTACTTTGATGTTTGTGGTTGCATGAAATATGATCTAGCCTGGTCTGTTTGCACCACGATGTCCTTGAAATTCTAGGAGTATCTGATCATCTCTCTTCAGCTCCTCATAGTATAGTGGTTGCGTACTATAGAACAGAACTGTAGAATTTTGACTGGAAAATTTTCTTTCTTATTTTTGTGGTAGTAGGGATTGAACCTGGGGGTGCTCTGCCACTGAGCTACATCGGCACCCCTGTAAAAAAATGTTTTGAGACAGTTTCTCACCATACTGCTGAGGCTGGCCTCAGCCTCCAGAGATTACAGGCATGTACCACTACCCAGGCTGACGGGAAACTATTATTCACCATATTGGTCCTGAAATTTGTTGTGGTTGTAGTTCAGAACAGTGATACAAATGTGTTTTACTAAATACCTTTAGCTTTACCAGATCAGTTCATTAAATAAACAGGTACTAACTTTTAAATGTGTTGTGTTTCCTATATAATCAGTTATTTGGGAAATCAAGTGGGATGAGACAGGGGGTGAGGGTGGCTCACATGCTGTTGTGTTTGAATGAGGTTGATTTCAAGACCGGAATTCAGCATGAGATGTTAAATGCATTATTCAAACACTGGGGAAAAAAGCCTAAAGTTAGATTAAAAAAATAAATCTTACATGAAGTAACTTGGTTCTTAGTAAGTAGAATGTTCAGTTTGGGTAATAAGATGAGCATAAGAGAGAAGCATATACGCTTTGGTAATTGGAAGCTACAGCAAAGCTATCCACGAATGACTGGAAATAGATTCTGATGAGACATTAACCACAGAGGGGAAGCTCGAGTGGCTTATAAGGCCATCAAAATTCAAAGGTAAGAGAGCATGCTTATTTACAGTGTTCTTTATTAAAGATGCTGGATGGGTGCCTCTCAAGGTCAAGGGGAAACACAAGTTAAATGAACTGCTTCCCTGGTTTTCTTCAAGGCCTTGCTTAAAAACTATGCCTAATTTAATAGAGGCAGCCAGATAAAGTGGCCTTGTTTTCTTAGTTTTCAAGGTGCAATGAAGCAGAAATTGTGGCCCAACTCTTCTGTTTTCATATTTTCCTGGAATAGCCCGTTTGTGTAATTCTCTACAGTTATTTTTATTACTTTTGATTGCTCAAATGTGAGTTGAGTCAGTACGGTTTTTGCCACAGAGCTTCTGAATTAGTAAAAATAACAATCTTCTTGTGGATGCATGTTCGTTATGGAGAATTTTGCCAGTGCGAAGGTGGTGGGATGCATGGAGACTTTTGATTAAGTAAGAGACTAATAGGGATACTTCTGTTTCCTCTAGTTATTCCCCACAACCACAAAAATTAGGAAGAGGTGATGGACAGCACAGATTTAAAGTTCTAAATTGGCTAACAAAACTCTAAAATGTGACATGATTATATGTATTTTTTTCTTTTTTGGTTCAGATTAGGAGTGAGGAGAGATCTAAATTCAAAAGAACCTCTATTTAGTACTTTGAAAATGTATTTTTTACATCAATTTTCCTTTTTTATTTTTACAGAGTGCATTTTGATTTATTGTACACAAATGGGATACTACTTTTTGTTTCTATGGTTGTGCATAATGTAGATTCATACCATTTGTGTAATCATACATGTACATAGGGTAATGATGTCTGTCTTATTCTACCATCTTTCATATCCCCACCCCCTCCTTCCTTTTATTTCCCTCTACATAATCTAAAGTTTCTAAATTCCTCTCTTCCCCTCCACCCCACCACCCCCATTATGTATCATCATCCACTTAATAGAGAAAACACTTGGCCTTTGGTTTTTTGGGCTTGGCTTATTTCACTTAGCATGATATTCTCCAATTCTATCCATTTATCTGCAAATGCCATAATATTATTCTTCTTTATGGCTGAATAATATTCCATTGTATATATATATATATCATTATTTTTAATAGCAGTAAAATACATGTGGCATAAAAATGACATCTTCATAATTTTAAGGGTACAGGTGAATGGCATTGTTCATTCATATCTTTGTGCCATGGCCACCACCATCTACTCCAGAACTCTTGTTTAATACTGTTTGTGAGGTAGAGTTCTCTTGTCTCTAACTTACCAGGTATGAGCATCAAAGAGTAGAGCTAACTTAAGGAACACAGGAAATATGAATCAGGACTTAAAGTAGAATTTCACAATACATATTGGCATGAGTAGAAAAGGATGAAATGGCAAGTGAACTGCGTTTCAAGCAATTTCATGATATTCGAGAAGCACCATTTATCTAAAAATAGACAATGTGGTCCTGCATCTGATGTCCCTATGAAATTCCAGCTCCCGAATTCTTGTTACCTGTTTTATTGTCAAGGATTAAATTGGATACTGTGTGCTGTGTTCCGCTTTGGCCGCAAATTGAATGAATGGCAGGGGTCATCAGGCTTATTCTGGGGTGTCAAAGAGGCTCTTTGCAGCTCTCCAGAGGTTAATAACCTCTTTTTCGGTCAGTCTCAAGTCTCCCACATCCGCAATAGGCAGAACTTTAGGTCACGGAGAGAGCTTTCTTTTCCCAGGCAGGAGAATTCATTCCCCATGTCCTGCATGTTCAGAGAAGTGTGAGAAGGATGGGTAACAGACACGACGACAAGGGACCAAGCAGCCTGATAAAGGTGGGAACCGTGGGAAGGCCCGGGAGGGTCTCTTCCTTTGTGTTAAGTGGGGGCAAACTTGACTTCAGGGCAGGGATGGGCTGCAGAGTGGCCAAGGACTGAAGAGCACATGTTTTCCCCTTGAAATTGCCTCAGTGTAAGAATTGGTTATACAGTATTTTTAAAAAGGTCATAAGGGTGAAATTAATAGGAGATTACTACCAATATTTAACAAACCGAAATAAAGAAAACAGAAAATACCACAATGAGTGCCGTTCACAAAACTTTCTGTGGCTGTGTTTGCGTGTGTTTCGTTTGTTTTCCTGTGGGTGTGTGTGTGTGTGTGCATGTGGGTGCTATAGATGGGTGTCTGTGTCAATGGGAAGTTTACTTCCTACCATGAGTCACTGAGAAAAGTGTTAGAATCCACTAGGGTCAGAACCACTTTCGATTTTTAGTTTGATTCCCTCAATATATTAACTAACATCTGGACATAAATAAGCATATGTGCTTACTTTTTTTTATCCGAATGAGTCTTACTAACTCAAGCTAATAGAGCATCAGCCTGTACGTGGGAATGATAATTTATGATTAAAAATTGCTAATGTTCTCCATATTGCCTAATATTGTTTTCAGAGTACTCTGTTTACTGTGGTTCTTGGGAATAGGAAACATTTTTATCCTCATTTTACAGAACAAAGAAAGAGAGCTGAAGCGCCTGGTCCCAGTTCATGTAGCTGGTGTGGGGCCAGGCAGGATTTCATCCCACACGTTTAGTCAATAACGCTGACAACAGCTCCACTATATCACTTTCTACTATGCTGAACAGAAGCACTTTATAAACAAACAAACAAAATTACCTTTCTTACACCAACCTGAGTCTTTGGGAACACTTGGTTCAAAGTGATTGAAATAACATGATTACTACTCTTTTCTGAGTTTCAGTTCAGAAAACACCTGCCTTGTTCCTTAGTCATCGGTGTGGTGGACAGATGAGCTATACCTATCTAAAAATAGGCTAAGTTACAGTTTATTCTCCTCTTGTATGAAGAACAATGGCACCCATGAACATTGAACTGTGTTTATTAAACACACTGACTTTCACTTCAAATTCTCAAGTTTCCTAGATTTGGTAGGCAGCTACTGAATGGGGCCCAGAGAATGAGTACATCATTCTTGAAAATAAAAAACAGGTAAACGTTATTGAAGACCACTTTTCAGGCATTTTACTGTCTCATGAGTTGAGGGGGGCAGGGAAAGAGAGAGAGAGAGAGAGAGAGAGAGAGAGAGAGAAGTCAGAATTAAAAAAGAAAGAATTGTCACTATCTACTTTGGATGATTGAATTATGTTGAACAAATTTGTGCTATTTTTATCATTCACACACAAAGCCCCATTACTCCTCAGGACTTCATATTTCTGGTTGCTCCCCCAAACTCCCAACTGTCAATGTCCATCCACAGCAGTGTACCTGGTTCTGTGCAGTCAGCTAGAATTGCTTGGCTATTAACTATCCTGGAGCAGCTTTCCAATGACTGACAGCCCAGTTTCTTCATACCAGGTCTTAGATGGATTAATCCTGAAGTATAAATTAACTCAGAATTTTCCTGGCAGATTATGTTCTAAGTCCCCAGTATGGTAGATGGTAGTGGTAAGTTGTCAACTAAGTAGAAATTCTCTTCCTTCCTGTCATGTGATATTACAGATGTCCCATGAAAAAGTAGTGTCTGGGTGGGCAGGTGATTTTCTATGTACATTTGGAGATGAACAAATGACCCAGTCAGTGCTTTTTAAAAATTTTTTTGGTACTGGGAATTGAACCCAGGGGCACTCCATCACTGAGCCACATCCCAGCCCTATTTTGTATTTTATTTAGAGACAGGGTCTCACTGAGTTGCTTAGGGCCTCGCTAAGTTGCTGAGGCTGGCTTTGAACTTGCAATCCTCCTCCCTCAGCCTCCCAAGCTGCTGAGAATATAGGCGTACACCACCACGACCGGTCCCAATCAGTGCTTTTGAAAGCGCTTGCTTGTTAGGGCTTATTTTCTTGTGGTTTTGTGGTACCTGAGATTGCTACCTAAAGGTGTTGAAGCTAACCTGTTGGACGATGAGAGATGACTTGGATAAGTGGTTCCAGCTAGAGACCCCTAGTCCAATTATTGTGTGTGACTAGTGAAAACCAACTAGATCTATTCAAGTGGCCAGCTGAATGTAGACATCAGCTGAGCCAATCAAAGATCCACCAGCATGACCCATAAAAGTATGAAAGATTATACACATTTGTTTTTGAAAGCCATAAGGGTTGGAGTGGTTTGCCATGCAACATAATAGAGTGACAGCTTACTCTCCAGTGACTTTCTTCTCTTCTTTGTATCTCTTTCCTATTCTGCTACTGGAGTTTCCTGAATCTCTCAATAAATGCTTACTTATATTTTTGCCCCAGCATCTATTTCTTGAGAAATTCAAATTATGTTTTGCACACACTGAATTCTTCTTCCTTAGGCATTCTTTTCAGGAATTGCAGGTTGTTAAGAGGCACTGAACAAAATATACAGAAAAACAAACAAACAAACAAACAAAGACAGTGCCCTTTTGAATAGCTCAGCAGCACTCAGCTTTGACAAACTCACCGGTCAGAATGTTCTTTTCTAGACTGACACACTCCCAGTTCCTCCAAAGTTGGAATGTAATGCATGCTCTTTGCCTTTCCCTAGCATGACAGTAAAAATCCGTTATAAACCACTAGGTTGGGGAAAATTTGTCCTAGGCTTGAGTTGATGTGACAATTTGATCACATTCCTCTTTACAATGAATAAGGAAAGGGTAATTATTCCTATGAACCTTTAATCTGTTTTTCTTTTCTTTTGCTTCTTGGTATTGGAGATTTAACCCAGGGACACATCGCCTCTGAGCCATATCCCCAGTCCTTTTTTATTTTTTAATTTTGAGACAGGATCTTACTAATTTGCTGAGGCTGGCCTTTAACTTGTCATCCTCCTGTCTCAGCCTCCTGAGTTACTGGGATTACAGACATGCCACTGTGCCTGGGCTGTTTTCTTCTTTAATCAACTCATGGTTAGTGTTATCTGAGCAAATCATAGAAGTTCATAAGCTTAGCAGTGGTCTTATGAATCAAACAATCTCAATTTCCTGTGAATTTTTCCTAGGGAGCAAAACTGGAACTTGTTGACTCTATTGTAACTAGATTATTAGACAGCAGAAAGTTTACCAGGAAATCATAAAGAAATACTAATTCTTTTCAATATCATGTTGGGGGCAGTGGGGCAGAGAGTATTAGGAAGCAGGCATGCTTGGGATAAAGGGAAATAAAAGGAAGACAGATATTATCTATAGATAGATATATTCATAAACTTGCAAAGGGTTTATAAAAACCCTTTGATATAAATAAGGTTTTAAATGTGGTTGTGTGGATCAGTTTTTCTAGAATGTTTCTTTTCATAAATTATATGGGGATGATATGAATAGTAAAATACCTATTAAAATATTATCACCATGCATCAGAGGTTAGTGTGGTAATTCATATTTCAAATGCTTAAAAACGGTTCTTGCATTTGCCACCTCACAGTGAGCACTACGGCAGGATGTACAGACTTCTATCCTTGATTATTTATTCTATCAGCATCTTTATCCAGGAAACTTTGCATTTGTTTGACATGACTTTGGGACTATTAATATTACTTTGACTTCCTTTTGTAGCCCTCTGACACTGCTTCATTTTAAGAGTAGTTGTTATTTATTATCATTTCAAGGTGGCAAGATAGGACTATGTCTAAGAAGTATCACACAAATTATTCTCTGTCATTGCAATGGATAGCTGCTTTTATTTTCAGACCTTAGCTGCACACAAACAGCATTTTCTTCATAACAGAGTTTTAAAATAAATATAGTTTTTTATTATAAGGTACTGTGCATTCATTAGCTCTAAAAGCAATAATTATAATAAAAATTATATATAATTCAAATACTTAAGGGCAAATTAACACTTTAACTAAATTGTCATTATACTATATTTGAAAACACAATGCATTTTGAGCTTAAAGCTATGCTATAATAGCTTTCAAAAACCTCTAAATATTTGAACATTGTATTAATGACTTTGTTGGAACTCCCTATATGGATCTCCCTAGCTCATTTTATTTAGCCACTGTAGGTAGACATTTATGTCATTTCCAAATTTTTGTGATAACAGTGACACATAAAACCGACATTCTTATAACTGAATCTTTTTGTGCATCTCTGATTATTATTTTGGTATGAATTCCCAGAAGTAAAATCACCATGTCAAAAAGTAGTACATTTTTGAAGCTTTTGGTTTATTTTTCTTGTAAAGAGATCATAACTATTTCCACTGTCTATGGATACATTTTTATGTTTTTGTTGCTTCTGACAACCTCAATTTTATGTTCAATGGCCAACAAGTATGTTCCTCACCTAATAAGTAAGGATCAATCAATCTATCATCTATCTATCTATCTATCTATCTATCTATCTATCTATCATCTATCTATCTATCTATCTATCTATCTATCTATCTATCTATCTCTCTATCATCTATCTATCTATTCACTTATGTTTCTAATAAAATGCCTAAGAACACATATATGCCATGTATCCTTATCTATTATACTTTATAAAAGAAATCTGGTATTTAGCAGTGGTGTGAATCCATCTCAAAAGATCACACTCAAACCTATTGTAACCTTACCTGGTCCTCCACCCATGTCCAGTGGGTTTTATAAGAATGGCAGGAAAAACACTTGATATTGTGTGGCACAAAAGCCTCAGTACTTGTACCCCTACCATATTTGCTTGGTGATCATATCACAATTCAATTCACCATTGCTGTATAAATCAGAATGAGCCACTGCTTTGGCCTTTTCAGTTGCAAACAAATGGGCTTTACAGAAGATTAGAGGACAAACAAAATTCATTTTGTGTGATATAAAAATTAATACATGAAATCTTGATTTTTTTGCCTTTGAACCTAATGGAAACTATTTTGCAGGTGGAATGAGACCATGAAATAAGACAAAATTGAAGTTACACTCTTCTTGCCCCCTAGATGTCATATCTCTAAGGGAATGTGCTTGGTTAAGGTAGGCAGAGTTATCGGAAAAGCCATGTAACAAGAGGAAAAAGACCTGTAGGAGAGACCTTGCAAGGCAGCTGTTTCAATAGGATGAGCCAATCTGACATCTTTTTTGCCTCCTTTCCAAGTCTGGTCTTCCTTTCCTGCGTTCTGTTCTGGGATTTTGTTTATCGTTACCCATTGCTGCTGACTTTCTACCCCCCAAGGCTCTTCCCATCCTAAAGACTCAGTGTGCCTCACTATCTGGCAGATGCTCTGAAATAAATCAGGTGGGCAAGCGGCTCCCTGTGCAGGCCTACACAAAGGGCTCTCCTCCTGAGGGATGTGTCTGCTGCTATTGCCCAACCCAGGAGATGGGAGGGACTGAGGCAGAGTCGGTCACAATCCTCCACACACACTTTGACATTCTACCTGCAAATGGTACTAGCCCAGTACTTCAATTTTAATCATTATTATCCAATTAGAAAATATTAGTTGTGAACTTCCTATGCATCATTTACTTCTAAATAGTGCAAATTTATGATCATAATAGAAGATAAAATTTAGTAGGACTGACAGATAATTAACACATACACAGCAGTTTTAATTTTCTGCCTTCCTTCCTTCCTTCCTTTCTTCCTTCTTCCTTCCTTCCTTCCTTCCTTCTCCCTTCCCTTCTCCCTCCCTCCTTTCTCTCTTTCTTTCCTTCCTTCTTTCCTTCCTTCCTTCTTTCCTTCCTTCCTTCCTTCCTTCCTTCCTTCCTTCCTTCCTTCCTCTTCTCCTTTCCTTCCTTCCTTCCTTCCTTCCTTCCTTCCTTCCTTCCTTCCTTCCTTCCTTCCTTCCTTCCTCTTTCTCTCTCTTTCTCCCTTTCTTTCTTTCTTTCTTTCTTTCTTTCTTTCTTTCTTTCCTTCCTTCCTTCCTTCTTTTTCTTTCTTCCCTTCCTCCCTCCCTCCCCTTCTCCCTCCCTCCTTTCGCTTCTCCCTCCCTCCTTTCTCTATCTCTTTCTTTTTCCTTCCTTCCTTCCTTCCTTCCTTCCTTCCTTCCTTCCT
>JAJEJO010000327.1:666881-704631 GCA_020662805.1 Glaucomys volans
TTCCTTCCTTTCTCCTTCCTTCCTTCTTTTTCTTTCTTCCCTCCCTCCCTTCCCTTCTCCCTCCCTCCCTTCCTTTTTCCCTCTCTCCTTTCCCTTCTCCCTCCCTCTTCTCTCTTCTCACTCCCTCCTTTCTCTATCTCTTTCTCTCCTTCCTTCCTTCCTTCCTTCCTTCCTTCCTCGTCTCCTTTCCTTTCCTTTCCTTTCATTTCCTTTCCTTTGTTCTTTCTTTCTTTCTTTCTTTCTTTCTTTCTTTCCTTCTTTCCTTCTTTTTCTTTCTTCCCTCCCTCCCTTCTTCCCTCCCTCCCTCCCTTCCTTCCTTCTCCCTTCCCTTCTCCCTCTCTTCCCTTCTCCCTCCCTCTCTCCTTTCTCTCTTTCACTTTCTTTCTTTCCTTCCTTCCTTTCTTCCCCCTTCCCTTCCCTTCCCTTCCCTTCCCTTCCCTTCCCTTCCCTTCCCTTCTCTTCTCTTCTCTTCTCTTCTCTTCTCTTCTCTTCTCTCTCTCTCTCTCTCTCTCTCTCTCTCTCTCTTACTCTGTAAAAAGGGTTGAACCCAGGGGTGCCTAACCACAGAGTCACATCAACAGCCTTTTTCTGTCTATATTTATAGACAGGGTCCTGCTAAGTTGCTTAAGGCCTCAATAATTGTTGAGGCTGGCTTTGAACTCGACATCCTGCTGCCTCAGCCTCCTGAGCTGCTGGGATGACAGGCATGTACCACTGTGCTTGGCTATGCAGCAGTTTTCTGACGCTATGTTAGGAATGACAAGTGCCATGAAGAAAATTCAGGAGAATATGGTAAGGGAGGTACTTCTAGATGGGAAGTCAGAGAAGTCTTTCTCAGAAGATGGCGTCTGAGTGGAGAACTGAAGGGAGATCTGTCTAAGCCATAGAAATACCTACAGGATATACAGATGTTCTGATGGGGAAACTAAGTGCAAAGGCCCAGAGGCAGGACAGTGCTTTCAAAGAAAAAGGAGGTCGGTGTGTCTGCATGGAGTATGTGACCAGGAGAGTAGATGCAGATGAGGTCACAGATGGCCAAGTGTAGGCAAGGGAGCAAACTAGGGTCTAGTCAAGATGAAGTCTGGATTTTACTAGTGTGATGGGAAGCTATTGTTGGTGTTTGAGAAAAAAATGGCATGACTTATCATTAACCTTTGCTGTGGTTATGGATTTTTTTTTTCTATTTCTGCATTCATGGTCATCCTATGGCATTGAGACAGTGGATATTTTTTCAAGTTTGCTTTTACTTTTTTCAGCATTACCATACAGGAGAAAGTTGATACAGACAGACACACTCTCTCTGCCAAAGCCAGAATTTAAATTTCTGGAGTTTAACATAAAACTTTACAGAGGGTCGGGAGTAGTCTATGTTCTTTGGACTCCAAGTAATAGGACCCAACTCAGATTGCTCTAGCAAACTTCTTTGGAAAATTGATGGCATCCTCTATCTTTCAGAATCTAAGGAAGAGGCACATCTAGTCCTTAGGAAGCAGTGTTGCTCCAGGGGGCATAACAGAGGTCGTTTGTGATCCCTTTTTCAGTTTTACATTATTGAGATAAAGAATCTCTGGGTTCTTGATTCGAAGGTCCAAATTATTGGGAGGGAAAATGCGATTGGCTTAGTTTGACCCAGATGGTCTCAAGGGAGCAACGACAGCAGCATCACAAGGCTCTGAGACCTCTTTGGGTGGAGTACATGGTTCCCAAAGCAAGGCTGTATTGTATCGACAACTTTCTACAGAATGTCCCGTGACCACTCTGACCATCGTGGGTATGCTTTGTGTATGCACTCTGATGGAATCAGAGCTCTGAGCAGAGGCTTGTGGGTGGGAGGCCTGTGTCTTCTCTTTTTTTTTTCCCCTCCGGCAAGTTCATTTCCTAGGCATTGTGATGGCAGTCTTCTTGATAACAAGAACCAGTTTTATCTCATTTTGTATCTCCTCGCATAAAACAGACAGCAAGAATATTTTGGGTGTTTAATTTTGTTTTGGCCCCTGTTCCTCATGATCCTGAAGCTGTCCTGGAATGATCTAAAATTACAGGTTCTATTTTCCATTCTTAAAAGATTTGCTGATAACTTGGCAGGCAGATATAGTTTTATTGTGAAGAAAATTTCTCTTGCTTTCACATGTACTGTTGTGCCAAGAACTTGGAATTTGGAGCCAGGAGAGTATATTAAGTCTAGTTTCTCAGAAACTTTGAGCTGGAAATCTTTAAGTGGGAGTTCATTGGGGAATGCTCTGCAATCAATGCCTCCAAGAGGTCAGGGAACAAGACTGGGAAGAGGGAGAAGTTGAATTTTGATGACATTGCAACAGAGGTTTCAGTTGATCCTGTAGCAATCTCTGAAATTATAAGCCTTTCGGTGTTATCCAGAGTTGAGGCAAGGGGACCAGGCCTCTCTACCTTGCAGTGAACAGTCTAGAGAGAATACTATTCTGGGGGCCTGCAGCTCCCTTATACCTAAGACAATGTCCTAAAAGGGATGCAGCTGTGAGCTGTCAGTCACCAATCCTACCTGCAGCTTGGGAATAAATGTTGGGCTTCAGATGGGCTGGGTGGGGAGAGGAAGGGTCTGGTTGGTCCCAGAGTGTTTACTTAAAGACTCAAGATTCCATTCTGTTCTATTATACTAGCCTCTGTGCCCTTGGGCAAATCCAGTACTGATACTTTCTGTATCCTCGTTTTTTTTTTTTTTTTTAATGGACCAAACCAAATGGATCAACATCATTTTGAAAATGGTATTAAGCAAGTAGTGTTGCCAAAACTGCTTAACTGAATATTTTATTTTCTAGTTCTTTCAATAATTCACTCTACGACATATCTGTTTTAGGTCAATTTCATTGATAAGGAGATATGTTTAGAGAGGCGAAGGAAATTGGCTTGAATTTACACAGAAAAGGCACATAGAAAATGCAATCTCAGGTCTTGTGACCCTAAGTCCTTACTTTGGCCTTTCAGCAACAGAAATAGCATTAATAATACTACTACTAGTATTGACGAAGAATGCTTAATTTATATGGTTGTTATAAGGGGTGAATGAAAGACATTTACAAAGAAGTGAAAAAAGTGAGTTGATACATCTGTTCTTCAAAATTGCTTTTTTCCAATAGTAAGAGATGGGCATGGTCTGATCAGTCTTGAAAAAGGGAGGGAAAGTTACATGGTATTATGGTTTAGAGGTCAGGTGTCACCAAAAGCTCATGTGTGAGACAGTGCAAGAATGTTCAGAGGTGTAATGACGAAATGGTGAGAGCTGTGTCTTAACTGGTGGAGTGATCCACTGGGTGGTAATATAGGCAGGCAGGGTGTAGCTGGAGGAAGTAGGTCACTGGAGGTGTACCTTTGGGGTTTATATGTTGTCGCTGGTGAGTGGAGGAGCTCTCTCTCTGCTTCCTGGTTGTCATGTCCTGAACTGTTTTGTTCCCAGGGCCTTTCTGCTGCTACGTTCTGCCTCACCGTGGGTCCAGAACCATGGAGTTTGCAGATCGTGGACTGAACCTCTGAAAACTTGAGCCCAAATAAACTTTTCCTTTAATTATTCTTGTCAGATATTTTGGTCTCAGTGACAGAAAAAAAAAAAAAAAGTACCTAAAACACATGGGATTCAGAAAATCTCTCTCGGCCTCCACAAGGCACAGAGCATCCTGTTGTTTCATGGACATTTGGAAACCTTTGGTTCACTCTTGTGAGAACTTAAAAAATTCAGTTCACATATTCTGAGTTATAGCTTCCTCTATGAGGGTTGGGCTGTAGGGCAAGGAAATGAAAGAAATGTTGTCCTTTAGGAATAAAAATGAGACCAATCAGTGACAGTGATGGGAATCACATACTGGAGGTTGAGGGCCATTTAAAGAAAACCTCCAGCCTGTCAGCAGAGCTCAGAGGCTCTATGAGTCTAGGTCTGCCTCTTAAATTGTCAATTGACTTGTAATATAGAAGCCCAGGTAAATTTCTAACTTTATATGCTTTGACATTCAGGACCAACATTTAAAAGGTGAAGAAGTCATGGAAAATTACCAGTCTGTGGAATCTCTGCCAATTTGAAAGAATGTGACTCTGTATGTGAGACTTTTTTCCCCAAAGGCATGTGAAGTGCCTTACATGACACATACCATCCAAAGAGCACAAAGATGTTTTGAGCACATACATAGTCACAGATATATTTCAAATAATTTTGTGAATGATTTAATATTAACAAACTTAATGCAAACTCAATAGCATATTCAAGTTTAAGTTGAAATAGGTGTCTCTACATAATTGTGAAAGCCCACTTTTAAACTCCTCTCACATTACCTTGCAGATTTAGGTAAAAAATTTGCTTATTCTTCTTTCTGCAAATATTGCTACTAGAATATATTATTTGACCAAAGGATTACTCCCTAAATCATAAAGTCTAAAGTTCTCGGTTTTCCCATGATTATCCCCTTCTCCCTTCACACCGCCCTGCTTCATTTAGTAAATTCCAGATTCCCCAGTGTAGATAGAGATCATTGGATTCTCACTGGTTTGTTTACTTTTTATTACTGCTTGACCTAGATTAAAATGTCAAGCTTTTTTTGGATGGTGGGGGAAGATAAACTATCTGAAAAAGAGAACTAATGTTTTAGCAATGGTTAAAATGAATCTGAAAATTCTATCTCTGTCATTGTAGAGAGATTTGAATGAGTCCAATATGTATGGCTAGTTTGTTCAGTCTCAGTTTTACTGTGAGGTTGCAACCGTGGTTGAAAATATGTCAATTAGGGCTGTGTTTCTTATCACTCTGTGAACCATGGTGGAGGTAAATGACTGACTCATTTAACTGTGATTCGGATATATCTGGCTAACATTTTGGGCATGATCTGGGATAATGCATCAAACTGTAAAACAATATAGGAATACCTGTCACAGTTAAAGACAATTCTAGTTGTGATTTATAGCAGAGAAGAAAAATTAGTAATGTCTTAAAAATGTGTGGTTTTTATTTTTGGTTCCCCTTTATTCCCAAGGCTATCATTATCTTTTGACTCAGAATTCTGAACAAATGAAAGTGCTTCCTAGTGTAAATGCAAACCACATTAAACTCAAACATATTAGAAAAATGCAATCACTTTTCACTTTGTAAAGCATTGGAGTCAAGATATACTTAAAACAATAATTAAGCTTAGGAATGGATATGATAACAGAAGCATTCTTTATATGTGTGCTCTAGCCAAAATTCTAAATTTTGTTTGAGAAATGTAAAAAGAAGTATCCCTCTTACAGCACAGGACCAGGGTTTCTCAGTCTTGGCCTCATTGACTTTGGGGACCAGATTTTTTCTGTTGCACGTGCTGTCCTATGCCCTGTAGGATAGTTGCAGGATCATTGACCTCTATCCACAGGAGGCCCATAATCCTACCAACCTTCCCTCTCCTGCAGTGGAAACAACTGAAAATGTCTCCATACATTGCCAAAATCCCTGGGAAGGGTGCATAAAGTTTAGTACACTAAAAACTTCGCTGGGTTTCATGGTCAAATTCAGTACTAAAATTAAAAAGCAAAACTTACCTATAGAAAATATATGACTAATAGTCTCTGCTTGGAAGAGTTCCCCATAAACACAACTATTTTATATATCTATCCATATTTCTGTTAGACAGTAACCAGAAAAAATTGCCTTCTTGTGAACTTTTCAGCACCATGATTAAGTGATATATTCTAAGGAGCAGGGATTATAAGACCTTTCTGTTTTCAAACCCACAGAATTTAATGGTATATTTTAAAAATTATGGTTAAAGTAACTGAAGTGCAAATTGTGTAATTCTCATATTGACTACATTTCAAAACAGAAAATAACATTTAGATGTAGAGAAACAGGCTGTCAATAGCTTTGGGAGATCTTTAGGTATGTCTAACTATTTATGCCAAAGACCTTGGGAATAAAATTATGCCTTTTCTCCGTAATGTTGCTGCAGAGAATCATATTTCCATCTTTGTGTCCACATGGTTTTCTTATTTATAATATCAAAGTGTAGGATTGAGAGTACAGCTATTGTTAATATGTTCCTGTCAACAAATCTTGTTCCCTGTTTGTTTTTGGTCAGGTTATTCATATTTATATTTCTCTAGAGTTAAATAAAAATGTCTTCACAGTACATTGGCCTTAAGATTTACAGCATTTGGCCTTAGGATTAGACCTTCATGCATATATGAAAGTGGGCATGTACTTGGGAGGACTTCCATTTACCTTAGCTTTCTTGTTCATTTATAAGCACCTCCCCATCCTGTCATCTGCCTAGGGCAGTTAGGAAGCCCACTGAAAAGAAAAAAAAATATTTTTGAGATTTGTTGATTTTTAACCCAGTCAGATCCAGATTTAGCATAATAATGTGAAGTCAGAGGACCCCAGATTACAATGCTCAGTCATCTTCCTCTCACTGTCAATCTTGGGTTCCATTGTGAATGCAGTGGTTTGACTTTGGGCAGCTTCTGTCTCCTCTGAGCCGGCTCTGGCCTTCCAGGAATACCCATTCCCTCTTATAGCTACTTCCCTGTGTGGACTCCCGGTGGGACTGCCCCATATCAAATTAGAGGATCCTGACAAAAATCCCTATTATGTTGATGTTGTTCAATTCATCTCCTTCAGCCATCCCACATCTCCTTTTTTAAAAGTTAGAGATCACATTTTTTTCCCCAAAATTTATGGGAAATAATAAGGTATACAGTGAAAAATTCTACTTTTGTCATCCACCTGCCCATTTCCTATTGTTCCCCAGCCACAATTAATCACTCTTGTCAGTTTATTATGAGTCAGTTTATTATTATTATAAGAAATTCTTATAGAATTTTAAGAAACGTATAGACAAATACTAATGTCTTATCTTCTTTTTCTTACATGAAAGGGAGTGTGTCATATAAGATATACAAACTATTTCTTTTTTCACTTAGCATTTTTTTGGTAGGAAATATTTCCATAGTAGTAAACAGGTAATTTGCTTATTCTTTCTTGCAGCCATAAATATTTCAATGATATAAATGTACAATAATTTACTGAATGACTCCCCTATGGATGGACATTTGGGTTGGTTCCTTTCCCTTGCTACCATAGACAATCGGTAATGAAAAGCTTTTAAACATTGTTTTATTGCTTGAGTATGAGTATATATGCAGGATAAACTCCCTGCAGTGAAACAAAGGGTCAAGGGTATATGCAATTGTCATTTTGATAGATATTGAAAAATTGCCTTCTATAAATGTCTTAAGAGCACCATATGAGTATGTCTATTCCCCACCCCCCCAGACCCCCAGCCTGAGTAACAGCATGTTATCACAATTTTAAATTGGTAAAATGGTGAAGTTTTAATCACACTTCTCTGTATATGAATGATATTAAGATACATGGTTGAAATTTGAATTCCTGTTAGATGTTCTGCCCGAATTCTCATAATTTAGGCAATATGGAGTCATCAGGGATATTCAGAAGGTAAGGATCCTTACCACTTAGGATCCTCCAGCTAGTGCTGACAGGGTCTTGCTAGATTGCCCAGGTTGGTTTCCAACTCTTGATGCTCCAGCCTCAGTCTCCTCTAACTGGAATTACAGGCATGCACCACCATGACAGACTACATTTCTTAACTACTATTTTAACTACTACGTAACTATTATTTTAATAGTTCATGAATTCTAACATTACTAGCTTATTAAGTCATTAATGACTAGCTTATTGTCCTTATTTATGATGTCACACACTTTCTCTTTCCTGTGTAAATTCTTTGGAATTATGACTAAAGGATAATGCTTTTTCATGATGGCATTTCTGAAATTTTTCCTCTATCTCTATCACTTGAAGGACAAATAATGGATGGTTTCTCATCAAAATTTGTCCTTTTGAGATCATCCTTTTCACCGTATTCTATGTGGAGAGAAATAGAAGATGCCAACAGGCGAATGTGTATCTACCACATTCCAATGTTCAACCAATATTCATTGGGTGCCTACTGCTGCTCTATACACTGACCATTTATATTACAGCCCAGAAAATACAGGTATTTGGATATTCCTTAGTTTACCTACACTGGGCATGAATAGCAAGGATTATACAGATACAGCACATACTGTGCAATCTATCAAAAGATCAATTCTGGCAGTTGGACCGCCTAGCTTCTATCCTTGGATCTGCTCTTCTCTTGCTCTGAGTATTGGGAAGTCCTTTTATTGCAATGGGCTTCAGGCTTCTCATCTGTGAAAAATGGAATGTTGACTAGAATAGATGATATTTACATCCCTTCTAGTTTTAACGTTCTAAGATCATAAAGCCCATATGCTACTTTTATGATTTAAAAAAATATCCAAGAATCCACACTTACATACTAACAGAGATAATTGCACCCATTTGATACCCCTTCAAACATTCATAATCATTCCTTTTTCCACCTTGAGGTAGCCAGACATATGTTTTTTATAGGAATATATTAGAATTTGTCCTTATCTGTGATATAATTATAATTTTTATAATATAATTTGTCCTTATTTGTATTTTAAAAATCTCACATTAAACATTCCAATATTTAGAGCACATTTTTGTTGAAATATTTCTAAGTAAATAAAATACTACCAAATATAAATCTCATTGGAAATCTTGAATAGTAGATTCTGGAGAAGCCAAGATTACCTAGATATTGGACATCAAAAGTAGGCACTATGATCTTGGCCTGTGCTTTTTAGGAGCATCTAGACCTATGCTACTAAGGATCATAATCTACTAGAATTGAAGGTCTCATATTCTAACTCTTCATCCAGAACTAAGTTACCTGTATATCAACTTGGAGATGTAAATTTACTTTGAATATGCATGAAACACCCACAAGTTCATTTTATCAAGTCATGCTCACCTCTGCTTTTTCAAGCATCTCTCCTATTCTCTGCCATCTTCACCCTGGAGTATCCTTCAGGTTACCAATTTCATCCGCCATAGCAGTAGGTCAGATTGTAAACATTTAAAAATTGATCCTATTTCAATATCTTTCAATCCAGTTTTAAGAGAGCTAAATAATTTCACTGGTTATCTCTAGGACAAAAAGTTTTTAAGTTACATTGTCATTTGGGGTTTTAAATTAGTAGTTTTTTTATTATTTTTGACTCAGTGTGATGTCGTGGAAAGAGAAAAATGTTTTGGAGTCTTGTTTGAAATTCCAGCTTCATCAACTACCACTTGTAATTTACTTGTTTTATCATTTATCTAAGTCTCAGTTTCTTTATTTCCTAAATGATGATTCTAATAAATTTTAAATTGTTATGATGTTAGAAATAATAGATGCATACATAAAGCTAAACACAGTAGGGACTCAATAAACATTCTTTGTCACGTCATTATCATTATTATGAGAGATCAGATGAAATACCACTAGAAATTTTTCCTCAAGATTTTTCATGTAAGGCAAAAATTGGGAAATTAGGTCCTGCTGTTTTACTTTATTTCTTATTGCCCTTTGAGAAATATTTCTTATTGCTATTAGCTAACTTCTAGCAACTTACATGATGAACATTCAAATTCGGGACAAACTGAAGTGGGGATGAGTCACTGCTCACACACTGTGGCAATTGATTACCGTGTCTAGAAAGAAAGTAGTGCATAGATTCCTAAAATGTCAACAACAGAGCCTTTCAGTGAGCTATTTTTTTCTTATGATTTCTATTCCCAAACTCATTACCATATAAATATCAGCATCATATTTTATTTCGTGCAGTTGGCCTTTGTTATTAACTTGTAGTCATAAGAGGAAAGCAAGCTTGCCTTTAAAAGAGGAGAAAAGACGACCAAAATCGCAGAACTAGGTTATGAAGAGGGGGCTCCAGGACCCGCTGCAGAACCAGCAGCTCTTACCTGGTGGCAGGTCCTGGACAGGCATCGTTTCTAAGCCTGGCCTCTAGATGGCGGAGGAACACCGCGGTGGCAGGCGCAGTCTGCCCAAGGTTGTAACCGCTCGTATCCCTGGAAATTTATTAGCGGAGCACATAGCAATTGGGATCGCAAAACCAATTAGCTGAAGTTATTAATTTTCTCTCAACAAGAGTGCCCAACACGTATTTTTAAACCGGTGTATATCCTTAAAAACCATCACCGAATTGCTTAAATCTAGGAGAGCATGTAGATGTGTAATGTAGCAAATCATTTTTTAAAAAAAGTTTTTAAAAGCATTTTTTGGGATATCGGACTTGTCGGTGTTTTAAAGGTAGTGACTTGGACATGGAGGGGCCTCTCAGGAGCAGCCTGAGAATCTGAAACCATCTGGCTTTGCAAGTGGTTCCCCCACCTGCTGTGTGGCCTTGGATAAAATGCTTAAGCCCTCTGAGCTTTTGTTTGCAGTCTTAAGATAACAACAGTTCCTACCTCCTTAGGTGCTTGTAAAGAATAAAGAGATCGAGCCGGAGTAAAGCATTTGATATAGAGCTTGACACATGGTAGGTACCTCATCAATGGCATACTTCAGCTGATGAGGCACTAATATCTGTAGATTGGTTTATGCCAGTTGAAGGACAGGCAAGACGGGAAAGTGAACCTTCACTAGAATTGGAGGAGTGGCCATGTATGGGAACAGCTATTTATACCTTGCTATTGAAATGAAAGAATGCACGTAATCCTCATTTCACACTGACAAAATGTAGGTGGGCAGAGAGGGGAAGATCACAATGTTCTGACAGGTGGAAGGTCAGGGTCACGTTTAAGCACACCACTCTGAAACAGCTCAGAATTCTGGGACCTGAGCCATCTTGTCAGTTATTCGCACAGAAGGGAGGGTAGTGGAGGTGTGGGTTTCCTGGTGCCTGAAGCAGAGGCTTATGCCTTCAGATTCTGGTTCAGATTGGTGCTTTAAATAGGCACCTGTATCGAAGGAATAATGCAGAAGTCGCAGGAAGTGATATTTTGAATAGTTTTCCTATAACAAGTGGAAATAAAATGTGTTATGTTTATGGTTATGAAAATGCAGTCTTCTTGGGAACAAAATAATTTGTGAAAACAGTATAATTTCAGTGAGGGGTGAGAGGCATATCTTTCCAAATATCCCACTGTCCTGCCTCTTTATATTTTAGCCTCATTTTTTCATTCTCAATGAACTTCACTCATAAGTTAATCGGATAGTGTTAGAAGACAAAAGAAGATTAAAAAAAATTCTTTTTTCAGGTACTCACATTTTTACCTGAAAATGAATAGGGGGAAAAAAATCAAGCAAAACCACATTTTGGTTCTAACTCAGGTATAACAGCAGATCTAAAGGTCAATTTTTAACATACACCCTGTGCTCTTTGCTCAGGAGAGTAAATAAAGGGAGAAACCCAGGTTTTCTTCTCTGTTCAACCTTCAAGTGACAAAGTTATCTGGCACATCTCCTTGGGGTGAGGGAGCCTCTGAATCAAGAGCCTCTTCCACTGGCCTCAGGGATTCCGCAGCTCAGGGGCAGCTGTGCTTGGTGGCACTCCTGCTTCAGTCTGCACTGACTTCTTGGCTGTCTTCTCCCCCATCTCCCTGCTCAGCTATGACAGGCTCAGTGGTCCTTCTGAGGCTAAAGTAGGGGCCCTTCCCTGAGAAGCAGAAGTTCTGAATCTTGCATTCTCTGGCAAACTATGTATAATTGAAACATTTCCTGAGTCTGGAGATATTACGTAGTCTTCACTAGATACTACTCTAAATAGTAGATTCAGGCACTAGACTGAGTCTTACCAATAGAGGATGGACATAGACCTTGAGTTCAGACATTGATTGATGAGATGGGCAAAGGTACATGTGGTGTGTGGCTGGCCAACTGTTTTCCAGGAGTCATTCTCTTTGAGGTCTGTGGTGGTGGGTGATGTTTTAATTGTTCAGATGGAGAGATGGGTTAAAGGGAAGAAAAGGAAGAATCTCAAAGTACATTTGAAGTTAAGATTTTCTCAGCTTGATACTACATAGAACCACCTCTCCCCAAAAAGTGGGGAGCTGGGTCCTCTCTACTAGACTCTACTTTGTTAATGAAATCTTTTGAAGACATAGTGAAAAATTTTCAAAGACAAAACTTTTAGTATCCACAATGATGCATGATTTGTCTTTTTTTTTTTAAAATCAATTGTTTTCTCTCTCTGGACCAACATCTCTCTAATTGCAATGTGCTTACTGAAATATGAGTCAAGATCATAATATTTTCCTTTCTATATTCAACTGAGAGAAGGAAGAAGGGAATGGGTTAGGATCTGGGGATTTTAGATCTCCTCTCTTGATTTATTGTCTGAATACCTGGTTATGTGTGATTACTGAAAAAAAGCCTCTGGGACAGTGTGAATTTATAGCCTTAGAAATGATAGATATACAAGCAATTGTAATTATTGTATAATGATACAATTCTCATTGAATCATTGAAAACTAAAGGTCAATATTGATAGCATGTTTGGAAGTAGGCCTTTAGGCTGATGCCATCTTCAAATGTGAGGTTATTGGCTTTTCATCCTCTTTCTCAAAAGTAATCATAATTTTATTGTACACATTAATATTATTGCAGAGTGTTAAGCATATTGTTTTGGATGAAGTATCAGACATTGACAAGATAAAAGAAACCATCTGGAGCATAAGGGAGAAACAGAATCATCAGGTTATGATAAGTACATGAATAAATGGGACCATCCATTGTTCTTACAGAAACCCAGAGGTTGATTTTTGGATGTTAGAAACAATTGAATATACTTACAGTCATGCACTGTGTTGTGAAGATTTTTGGTCCCCATATTGTACCACATATACAACAATGGTCCCATAAAATCATACTGGAACCATGGTCCTCTTAAGATTAAAATGGAGCTGAAAAATTCCTATTGCCTCTTGATATTGTAGCCATTGTAACATCACAGTGCAACAGAGTACTCCAGGCTTGTGGTGATGCTGGTGTAAATAAATGATGGCACTACCAGTCCTATGAAGGTATAGCACATAAAATTATGTATAGTATATAATGCTTAATGATAATAAACCACTATGTTATCAGCTTACATGTTTACTATATTTTTGCTCATTATTTTAGAACATTCCCTTTCTACTTAAAGAAGTTTATTGTAAAATAGTATGCTTTGTTACACAAGCAGCAGCTTCATGCATCTCTTGTTTACTGCATTTGTTGATTGCATCAAAGGTCATGTTGCATGATGGACCCATACCATCTAGGTTGTGTAAGTACACCCCATGATGTTCACATAACAGCCAAATCATGTAATGACACACCTTATCGCATATATGTCTGTTGTTGACTGACTCATGCTTGTGTATAGTGTGTGTGTGTGTGTGAATTCTTATATGCCAAAATTTATAATGCATCTCTGCCATCTTTATTAAAAGTATTTTAAATGCTAAAATATGATGAAACACACATTCCTCTGAAGCATGAAGCAACCCCTCAGGAAAACCTTTCAAAACTTCATCTTCATCATAACACCCAGGAAGTGTCAAGTCATTCATCATGTATAATTAATACATCCTTCTTCTCTTTCCTCCTCAAGCACAGACATTGCAAAATGAGTCATGCAGTTTTGTAGTAAATAACACTGTTTTCACCAATTTGTTTCCCATGTCTCGACAGATGTAGCATTTAGTTTGTCAGTTCTGAAAATGTATTTGTTCTGCTGTTTTTGTTCTTAGATGCATATATACATACCTGCTTCTGCAAACGTGGAATGGAAATCTTCATTTTGCAATATTAAAAGACAGCACTGCTTGACCAAAAATCTGTCATTTCAATATGACAACAATATGATTTATCAAAAGTACCCTGGTAATTGAGTGAGGGGGATTGTTGTATGAAATTTAGAAAACTATTCTAGTTGGAAAGTTACAGGACTAAATAAGCATTTAGTCTATTCAGTTTTATATTTGCATGGAGGCTACTGGTCAATGATTTCCTCCCTCTTAAAAGGTTTCAAATTAGAAATAAATGATGGCATTTATTGTATTTGGCTGACATGCAGAGTATGTGCTCAATCAATACGTAGTTATTTCTAGTCAATTTTGGATTTTCTTCCTTTAGGGGAAGTAGCATTTGTATAGATAATCTACAAGAATGTGCTGTAGCATTTAATATGTGTTACAAAGTCTATGTGATCATGGGTGGCTTTATTGAACTGTGTGGGAATTGAAAACTTCATGCACAATAATCCAGTCATCTAAATGAAAGCTAGTTCAGCTGGTTTGTAGGTTTCCCTGTTCGTCCTGGAATTTGATATTGTAATTTCTTAGAGAAATACAATTCACCAATGTACCATAAACTGTGTGCTTCAACCCTTTCCAGGTAAGAGCTAGTGATAAATATTTCAGTTTAAAATGATGAACAAAAGAACACCAATACAAAGAATCACTCGCAAATGATTCTATTAATTTTTCTATTTAATCATGGCAGTAAAATCTAAAAGTAAAACAGATTCTCACACTGTTAACATTCTTTTCCATGAATAATTAAAAGCTAGCTACATTATTTTTAAAGTTCTTCCCAGTCCTTTGGGCAAATGAACAATAAAAGATAATAGATAACTGAAGCAGCTATTTGAATTACTCTATCAAAAATTCCAACCAGTTGTATACGTGTTACATCACAGAGGCCAAGGCAGATATTTTAAACTGAAATAGATAAATATTTCCTGCATATCGGTAGAGTGATTAACATTTATCTTTTTTTCTTTTATTAAAATTTGTTCCTATTAGTTATACATGACAGTAGAATGTATTTTCTAGTCTTTTGTTAGTAAGCTATATTCTCTGTAAATTTTAGGAGTCCTCTTGTTTTTAGAGAAAGATGTAAATTAAATTCAGTGTCCTTTTTATCCTTAATACAAATCCCTAGACCACCTCTCGGTGACAAGCATTATTAAGTACATTTTGCTGAAAGATGAAATTGGATTTTTTAAGCTCTTTGAAAATTACAAAACATTGAGCTACTTGCTCTAGAGGACACCTAAGCTTTCACACTACCCAGTCAAATAGATTTTTGTTCTGTTTGCTAGGCAACTGGTGTACCTAGACACCCTCCTAGGTATCCCCAGAACCACAATGTTACAGGTGAGTTGTTCATGTGGGATATAAGGCTAAAGGAAGTATATCCATATACGTCTCCATTCTCTAGTCAACAGGTTGTGGGATTCTGCTTAGATCCTACTCAAACACTTTCAACCAAATCTGTAGTCCAGACAAATATAGAAATGCAGAAGTATCACCAAGTATGTAGAAATTATGCTGGTATATGTTCTATCATTTATTTGTTTGTTTGTTTAGTTGTAGATGGACACACTACCTTTATTTTATTTCTATATTTTTCTGTGGTACAGAGGATTGAACCCAGTGCCTCACACATGCTAGTCAAGCACTCTATCACTGAGTCACAACTCCTGCCCCATGTGTTGGTTTTATAGTGCCAGGCATCATAAGAACACAGATCGTACATAATTACTTCAAAAAGCACATTTTAAAAAGGAAAGACTTTGTCTCTACCCCTGAAAAGTCCTGTATGGGGTTAGATGCTTGAATTAAGCATCCCTTCTCATTCCTTTCACATGGCTGCCTTTGATTTTTTAAAAAATGTTTTCTTCATATGCTTATTGGTGTATTATAATTATATACAATAGTGGGATTCATTGTTACATACTGGCACATACACACAATATAATAACATAATCTGGTCAATATTATTACCCAGTATTTCCTCCCCCATTCGTTTTTGGTCCATAAAAACCAGGGGTTCTGGCAGGAGTAAAAGCATGTATGCAGTCTGGTTTTCCTCTGAATCCTCCCTTTGGAAGTCCTGATTAGAAATGGCTCACTATTAGTTTCTGCTGTTTAGCTTCCTGAGATTCTGGTCTTTGGTATCCACTCCAGCCCTTTATCCTTCATTCAGAAAGCACCCTGTTGATCAATGATTTGAACTCTTCTTTTTCCTCTTTCAAACATTTAAGTGTCTACTTCTACATTTTCATAACTTCTAAATGACTGTCATATCTCTGCGACCCCAATTTATTCCACATAGTCTATTCTGTAGCCATACTTTACTGATGAAAAAGAAAATAATGCTATTACTTGATAGCTTTCTGCACTTAGAAATCTCAGATATATGGATGAGCTAAGGTCCTAAGTAAAAGTTGCATAAACTGGAATCATAAAAAAAAGTATACTGCTGAGACTGTCTTTGAAAATGTGGAGCTTAGAATAAAGGGGCTGATTTTGCCATGGTAGTAAAATTGCAGTAGGTCAGCTCCTGCAGCTTTGATTGCTGCTTAGAACTTCAGAATTCAGATGTTATGAAAATGCAGGAGCAATCCATCATTCGTGCATTTAAAAGACATACACTTTAAAAAGAAAAGCAAAAAGTTCAGATCGCTACTGAACATCTACTTGTACACAATGTAACATTCTCTTTATTTATATTTTAAATCGGGGTTTCTATAACCATTGGCATGCAAGAAATTGAAAGGCATGGCAATTGCATAATTTAATATAAAACTTTTTTTACTTGCCAAGAATAGAAATGATTTTTATTGAAACAGGACAGCTCAATATTACATTATATAATACCATAACTCCACAATAATCCAATTTCAACTTAAGAAATTAGTTTTGCATAAGCCTGGCTATTAGTATCAGCTGCCAGAGGACTGATGCGTTTCATTATTTTTATTCTCCCTGTTGAGGTTTTATTGTAGTGGGATTTCTATGCATGCAGTCTTGAGAGAGTAGGAAAAACAGTGAATGGTGGAACAAATTTCTCTGAAAAGTTCAAGGGCTGTAAAATTCAACCTTGACCTTAATGGGATGCCAGAGGAGTCAGCCACAACATGATAGGGGAGAAGACACAATTCCTCCCACACCACGGGCTAACTATTAAAAAATCAGAAACTTTCCTGTTGAAGGATATGTAGTGAAATCAAGCATTGAGACCAGTTGTTGTGCCAGACTCCCTGTGGAACGTCATTTGATCCATGTCTTCCATAATAATCAGGTGAAGTGTGTTCTTTTATTAGCAGGAGTTCGGTGATCAGCAAGAGGGCCTTGGGACAGCTACCCACTCTAGGCTGTCCATTGTGTAATAGGTCAGGAACCACATGTGGACAAACTAATCAGTGATGAGAATAGCCCAAGGAAAGAACGATCTTTGTTCTTGAGATCTGCGGAGCTGAAAAGCATCTGGGGCCTAGACAATTAGGATCTGTGGCACATCGTGCCTCCTTTGGCTACAAGCCTCCACCTGTGAGAAGCTACCCACCAGACTTCAATCACCCATCTCTATATAACCTGCTTCTAAACCAGCCTCCTGGAAGTTGGTCCGTTGGCAGGAGAGTCTGCCACTTTCCTGTTACCTACTTCATCTTAATGAAGTTCTTTCCCAGCACTGCCTTGCCTCTCAATTCCTTGTGCTTCCATGAGGGAGCCCTTGGCCTGGAACAAAAGCGAGGTAAGTAAAAAGCAAACAATTGCATCATTACTCTTTAAGCTTCTCTTGGGGAATGACTGCTTGGTTTCTTCTTCTCTTTTAAAAATATTCCCAGAAAGGGGAATATTTAGTAACAAAGACATTTGGTTCTTGGCTGGACTCTGTTTTGCTCACTCTGTTGCTTAATTTCTTGTTTTTATTGTTAAAAAACAATGTTATTTGGTGATGTTTCTGTGGCAACCATGCTTTGGCAACCAACTATGGGTGCTTCTCAAATAGTACACAAAAATCAGAGCTCAGAACTAATGTGATTATAGTGAAACTTCCCCCATTCTCACCTATGGGACTTCTGAACAGCTAGCTATGGAGAAATGGGGGGCATCCAATGAAAAGGCAAAGGGATTGAAAAAACATGGTGTCCATTGAGTGTTCTTTTTCCTTAGAGTAATCATGGAATTCTCAAAGTTATCCTGAAAGTAATCAGAAAGCCTAAGCTTGTTGTGCTGACTCAGGCAATTAGGAAAGCAATTTGGGCAGACTGCCTGTTTAATTAGCCAGGTTGGGAGTAGGGGCTGGGGCAGGAGCAGGAATGCCCAGTCTACAATGTGCACGAACTCAATTTTAAGGCCACATTCTGATGATGATGTGTGTGTGTGTGTGTGTGTGAGAGAGAGTGGTGTTTCTCTAGTTGGGTCTAAACTAACCTGTAATGTCTGGCCATGTTTGACAGAGGGTTGGTATACCCCTTTCTCTCAAGCATACATTTGTATGTGGGCATAATTCAGGAATGATTTAATTTAAAAAGTTTTTAAACCTTTGTTATTGTTGTTTTTAGTGCAAAGACTCTTCAGACAAGTCTATAGGCACGTGGCTGTTATTTCTTGAGTTCTCTAGTAGAATGGAAAATCTGTTTATTCCACCTCCTGTGTATCTATTGAATCCATTTTCTTCTCTGTTTTCACTGACATTGCTTTTTAGCTTTGGTTCTTATCATCTTTCTCCTGATGGCAGTTGGTTTTCAGCATTTTCTCCTTGAAATCCATTCATTCTTCTGTTGGCAAAATGATTGTTCTATAATGCTATATGGATCATGTCAGTAACTTCGTCTTTTAATAGCTTGTGACCACTTTTAAGAATAAATCCTCCTTCCCCTTCCTGTTAAGTCCCTGACTACTGGCCCCATGATTATTCTACACCAGTAACAAATCTTTCAGTCCCTGAACTTACCTTCTTTCATGCCTTCCCTTCTCAGAAGATCCTGGCTGTTTACCTCCTTAGCTCTGTCACCCTTTCAACTAGCAAGCAAGGAGAAAGTAGTTAAGAAAGGAAACCAGTTAGCTGGTTAGCTTTATATCCTGTGTATTTGTCATTTATTGAAATAACAGAAAATCTTATCAGCCTCTGTTTCTGGATAGCATTATGATTTTTCTCAGTTTTGTTAGAAAAATCAGTTCCATTTGTTGAAACACATTGAGAGGTATTGATAAAAGATCATTCTAGTAATGACAATATTATTAGCACAAAGCAGTGTAAAATATTTCCTTGTGAGAAAGTATATGTGAGTTTGCAGTATTAAAAGAATCTGATCAAACCAGATCAAACTCAGTTGAGGTCTGACAGTAACACTAATCTTTGGATGGTGGTTCCAGCAGATGTATCCATGCGTGGCTAGTTGAGTAGCTGTAAGAATGACCAACTTATCCAGGATATTGGGGAAAATTCATGTCATAAAAGCATGTACTCTGGATAATATCTGGGTATCCATGTGCAGTTAAAGAAAACTAGATGGAATCACTGACCATTTCATTGATGGCAGTTCAGTGCTGATGTTTCAGAAAGTGTGAATTAGAGAGTCAGCCTGCAGAAATGGGGTGTTGGAAATAGGTAGAACCTGGCTGGTGGTGGCTCTTAATCTAAGAAAATCTTTGGGTGAGTTCTTTCAGCTTTCAAAATATTCTTTAGCCTAAAGCAGTGGTTCTTAAAGGTAAGGTCGGAATCCCCTGGAGGTTGGTAAAACATTGGAAGGTCCCATTCAGTTTCTCAATTAGTACTGTAGCCCACATTCTGTTTCATGATTTAATTATAAACATGACATAGCCCTTTGAGTTATAAAGTCACTTCTATATTTTTAGGTAGGAAACACATAAAACACCATGTAAGAAGAGAACTGATATCTTTTGTTGGTTTTGGTAACTTAATACCCTTTCCTTAGGAAGAAAAAATATAGAAGGGTAAAAGGAAGAGAATTGTGTCAAAAATTTCAAAGACTTGAATTTAGGCAGCATGTGTGGGGTGGTTTGAAAGTACAAACATACATATAGCACTCTTAACCCAATATGTTGCTTCTTCTTAATTGACAAACAAACAAGCATGAACATACTCAGACAATATCAGAGTTATAGAAGAGAATATAGACTGTTGGGTAATTTTCAAAATAGCATGGAATTATAATAATGGCAATAGAAAAAAGGTGATTTTTCCTGGTTAGAGGAAATAAAACAAAATATCATGGGAATTAAAATATCAAAACAAATTCTTCTTATGCCTTTCAGTTATTTATCAAATAACACTTTAACAAGAATTAAACTTTCTTTAGTAATTCACTTTTTGATAATGGGGCAAATAGAATAAGTTGACAATTTTTTAAAAACAATTGTCAGAGTATGTTCTGAAATACATATTCAAATCGGTTTTGTGTTCTTCTGACACTACCATTTGCAATAATGTAATTTTTTTTGATATTTCCATATTATGATCCTTTGAATCATCCATCTTCACACAGTATATTAAAGTTTCTCAGAGAAACAGAACCAGTATATACTTATAATTACTGTACAGTATCAACTCCTGAGATTATAAAGTCTGAGAAGTCCTGGGATCTGCCATCTATAAACTGGAGATCCAGGAAGCCAGTGATGTAATCTGAAGATGTGAAAACTAATGATGTAGGCTAAATCCAAGTGTGAGGGCCTGAGAATCTGGAGCGCCCAGGACTGGAGAAGACTGCTCTCACAGCTTATCAGGCAGAGAGAAGGGGAGTCTACCCTTCCCCCACTTTTTTACTCTATTCAAGACCCCAATAGATTGGATGATGTCCACCAACATTGGGGAGGGTCACCTGCTTTACTCAGCCACCATTTCAAATGATAATCTTTCCTGGAAACATCCTCAAATACACCCAGGGATAATGTTCAGTGGGCTGAGTATCCTGTGGCCCAGTCAAGCTAGTACCTACAATTAACAATCAAACAGATTAAAATATTTACTAAAATATTACTTACTAAATGTGACACATGATAAGCCATTATAATTAACTGAGATAATTTTAAATATTATAAATTCTGAAAAGTCACCTTGTCTCCCATGAAGAGAGCTAGAAATCAAAATAGTTTCATTATTTTCTGTAGAAACATTTAGAATTTATATATAATATGGTCATTTAGAAATTAAACCAGTAAGGCCTCAAACAAGAATAACAATAAGAACCACATTCAGCAATATTAAGATCCTTCATATTGTAGTATTTTTAGATTTATATGATTACACATGTGATCTCCATAGTGTGTGAGTTAAATTTCTTAGGTTATTGAAATAATTTTGTTTAGGAGAGTTCACTTAATGCAAATATACAACCTTATAGGAACTAAATGAAAGCATTTGTTTCAGATCAGACTGTAGTAATTTATTAGCCTAGAAATTGTCAAACCTCCTGACTAATCAAAAAAATATATTTGAGTGATTTGTGAATTCAGCCTTTTGGAACTTTCCACCTCTTTTCAATTTCAGCGTTAGAATGTTCTCTTGCTTAATTCCCACTGTAATTAATTAATTTATAAATAATGTATACTCCATCATTTCCCAAGGAAGGATTTAAGGAGGTTGCATTTAACTAGGAAACTACCATAAATATATAATGAGGTGGATTTCAGTTTTCTCTCCTGGTGACTGAAAGGTCACTCTTCCTTGCCTTGGAGAATAGAGAAGCATAGTTTCCTGCTCTGCTTGACTCATGTTAGGGTGGATGGTAGGTGATCCCAGTACTTAGTGACACAAACCAGAGTCAGGTTCTGCTCCTACCTGCTAGCTTTGTTCTGAGACAAAGAACTTACTCTCTGTATCCATTTTCTATCTTTCCAATGGAGACAGCAAGTTATCTCACAGGGATGTTCAGAGGATTAATTTCATACATACTATTAGAAAATGATTGGCAGGTAGCAAGCATGACTCAAGCGCTAACCTTGTTAAACATACCCTTTGTTCAATTAAGATTGCATTTCCTTAAAGATGCCACACTGTAGGCACCACTTTAAACCAGTCCTAAAGGTATATCATTGTTGGAGGCTGTACATTCTTCATGACACTTACCATTTATCATTGATATTTAAGGCACTTGACCTGTTCCTCCCATGAGACTGTAAGCTCCAGAAAGGCTGGAATCTATCTGCCTCCATATTCCATCTCTTGTCTCAAACATAGTGTCCAGCACAAAGCAGTTATTTAGCTATTGAAGTTATTTAGTTATTTAGCTATACAAGCTATTGAAAGAATGAATTCAGAGATAACTTTCTGCAAATAAAATGAAATGGGATTACCAATAATAATTTTGTTTGGCAATTTTTTTATTTTCTAATTTTTGACAATGAATGCATGCTTTGTGCAATAATAAAACAAATTCCTGTTATACTTTCTATATGTTCTATTTTAGTAAGTCACTTCAGTAGGGCAGTAAAGGAATTGTTGATCAGAATTCACATTTTTTTGTGGACCACTAGAGCAGATCAGTGGTTTTCAATTAGTGATAATTTTGTAATATTCTTCCATCCAGGATACATTGACAATGTTTAGAGACAGTTTTTTGATTGTCACAAATAGGAAGGTGCTATTGGCAACTAGTGTGTAGGTGTCAGGAATGAATAAAACAGACTCTTCCCCCAGTAAAAAACTATCAAGTCTGAAATGTTTATAGTGTCAAGGTTAGAAATCCTGACCTAGATGGATGGAGCCTTGCTAAAAGAGTAAGTCCTGTGACTTCCAATAGTGGCTGAGATGCTAAATAATAGGACATTTTGAATAATCAAAATTACTATGGTTCTCTTTCTTTGTGGTTTATATTCATTTTGTCATATGATATGCTGATAGTTAAGTAGAAATAAGTAATTAATGTAGTATATTTACCAGTATTACCTATTTCCATAGAGAGCTTTGTGCATGATACAGGTATTTCTCTTTATAGCCAATGAAGTGATTTTAAAGAAAAGGTGTCAATTGACTGTTTATATACTTCTAAATAACCAATTTAGTGGATTTTTTTTAAAAAGAGCAGTTTATAAATCAATTTTACTAAAACTCTTTGGCAGAGAATACAAATAACTGTATTGCTTATAGATTGTTTCTTTGTAGTTCTAGACTAATAAAGTTGAAACAAGATAGGTATTTACTATTTATGAGCCCACTCTGTTTTAATTTAACATCTGGGGTAGTATAGACATGGCAGGACAGGTTATGCTCTAGTAACAACATCTCAGTGGCTTATGGCAACAAAAGTTTCTTTTTTAAAAAAATTAAGTTACTTTGGCTTGCAGGTTTGTTTGTTTTTAATACTGGGGATTGAACCCAGCAGTGCTTAGTCACTGAACCACATCCCCAGTCCTTTTTATTTTCTTATTTTGAGATGGGGCCTTGCTATGTTCCTGAGGCTGGTCTTGAATTTGGGATCCTCCTGCCTCAACCTCCAGAGCTGCTGGGATTATAGGTGTGCACCACCATACCCAGCTATTTTTTTAAAGAACTTTTTTATTGGTGCATTGTAATTTTTATAATAGTGGTATTCATCATGATATATTCATAAATGCACGTAGCATGATTTGGTTTATTTCATTCCTTAATTACCCCCCCCCTTCCTTGCCCATGACTCCAGTCCCCATTCTCTGCTCTATTGGCCTCATTTACTATTTTCATTAGACACTCCCCAACCCCCACCCCCACACCTTTTTTCTCTCTAGCTTCCAGATATGAGAGAAAACCTATGACCCTTGACTTTCTGAATGTGTCCTTTATTGCATAGCCTGATGTCTTCCAATTCCATCCATTTTCCTGCAAATGACATTATTTTTCTTTATGACCAAATAAAACTCCATTGAGTATACATCTATATACACCACTTTCTCTTCAATCATCTGTTGGTAGGCACCTGGTCTGGTTCCTTAAACTGGTTATTGTGAATTTTGCTGCTATCAACGTGGGTGTGCATGTATCACTATAGTATGCTGACCTTAATTCTTTTGGATAAATACCAGGGAGTGATATAGCTGGGTCATATGCGTTTCATTTCTAGCCTCTTAAAGAATTGTTATACTGCTTTCCATAGTGGTTGTACTAATTTACAATCCCACCAACAGTGTATAAGTGTTCCAAAGGTTTATTTCTTCTTCAGAGTCAATGATACATCTGAATGACTCTCCCAGACAAAGTTATCTCTGTGTGACAGCTCAGCAATCCATGCTGAGGAAGATGGCACCATTCTGGAACTGAACCATTTGGAACAGATGGCCTTATTAGTGAATGTGACAGGGAGGAGAGAACATGGGAAGGTGCATGTTAACTCTTTCATGTTTTTACCTGGAATTGGCAAAGGTGATTTCCAATAACATTTCATTGGCCCAGAAAATCATATGGCCATGCCCACATTCAAGGACTCGGGGAAGTTTAATCCTTTGACGTTGCACAGAAGAAACAGAAATATTCCTGAGCATGGGCAATAAATATCTAACACAGCTATATATGGTTGTTCAGTACTGCCTTTAAGGAAAGGCAATTGCTACACATACATATGCCATATCTCACACCAAATTATTTTAATTTCATTATGGTCATTTTGAGTCTCTATATCTTAGTGTATTTCTGGTGTGTATGTAAACGTTTGGGTTTCTTAATGAAAGTCTTTACCAGATGCTGTGGTCTCTTGTTTCTCAAATCAGCTAACATTCCCCAGAGTACTGAATGATAAAGGAAAAGATGAAGTTTTTTTTTCATTTGATGTAATGGCAAGTAATAAAAATATAACTTTTGCGGTGAAACAAAAATTAAGATACCTCAGAATAAAAAATAAATCTTCACGGTGAGATAAGGGATCTCAATGAAATTTTGCACTGGTATAGGCTGCTTCTAGCTATGCCCTAGTGGACAGCATGTCCTCTACTACCAAGATTACTTGCTAGACAGGTTGAGAAGCATTGCCAATTTTAATTCAACTTCAATTTGGATATTTTTTTAGTTGTCTTCATTTTAATGGAAGTGATCGTATTATGTTTTGTTTTAAATGGTGCTTCTCTAATAACATATATTGTGAAAACAGGTCTCTTTTACAAGGAGGAATTAATAATTTCAAGTCTGTTCCTTATTAGCAGCTTGACCAAAAAACTAGATTATACAATTGATCATCACTGTTCTTCTGGACCACATGGAGTTGACAGAGGGTGGAGAACTGTTCCCACTCATCCCCATTTTATGATGGGATTGTTTTTGTGGTTTACACCATATTGCCCATGGTCATCTGAATTTGTACTCCTCCATTGATTCATTTGTCAACAGCTTTTGAACATCTACCATGTGTGATTGATATTATGCTAGGGATTAGGACAAGATGAATAAGTCAGTTCCTCCCCTCAAGGACCTTATAGAGGTGAAATCTCTTATTCACTTGACATATATATTTTGAGATGTGACACACACCAAACAATGCTACAATGAAAGAGAGGCAGATGATTGTAGTGTTTTAAGAGAAGTTTTGGCCACCAGGCTGCCTGAAGTCAGATTACTTGGGGTGCATTATGGTTGCTCTTCAGCTATCTCATGCCTAAGTTATCTCATGTAAAGTTGGGGTGAAGCAAATCTTACTCATGCTGTGGCATTTATAGGAGGATCATGAGTTGGTTATGTCTGAAGCTATGTAAGTGTTAGCTTCCACGATTTTTTCTGGACTTTTTCTTTCATGCTGTACTCCATCCTCTGTTATTTCTTTCCATTTCTCCTTTTCATTACCCTAGAACAATTTGTAACTAAGGAATTAATCACTTACTTGAATATTGTAGTTGTGATATTATGATTTAAGAAATTTATATTTGGTCTTTGTTCTTGTTCCTGACTTAGAGCTCCTAAATTCCTTGGAATTTCCTGCATGATAAGACAGTCTTTGGCTCTCATGAGGTGACTCTTGGTGGGCCCATAGATAGCTTCATGATGTGGGGGCCATTACCAGAATGACTAAACCTTAATTAGCTTAGGACTTTTAGCCCCATTCCATCCTTCAGGGAGGTGAGAGAGGTTGGAGATTGGGTAAATAATGGATTACGTCTATGTGACATGCATCCAACAACTCCTAGAAGATGAGGGTTGGAGAGCTTCTGGGTTGCTGAATACATCCAAGTGCCTCGAGGGGCGGGTGAGGGTGGTGCATAGAAGTTCCTGCTTCCAGGGCCCTCTCTGGACATTGCCTATAAATCTCTTCATCTGGTTGTTCATCTGTAACTAAGACCATATCCTTTATTATATGCTAAACTTGTAAACATAACTGTGTTTCTCTGAGGTCTTTGAGCTCATCTAATAAACTATTGCACCTAAAGAGGGGTAATGCCAACCCCTGATTTTGGAGGCATTCAGATATGCCTCCCTGAAATATGATGCTTTGGTACATTGATTACTCTGAACTGAGAGCACCTGAGGAGCCACAATGCAGTCAAAGCGGTTCTGTGAGCTCCTCTATCTGCTTAAATATGCTCTTCCAAAAGGAACTCGGCTCTCATGAATCCCCTCCCTGAAATCTTATCAACTGGGGAAGACAAACACAGATCACAGGAGAAGAGAGTGGAAGCTGACAGTTACTGCCCAGACAATCACCTGTTCTGAGAGCTGCTTTGAGACAACCGACCAAAGAGACTTTTTAAATCTGCATAGTAAGACAAACTTAATTCATGATACATTTTCTCACCTCACCCTTGCATCCTGTGTTGCCACCATTCCCAACTCCAAGCATTGATTCATTTCTGTAACTCAGGGTGCTATATAAGCTTCAGTCTTTCTTTGTCTTTCATTTTATGGAACTCCTGTGTGTTTGCATGTAATTAAATAGGAGAAAAATCATATTAATCTGTCTTGCAACCATTTAATTCATAGCTCAGCCAAGAAAACTAAATGGGTGGCGAGAAGCCATTTTTCTTACCCCTATAATTTATAACCTCTTGTCAGAAGTGCTGGAGGCCTGGACTAGCAATTGGCATCTGAAATGGGGCAGTTTGTGGGGCTGAGCCCTTAACCTGTGGGGATCTGTTGCCAACTCCAGATAGATGCTGTCAGGATTGAATTGAGGGACACCTAACCAGAGTTCAGACAGTCTGTAGAAATTGCTGGGTCTTGGAGCACCCCTCCATGCCCCCACATATTTGGTGTTTAGAGGTATTGTGAAAGCACAGAGAAAGGTTTGTCAGAAAAACTTTTAAAAATATTGTCTTGAAGAAAAACTAAAAAAAATGCAGCTCTATCATTTTCTGATTTTTATGTAAGGCTCTCTTCTGTTGTTTCTTTTTTAATCATAGAAAAAAGCCATTGCAAATCACATTCTTCAAGGGACTTAACCAGGTAAGACGTTTGATCCAAGGGCCAGACAACCCCAATCAGAAGCTGCGTTTTGCAGGAGCCTCTTCGACTTTTCTAGGCTTTGAAATTCTGAAATGTCTCCTGTCTGCCTCCATTACCAGGGCCTCGCTCTCATTCCATGAGTGGGCATACATCAGGGGCACACAAAACTATCAACAACCTTATGGGGCTACCTTGGCAGCAGAGCAGCAAGTACCTGCTACTTAATAATTTTATATTGCCTTTGTGAAAGAGCTTCACCAGTGTGATTTAACTTTGCAAAGGAATAGGTGTACAGAGAACTCAGTGGAGACCCATTCTTTGGTAATATTTGCATTTTATAGGAAGCATACATATAAATTTCCCATTCTATAGTAATACAGCTTTAATCTTAATGAATGCCATTTTGGCGGTTCTCGTCAGAGAGTGGAATTAACATTCACATGTGAATGGGAAATGTTAAAGTGTTATTAGTCTCCTGAGGGTTTTGCTCCTGGCTATGCAGTTTCAGAGATTTCATCATACTTTAGGGGTAGCAAAATACCACCATTTCTGCTTATTAGAATGAAACTCTCCAAGGTTTCTGTGTATTTCAGGCCAGGGTTTGGTATTTCAAAACAGGAGGAAAAAAATGTTTTTCCTGGGCCCTAAACTATAACCTAATGTCAAAAATCAATTGAAATTCCCACAAACATTTTTCATGAGTGCTGTCAGAAAGCTTTTTCCATAACACCTTTCTTGTGAGTACTAACAAAGTTCTTAATGAAACTGCCTAAGTTATTAACATGGTGGTCTGTATAATTTCAGAAATTCTATTTATTGGTTTAATCCTTGCTTGATCCTATAAAGAGTTTGAGGTGGCAAGCCCCATTTTGTGCTGGTTTTCCACAACCTTTTTGCTTCTTTTTAATAAATAATGAGAACTTGGATTTAACAGACATGTAAAGAAATCATGTCTTGCCTTTGCAACCTACATTTTCTTTCCTTCTTTTCCTTTTTGTGTCAGCAATTGAACCCAGGGGCACTTAATCACTGAGTCATGTCCTCAGTCCTTTTTATTGAGACAGGGTCTCACTAAATTGCTTAGGGCCTTGCTAAATTGCTAAGGCTGGCTTTGAACTTGTGATCCTCCCGTCTCAACCTTCTGAGTCATTGGGATCACAGGCACCCACCTTCATGCCTGGCTTACCTACATTTTTTTTTTTTTTTTGAAATATGGAGTACTTCTTTCTCAATTATTCTCCAGGTCTTGAACATTTTACCTTACATGGATATTATCTGCTATTACATGAGAGTTAGCATAATATTTTAGGTTTTGGGTTATATAGTAATCTGTATAAGGAGTGTGGAACTTAACATTCACTTACATGCATGCATACACATACACAAGCATCCATCCTTCCATATCTGCCTTTAACATGTAAAGTGCATGTGATATAATTTGTGTTTTCACTTTTTATTCTAAATCCTCAGGTTTTATTTTTATTCTAAATCCTCTGCCATAACAAAGATAGTCAATAAAGGAAGTTTGAAATGTGGTTATCAAAACACATAGAAGGAATAAGCTCTGGTGTTCCTCAGCACGGTGGGATGACAATAGTTCACAATAGCCTATTATATATTTTATGAAAATGTAGACGAGACAAGATTGAAGGCCCAAACATAAAGAAATGATAGGCAGACAGGAATGCTAATTATCCTGATTTTATCAGTGCATTCTGTATGCATATGTTGAAATATCACACTGTCACATTAATATGTACAACAAATACATGTTAATAAAAAAAGTCAATGAACAAACAAATAACAAAAACAAAATACAAAGACAACCAAAAGAAAGAATGTTTACTGAAGGCCTTATTTGACCATGCTCTTACCTTTTCATGTCCTCCTAGGACCAGGCAAAGTTGATACTCTTATTCCTATGCAAATGATGAGGTGTGGAGGTCTAAAATGGCAAGGGAATTGGCCAGTGCTGCACAGCTTTTAAGAGGCAAAACTGGGATTCTATTCAGCCATGGTGTGCTCTGAAGGAAGCACTCTAGGGTACAGTTCTGGACTAGTTACCTTGTCCCTGGAATGAATTAAAATGCAGAATCCTAGGCCCCAAAACTATGGAATCCACATGAAATCTGCATTTTAAGGTGATTCCCAGGTAATGTACATGTACATTAAAGTTTGTGACTGGAGGTATGGTTTTCTTAAAAATACTTTTAGGCAGATAAATGTAAGGCACTGAAAAAATTCCATTTGAGATGCCTTTTGGTCTCTGGGCTTTTATGCTTTTTACATAATTACAAGTTGGATTATTATCTTTCAACTGTTCTGCTTCTATATCCGACTTTGTTGAGCTTGTCTAACAAGGGACATGTATTGGGCTGGCATCTGTGACATTTGTAAGTGATCTGTTTGGGTGATATTATTCTTAGTTAAAATGGCCTTGTGGTTATAAAACAAGAAAAATTGATTCTGTCCTAACTGCTTGATCTTTCCATGCTTCCAGGTGATCTTGTCACATTCCTCTCCAGACTTTTAACACTCTCCTTGTTTATACCTTCAAAACATTAGAAGTAACTTCCAGTGATAAAACTCATTTAAAACAGACAAGATAAAAAGAGAAATTATAGGGGCAAGCTTAAGAAGGTGAAACATACTTATATCATGCAAATGAAATGAATTAGTTGCTACAGTTGAAAGCTGAATTCTCATCTTTTGGGCAGTGAAGTCAAACAGGGAAATGTAAGAGGCTGCCAAATTTTCAAATAGGATGAATGGAATCATTCATGTTCATCTGTTGAGAAACATATTTTCTTGCTACTGAATACTAAGAGGATTATATTAGGCAGCTCTTTGTCTGAAAGTTCATAAGGTAGCACAACAGTATTTTTGCAAAAAAAAAAAAAAGCATTAAAATACATACCTTTCTTCTGTTAGTCTTTAATGAATCCTAAGGTCATCAATTTAAAGGTATATTTGGTGAAGGAATTTGCAGGGGATGATGAAAACAATATCATGGAATATATTGTTTCTTCATGTTCAAATGACTGAATTCAGTGACCAGTTTGAGAACCTTGTATAAATGTGTAATTTAATAGGTCCCTTAGACTAAACCTCCTCCTTACATTAGATATATCTGAAGTAGGCACTTAAGCAAGTGTGCAAGTTCATTAAGTTTGAATTTTCAGAAAAGTATGTAAAGTAATCCAATTTCTGCTGTTGGCTCAAGGAGGTTTAGAACACCAGGCATATTGTTTAGGAATGTTGACATCACACTGAAAAACATTTTTTCCTTTTAGTGGAAACTCACTATTGCAAATCTTTTGAAGAGATGGAGACCATTTTTTTGAGAGCAGATAGATTAGTCTTTAAACTTTATTTTTTTTTATTTTTATTTTTTTAAAATTTGCTGGGCATGGTGGCACACAGCTTTAATCCCAGTTACTCAGGAGGAGGCAGGAGGGATCCTGAGTTCAGGGTCAGCCCGGGCAACTTAGTAAAACCTTGCCTCAAAATAAAATGGGCTAGTGATGGAGCTCAGTGGTAAAATACCCTTGGGTTCAATCCCCAGTACTGCAGAGAAGAGAAGAGAGAGAGAAAGGACAAGTCTTTAGTATCTTCCATAGAATTGTTAAGGATGTTTTTTAAAAACCGAACACTTACACACATACAGAGTCTGAAAGAAAATTTTAAAAATGAAAAATCCAGTCAACCATGTTTAAGGTCATTCAACATTAAATAGTTTTAAGTCCCAATTTTGTTTCAGTTTCTTTGCTAAACAGCGGAATGTTTATTGAATAAAGCATGATTTCAATTCTCAAGGTGCTTGCAGACTGGTAAGGGAATAAACTCTCAACTATTGTTTTAGTAATAAGTAAGGTTTTTACATATTTATTATGAATAAGGACTCAGCTTTAAGAATTTGGTTGTTTTTTTTTTTAACCTCAGAATCATTTGGAAGTGTTTATTAAAAATAGCAGAACAATAATTCATGTGAGTACTAAACTCTCCATTTTAAATAAAACCTCCAGGTGATTCAATTGTAGGATTCTGATGGACACTTGGAGAAATAATGGATGAGATGGTAACCTTATATTTAATGGATTGACTGGTCATTTTGGCTGTGTGGAGACCCAGTTAAAGTGTAATTACTAAGGTCATCTGTAAAGTCCGATTTTAATAATCACCTTACAATTTTACTTGAAGGGAGTTGTCCATGTTAATGTTCAGGCATGAAATGTAATGATCTGTTTTATTGTTAATTTATGCTCAAACTTCTTTTGCTCTTCTTTTTAACCAACATAACAATTATGCAGGCTAAGTATTTGCCGCAGGGAGATGCTATAATAGGACTAATTAAATATTTAATATTTTAAAGGACTTAAACAACCTTGTAAGTAATATGTTAAGAGGAGATAAAATCATGACGATCGCTATAGTAGGAAGAATGTTAATGAAGCACTGGGATCGTGCATCCCTTTAATGCCCAGGTCCTGCATCTATTGGGAGGTGGCATAGCATAATGGTTAAGTTAATGGCATTCATAATCTATTGCAGTTTTTTGTTTCCTAGCCTTGAGACCTACAGCAAATTTCTCAACCTATCTAAGCTCATCTCATTTTCCTTCCCTATGCAGTGGGGAGGAGAATGCCACCTAACTCTTTGGATTGTTGGAATAGCCTATAGGTTTCCAATAGAAAGTGACTTTTAATAATATGAACGATTGAATCCCATATACTACAGATGTTACTGACTTGAAACTTGAAATTTTTTCTTTTTAAACTAGAAATGTATCTAGGATTTTGAAAACACACACTTTTGGAGTTAATTCAAATTTGGAAGGAAGAGGAATTGGGGAAAGGAGTGTGTGATGGTTAATTATAGCTGTCAGATTAAGTGGAACAAGAAATACCTAGAGATCAGGTAAAGCACTAATTTTGGGTGTGTGTTTGTATTTGTGAGACTTTCCAGAGGAGATTGGGGTGTATGCCTCATAACTGAGTGAGGAAGATCTACTCTCAATTGTCTGGTAACCACCAATTAGCTGGGGCCCTGGATAGAACAGAAAGAGTAGAAAGGTGAATTGGCCCCCCCCATATATATATATTTAAATATATTTAAATATATTTAAAATCTCCCCCAACCCTGGAGCTGGGGCACCTCAGGTGGGGACTAAACCCCTGGGCTCTTGTTTATTGGGTGCTGTGATTTGAATATGTCTCTCCCTCCAAAACTCCTGTTGGCAGTTCAGCCTTAATGTAATAGTTTGAGATCTGGTTAGGCCAGGAACCCTGGGGATGGGAGATGCACATTAAGAGAGCTTCTCCAGCATGTGTCGGACCTGATTCAGTTCCCACCACCGCGTGCATGCACACACACACACACACACACACACACACTCACATGAAATCAAGGACATATGTTAAGTTGGGTGCAATGATGTCTTGTGTTTGAATTAACTTTTTGTTGCTGTGACCAAAGCAACCAACAAGAACAACTTGGAATAGGAGAAGATACTCTGGGGCTTACAATTTCAGAGTTCATAGTGGACTCCATTGCTCTGCCCAAGGAGAGGTTGTCCATCATGGGGGAAGGGCCCAGGGGAGGAAAGCTTCTCAAGAAGTTCAGGACAGCAAAGAACAGAAACCTTGAGTGTACATATGATGAGGTCTTTCAAAACCACAGTTTATTACAGATTTTCAGACTCAAAATAAATTTTAATTTCTAAACAAGTAAATATCAGCCTCATAACCCACTACAGCAAAAAAACCTCCCAGAGTCCTTTCTTACTCAGATTATGAGAGTGGAAAAGATCCTAGAGCCCCCAAAGTGAGATGACCTCTGGGGGTTGTGCTCAGGTGTGACTGGGTCATTGCTTGCTCTGACCTTACAAGGAGCCATTGTGATGGAATTTCAAACTGCAGGTATAAAAGAGAGTGGCCACAGCTGGGTTTTGTCCATAAGTACAGGAAGCTCTTGGTGGTGACCTGTCGGACTCCCAGCTAGTTAGTACATTTGGTGGTGGTTGGTGGTTGGTGACTGGTGGTTGTGGTCTTTGGCTATTGGGTTTTTTGATTTGGGTTTTTTTTTTTCCTTTGTTTTTTTTTTTTTGCTTGCTTTTGTTTTTTTGGGTTTTATTTTGATTATTTGTTTTAGCTTATTATTATTATTTTTTTAGCTATCTTAGGATGGCGGTCCATTTTAGGATAAGTGAGAGTAGTGAGAGCAGTGTAGAGCCCCAGAGGCTGGGCTCCTATGAGCCGGCCTTGACGGACCATTATGAAGTTCTGCAGGGCATTGGGGAAGGGGGCTTTGCCAAGGTGAAGCTCGCCGGCCATCGCCTTACAGGGACACAGGTTGCGGTGAAGGTCGTGGCAAAGAGAGACCGGACCCTCCCCTTCCTGTGTGAACCTGTGATGGCGGGCTTGGAACACCCACACGTGGTCCAGCTTTTCCAGGTCATTGAGACTGACAGATATCTGTACATCGTCCTGGAACATGCAGGTGGGGGACATCTACGGAGCCTCATCCCGGAACCTGGTGGCATGCGGGAGGTGGAGGCCCGCAGGCTGTTCCGACAGATCGTGGGAGCCGTGCAGCACTGCCACGGGAAGGGGATCGCGCACCTGGACCTCAAGCCCGAGAACATCGTGCTGGACGCCAGGGGTAAGGCGAAGCTCATTGACTTTGGCCTGAGCACCCGAGTCACCCCTGGGCAGAAGCTCAGCAGGTTCTGCGGCTCTCTGCTCTACTCTGCCCCTGAAGTCGCCCGGCGGGAGGACTACGAGGGCCCCCCTGCAGACGTCTGGAGCCTGGGGGTGGTCCTCTACTACATGCTCACCCGGATCCGGCCCTTCTTGGCCAACACCGCTCGCAAGGTGAGGAAGCTGGTCACCGAGGGAAGGTACAACATTCCCCCGCACGTTCCCCAGGGAACTCAGAGCCTCATCCTAGAGCTGCTGACGGTGGACCTCACGCAGAGGCCCACCCTGGAGCAAGTGATCGGGCACCCCTGGCTGAGCCAGGGCGAGGAGGCTTCCCCCAGTCCTGGCGAGTCTCTGCCCAACCTCCCGGATCCCGCTCTCCTCACCACCATGTTCGACATGGGGTACGACCCCTACACCACCTGGGTGTCCCTGTCAAATAAGAAATACGACGATGCCATGGCAGCATATCTCCTGCTAAAGCAGCAGCGAGCCCAGGGGGCAGGCTGTGAGTGCCAGGTGAAGCCCCAGCGCCGCAGGAGGGTGGTCGTGCCTCCCCTGTGCCCCGCGGAGCCTCCCCTCCTCCCCAAGAAGTGGTCCAGCGAGCCTGCCCCTCCCTTGCCCTGGGAGCAGCAGCAGCCCGGGAAGACCAGATGGACCTGGCAGAAGGGTCCACTTGGCAGAGCCAGCGTGCCCGCCATCCGTGTCCACTCTTTCCACGAGGACCCACCCCCTCCCAGCCTGGCCTCCCAGCACGACCCTGTGCCCAGCAGCCCCGACCCCTCCACGAGCCTTGGTAGCGGGGTCGCAGATGACCGCAGTTCATCCTCCCCAGCTACCCCTACCGAGGAATCCCAGGATCGCATCGGGCCTTGGAAGAGGGTGAGGAAGAGGATCTCCAGCTGCCTTAGACAGCTGTGCTGTGTACCGTGCTTCGGTCAGGCGGTGTTTAAGGACAGAGTGGCTCCACAGGAAGTGCCCCGCCAACACCAAAAGAACCAACGGACCGCCCGAAGACCCTGAGGTGTGCCACCTGGCTCAGGACTCTGCCCAGAATCGCACCTGGATCCAGGACTCTCCTCTGCCACCACCTGCGAAGATGCCTCATAGACTTTGCCCTGAACACTTCCCCCTGCCCTGCTCTTGGTCCTTTCTCCCGTGATTTGGGAGTACTTGATTCTTAATTTCTTTTCCAAAGATTGAAAAATGGCAGTTTTGTTTTTGGGGATTTTTGTTTGGTTGGTTGGTTTTTAAGAGGCAGTCCTCAGGGCAAAGGCCCAGGCCCAGCAGCCAACCTCTCCAGGGTCTGGACCACTGTGCCTCCCTTTCCCAATCAGTGTAGATCTTCCCTCACCTTGAGCCAGTGTAGTTGGGCACTCATTTGCCTTGAGCCAATGTAGATGGGGTCTTGATCCCCTTGACCTAGGGTAAATGGGGATTCTCCTCTTGAGCCAGTGTAGACTTGATTCACTTTGAGCTGATCATCTTGGTCAGAAGGAATTCTTTTCTTGGTCTTCAGGCCCCTCCCTGAAGTGTGTGGGAAGGGTGGGTTGCAGCTGTTGAAGACACCTGTGGCAAGGCATTGGAGACTCCAGAGCGTTCCATGGCTTCATCTCCATGATCTCATATGTAGAGAAGGCAGAGGTGGGTGCGTGGGTAGGTGGGTAGGGGTGGGTCTGCCTGCACTAGTGGCTGGGTGCCTGGGCACATGCCATGCAGCCTGCCCACCCAAAAGATTCTATGTTTCTAAAAATTTGTCAATGTCTTCAAGATTTTCTATTTTGTTGGACTATAGATTTTCAAAATAGCTTCTAATGTTTTGTATTTCAATAGTGTCTGTCCTGATATTTCCTTTTTCATCACGGATTTTAGTAATTTGAGTTTTTTCTCTCCTTCTCTTTGTTAGTGTGGCTATGGGTTTATCAATTTTGCTTATTTCTTCAAAGATCTAACTTTTTGTTTTGTCAATTTTTAAATTGCTTCTTATGTTTTAATTTCATTGATTACAGCCCCGTTTTTAATTGTTTCCTGTCTTCTACCACTTTGGGTGTTGATCTGTTCTTTTTCTAGGGCTTTGAGCTGTATTATTAGGTCATTTATTTGTTGACTTTTTCTTCTTTCATTGAATGTGCTCCATGCAACGAATTTTCCTCTTACTACCTCTTTCACAGCATCCCAGAGATCTTGATGTTATATTGTTGTTCTCGTTTCCTCTAAGAATTTTTTTATCCCCCCCATGTCTTCTGTTATCCATGCACCTTTCAATAGTGTATTATTCAGTCTCCAGGTGTTGGACTAGTTTGTTTATTTTATCATTGGTTTCTAATTTCATTCCATTATGATCTGATAGAATACAAGGTAGTATCTCAAGGAAGGAAAGCTTCAGACCAAAATCCCTAATGAACATAGATGCAAAAATTCTTAACAAAATTTTAGCAAATCGAATACAAAAACTTATTAAAAAGATAGTGCACCATGATCAAGTGGGGTTTATCCCAGGGATGCAAGGTTGGTTCAACATCCAGAAATCAATAAATGTAGTTCACCACATCAAACCAAACTCTAGCTACACCATCTACCTTCTGTCTCCCACATCTGCCAGATGCATCCCCATGTCACTTGCTGTGCCTGCTTGGCACACTGGGCCACAGGTGGGCATGAAGGATTCCGGGAGCAGCAGCTACCCTTCAGGCCCTTCCATGGGCCAGGCATAAGCAATTCCCATGACCTTCACGTCGTCCTCACAGCCTTGGGGGTAGGGCTGCTGCTCTTTTCACTTTATAGATGGCGTAACTGAAGCACAAGAGAGTTTAGGTGACCTGCCCAAAGCCACATAGCTGGTAAATGGCACAGCCAGATTCAGATCTAGGTCATCTAATTCTAGGGCCTTGTTTTGCATCAGTTACCTTTCTGCTGCAGTTCTGATGGCTTCAACAGCAGCCTCCTTCTGACCTTTGAGGACTCAAATCGAACAGCATATCCCCAAAGAGGACTTCCCTGGCAAACCTCAGTCTCAAGCACCTATCAGTTTCTCCAATTAGTGTTTTTTTTTTTTTTTTTTTTTGGGGGGGGGACTAGGGATTGAACTCAGGGACACTTAACCACTGAGCCATATCCCTAGCCCTTTTTGTATTTTATTTAGAGACAGGGTCTCACTCAGTTGCTGAGGCTGGCTTTGAATTCAGATCCTCCTGCCTCAGCTTCCCTAGCTGCTGGGATTACAGGTGAGCACCACCGCCCCCGGCTGGAATTAGCCTCTTACATGTTTACACCTTTCTCCATCACAAACACCTGACACAAGAGGACACAAGCTCTCTGAAGGCAGCTCCCAGCAGTCCCATTCTGTGTGACTCCAAAATTCAAACTCCTTCCTGGCACAAAGTCAACCCCAACAAGTATTAGCCAACCTACTGCCTAGCTTCCCTTACTGCCTGGTCCCGAGGGTGCTGAGTTTTCAGTCCTCCATTTGCCCCATCCTGTGGGGTTCTGTAGTCTCCTGTAGCTGCTTTTAGAGAACAGAGCCCATGCCTCAATGACAAATCCCTGCTAACATGGCCCCGATCTCCCTGCCAGCCTCGTCTTCCTGCTCCCACGTACCTGCACACCAGCTGCTCCTCCTGGGTGCTACACACAGGCACCTGCCTTGTGACCCCCTGCCTTTGTTCATGCCCTTTCCATGACCTTCACACCCTGGTCCACTTTTCCCAACTAACAAATGCAAGTTCATCCATCAGGGCCCAGAGAAGGAGTCCCTCTGTGCTCATGCCCCTGCCCCTCAACACCTGTCTTCCATTAGAATGGGTGGAGAGACAGCAGCTGGTTTCAACAGCTTTTGTGCTGCTGTCACTAAAAGGACCCCACCAGAACAGCTGTAAGGTGAAGAGGTTTATTTAGGGGCTCATGGTTTCAGAGGTCTCCATCTATAGACAGCCAGCTCCATTCCTTGTGGCTCCAGGTGAGGCAGCACATCACGGTGGAAGAGTGTGGCGGAGGGAAGCAGCCCACATGGTGATCAGGAGGCAGAGA
>JAJEJO010000327.1:704641-771810 GCA_020662805.1 Glaucomys volans
CTTGGCAGGGGGGTGCAGAGATACTCAATGAAAAGGAGCTGCTGGTGGTGGTGGGAGCGTCTGTTTCACACTGACAACTACTTCCTCTACATGACACACATTTCATGAGAGCAGGGATATTTTCTTAACACACTCTGCATCTTCACCATCGAGCACATGCATGACACACAAATCTTGATAAACAGCTACTGCAGAAATGGATAAAGGATGTCCTTAGATACCCCCAGTGTGTTCCAGATGTTTCCAGGACTCTAGAAAGTCCAAACCCTGTTCTGATCCTTTCTCTTTACTATTAACAAGAGAGAAACTAAGAAATGGACAAAATTGCATGTTCAAGCACCTTTGATTTTGTTAGAAAAATTAACTTTAAAAAACGGGGAGCCGGGCACAGTGGCACATGCTTGCAATTCCACTGGCTTGGGACACTGAGGCAGGAGGATCAGGAGTTCAAAGCCAGCCTCAGCAACTTATTGAGGACCTAAGCAACCTAGTGAGACTCAGTCTCTAAATAATATACAAAAATGGGCTGCGGGTGTGGTTCAGTGGTATTGGGGTTAACTTCCTCAATACCAGGAAGGAAGGAAGGAAGGAAGGGAGAAAGGGAAGAAAGGATGGAAGGAAGGAAGGGAGGGAGGGAGAAAGGGAGAAAAAAAAACAGGAGGCCCAGAGGACTCAGGTGTGATCTCTTGGAGTGGTGGGGGAAGACAAGCTGAAATGTAAGGGCCTCCCATGAACCTGGACTCTGCTTGAACCTTCAGGGATCAACTTTGTTTTTTACAAACCTATCAAAATATGTGACTACGTATTTGGTTTTGGTTTTCATACTAGGGGTGGAAGCCAGGGTGCTCTACCACTGAGCCACATCCCCAGTCCTTTTCATTTTTTATTTTGAGAGAAAGTTTCAGGAGGTTATGAGGCCAGCCTTGAACTTGGGATCTTCCTGTAACAGTTTCCTGACTCTTTGGACTTCCAGGCCTGCAGTACTGCACCCAGCATGACTATGTGCTTGTAAGCCAGAAAGAAATGAGGCTTGAAAAGTAAACTGGTCATTTCCTATTTTCAAAGAAGGCAGTTCCTCATTACATATTGGGAAACTCCCTGGACTGTTTAAAATTCCAACATCCCAACTAAGAGGACTTGGAGGAGAACATGTTCCCGCTGGGAGCATTCCGGGGAAGTGAGGTCTTGGTGCTTCTGGAATTCACCTTAGAGCCCTCCATGGGACACACCCACTGTGTTGGTCTCTTCATCTCCTTCTGTGCAAGTTTCTGCACAGACCATCTTGTCTTCAAAGCGTTCAGCCCAGGCACAGGGCTGCACACATCCACAGTCCCAGACGTCTGGAGCACTGGGGCAGTTTTCATTTCTCTCTCAGGAGGTGCTTCTGCTAATGGGCTTAGTCTACTGGCTAAAGATTCTAATAAGCCCCATGGCAGAGTCCAGGGCATCCTGAGAGAGAGAGGTTGTAAGGGTGCCTATGTTAGATGGGGTTTGGAATAGGACTGTGAGGACATCAAATTTAAAGTCACAATGAGAATTCAAACAATATACTGCCTTCGAGTCAAGTCTCCAAAGGGGGCTGCATACCCTCTGCTCACCTATGCAACAGGCCTGCCAAAGGCCAAGGAAATGCACAGGCAGTGGAAGCAGCTTTGTGTACTCACTCTGGGCAACGGGGTGTCAGCAAGCTGTGTTGCTAGTTACTCCTCATTGTGCGATTGCCGATTCTGATGTCCATATTGCTTACCATGTGTAACATTGGGTGGAGCTCCCGATTTTGAATTCCAGGACCTGGCTTTGAATCCCAGTCTCTACCCATCAGGTCCTGATTCCCTCACTCAGCCTCTTGGGGCCTGAACTGCTTCCCCTGCAACATGTCTTCCACAGAACTTGCCCTGCCTATGTCACAGAGCGCTGTTTTAAGGAAGGCCTGGGTGAGCTCATCTATAAGGAAGCTAATGTATAAGAGCATTCTGTTAACTCTAAAGTGAAGAGGGCATCAGCAGGAGTTCCTGTCACATTATGAAATTTCATATCTCAGCAAATGCAGACATTTTTATGTCTTATTCCCTTGGACAAATATGGTGGCCCCTGTACTTATCTCTAGGGTTTGCACTTCAGTAACCTAAAAGAGGGATGATTAGTACAATGAGGAAAACTGTGGCCAGGCGAGAAGGTCAAGAGGGCCTGAGGTTTCAGTGGAATGTCAGGTGAGGACCCAACATGGAGCTCTGAGCAGAGACCCACATCAAGTAAGGATGGTTAGAGAAAAGCGCAACAGGCTCAAGGAGTGGCAAGTGCAAAGGACCTGGGGTAACACATGATGGATGGAGATAATGCACATTGTGTTGTCTAGCACATAACAGGCACATAGTAAGCAGGAGCTACTGTGACAATGACTGTCATTCTCACTGCTGCCAGCACACCTCATGACCACCCATGGAGGAGTCTAAGTCAGAGAAACCCAATATATCACATTAGGTGCTAGTTAGGGCTACTTCAGATTGTGGCTTCCAAGTTGGAACTGCTGCTCTGGGGGCTGCTACAGGAAACATCCCTGGTGGGTGGGTGGAAATCATTAAGAAGAAGTATAGGAGGGAGCAGGGTCACTCCATTTCACCCTCATTTGCATTCTTCCTCCTCCATGTTTGCCTTTTCCCTCTCCCCAAACATACCCTCCAAGGAAAGGAGGTCTCTGCCAGTGGCAGCTCACACTGGCTGAGTCCCAAGTCCTTGTGCTGGACTAGGACTGGGGACACTGACCTGCTGCAAGGTGAGACCACTCTCCAGAGGACTGCACTGCTTCAGGAAGGGATATGGTAGAAATAAAGGGATCAAAAATATACTTAAAATCAGCATACCACAGTGACACAGCCACATTAATGTTCATAGCTGCTCAATTCACAATAGCCGAGTTATGGAACCAACCTTAATGCCCTTCAAAACATGAAAGGATAAAGAAACTGTGATATATATATATATGTATATATATACATATATATATATGACATTATCAAATGTCATAGCATAGAGGTTATAGAAAAGGCCTTTATTTTCTCAGCGGTTAGTGAATGAATCTTAATTAGAGGTAATTTATTTATTTATATATATGAATATTATTTATTTATTTATATATATGAATATTATTCAGCCACAAAGAAGAATAAAATTATGGCATTTGCAGGTAAATGGATGGAGTTGGAGAGCATCATGCTAAGTGAAATATGCCAATCCCCCCAAAATCAAAGGCTGAATGATTTCTCTGACAAGAGGATGATGATACATAATGGGGGGGTGGCAAGAATGGAGAAACGATGAATTGTATAGAGGAAAATGAGGGGTGAGGAGGGAGGGGGGAAGGAAACATAACGAGACAAATGTTGTTACCCTATGTACATGTGTGATTACACAAACTGTGTGACTCTACATCATGTACAACCAGAGAAATGAAAGTTGAACCCCATTTGTGTACAATAACTCAAAATAATAAAAAAATTTTAAAAATTGGGGTGTTTTGATGCACTATTCTCTTACATCTTGTGGAAAACAAAGATGTTTTTATAATTGTCATGAGTTTGCTTTACCAGGGATCTCTCTGTCTTCATCAAGATCTGAGTTCCCATCTCCTGCCCTTGGACATAAGAATTTCAGGCTCACTGGTCTTTGACTAATCCCTGCTCTCCCACACTTTGGGCTTACATTGAGCTATGCTTTGGGCATTCTGGGGTATCCAGCTTGCAGATAGTCTACTGTGGGATTTCTTAGCTTCCATAATCACATAAACCAATTTCCCTAACAAACCCCCCTCTCATCTATTTGCTATTAGTTCTGTCTTTTTAGAGAATACTGAAGAACACAGAGTGGGAGAAAATCCCTCTAAATTCAATATCAATGAGGGCTAAAGACAAAGAAATCTCTGTGTAGGTTTACCATAGGTATATGTAGTCAACGTGAAAATAACCTCACTAATGTGGGGAAATCAGAGAATTATCAAATGTCATAGCATAGAGGTTATAGAAAAGGCCTTTATTTTCTCAGCGGTTAGTGAATGAATCTTAATTAGAGGTAATTTATTTATATATATATATATATATATATTTAAAAAATGGCATCTTATTTTCAAAGTTCACATAGAAAATGTAACTAGATTAACAAAAAATTATTTAAAATTTGTCCCTTCGGAAACTAAAGCAGAATTAATTGAATAAGCAGTTTAAAGGTATTTTATATCTAAAATATTTTTGAGTGGGATAGCTGGGTCAAATAGTGGTTCCATTCCAAGTTTTCTAAGGAACCTCCATACTGCTTTCCAGAGTGGCTGCACCAATTTGCAACTCCACCAGCAATGTATGAGAGTACCTTTATCCCCACATCCTCGCCAACACCTATTGTTGCTTGTATTCTTAATAAAAGACATTCTAATTGGGGTAAGATGAAATCTTAAGGTGGTTTTGATTTGCATTTCTCTTATAACTAGGGATGCTGAACGTTTTTCATATATCTGTTGATTGCTTGTAGATCCTCTTCTGTGAAGTGTCTGTTCATTTCCTTAGCCCATTTATTGACTGGGTTATTTGTATTCTTGGTGTAAAGTTTTTTGAGCTCTTTATAGATTTTGGATAGAAGTGCTCTATCTGAAGTGTGTGTGGCAAGAATTTTCTCCCACTCTGTAGGCTCTCTCTTTACATTGCTGATTGTTTCCTTTCCTGAGAAAAAGCTTTTTAGTTTGAATCTATCCCAATTATTGATTCCTTCTTTTATTTCTTGTGCTTTGGGAGTCATGTTGAGGAAGTCTGGACCTAGGCCAATATGATGAAGATTTGGACCTACTTTTTCTTCTATTAGGTGCAGGGTCTCTGGTCTAATTCCTAGGTCCTTGATCCATTTTGAGTTGAGTTTTGTGCAGGGTGAGAGATAGGGGTTTAGTTTCATTTTGCTGCATATGATTTCCAGTTTTCCCAGCACCATTTGTTGAAGAGGCTATCTTTTCTCCATTGTATGTTTTTGGTTCCTTTGTCAAGTATGAGATAATTGTATTTCTGTGGGTTTGTCTGTGTGTCCTCTATTCTGTACCATTGATCTACCTGCCTATTTTGGTGCCAATACCATGCTGTTTTTGTTACTATTGCTTTGTAGTATAGTTGAAGGTCTGGTATTGTGATACCACCTGCTTCGCTCTTCCTGCTAAGGATTGCTTTAGCTATTATGGGTCTCTTATTCCTCCAAATGAATTTCATGATTGCTTATTCTATTTCTGTGAGATCCATCTTTGGGATTTTAATTGGAATTGCATTGAATTTGTACACCATTTGACCCAGCTATCCCACTCCTTGGCCTATACCCAAAGGACTTAAAATCTGCATATTATAGTGATGCAGCCACATCAATGTTTATAGCAGCCCAATTCACTATAGTGAAGTTGTGGAACCAACCTAGGTGCCCTTCAAGAGACGAATTGTTAAAGAACTGTGGTATATATACACGGTGGAATATTATTCCGCCATAAAGAATAATAAAATTATGGCATTTGCAGGTAAATGGATGGAGTTGTAGAGTATCATGTTAAGTGAGATAAGCCAATTCCAAAAGACCAAAGCCTGAATGATTTCTCTGATAAGTAGTTGATGGCACATAACAGGGTGGGGAGTAGAGGAAGAATGGAAGAAGGGTGGATTGTATAGAGGAAAGTAAGGGGAGGAGGGTGGGGAAGGAAAGATAATAGAATGTGACAAACATCAGTATACTAGGTATATGTATGAATATGCAAATGGTGTGATTCTACTTTGCACACAACCAGAAAAACGATAGTTGTGCTCCATTTGTGTACATTGAACCAAAAATAAATTAATAAATTAAAAAAAATATTTTTGAAAACTGTCTCCTATTTACCAGATGGCTATTGAAGGTTTTTCCTTTAAAACTAAACATTGTGAAATTTTTTTTCTAATGTGGAATCTAAATGTAAAACTTGCTTACTTGGTTTTTCCTAATGATATGAATTATAAATTTTGGGGGACTGTCCCAAATAATGAGATGTTCTTGTATACTCTAAATCCTTCAATCTCATAATTAGCTTCACATTCTATAGGCAATAGGAGCAGTGTTTCCAGCTTCATTCAATAAATATTTATGATAGCTAATCTGTCCCTTTAATGCCCCCATCAGTAAGTACTACTGATGAATTCTTAAATGCTTATCAACTATATATTGGCTTTGTAAGGAGAAACTGAAAATAAGGGTGAGTTTCCACTTTCCTTTATCTAGGACAGGTATAGTTGATCCTTAATTATTTGTGAATTCCATTTTTACTAATTTTCCAATCTGATAAAAATTTGTAACTCCCATTAATTTGTAACCCTACCATTAATCCTAGTGGTATTTTTGTAGTCACTCATAGACATCATAATGATATTTTAACGTATATCCAGCGTACCAAAGAAGGCATATTTTAAAAGTATTTGGATTTTCTTGGTATTGGTATTTAGATAACTTAGGGTTTCATTTTTATTCCTCAAGGGAACTCTGTCTTTTTGGATATTTAAACATCCCTTGAAAGTTAGCTGGAAACTATTGCTAAATAGACGAACAATGCTTTGTGACAGGTCTTCATCACATATAAAGTATACATACCAACAAGTTCCAGCTTCAAAATAACTTTTACACAATTACATTTTTCCTCTGAAGCTTTATACTAGTGTAATATTTTTAAAATCATTTTTAGGAGCAACAAGAGATGAAATCCTATGAAAAAATTCAATCATACAACCCAAACAAACCAAAACCTCAATTGAAGTGACAGCTGGAAAACAGATGTTGTAGTTTTCTGGAAGTGACAGTTATTCTTTTACATGGATACATTCAAGTTATTCTTTTTTTGATATTAAAACAAATTATTACAGATTTTAGAAATCACTATGGTTTGAATAAATATCCCCCAAAGTTCCATGTGTTAAAGCCTTTGTCCTCGGGGTGGCACTATTGGGAAGTAGGGGAACCTTTAGGGAGGTAGAGCCTAGTGGGAGGTCCTCAAGCTATTCGTGTGAGCAGTTTTACTCTACCATGCATTCCTGCCATGATGTGCTATCTTACCATAGGTTAAAAGCCAGGAGATCACTGGATCATGGACTGGAAACTTAAGAACCATGAACCTAGAAAAATCTTTTACTTGTTGATGATCTCAGGTATTTTGTTACAGTAATGTGAAGACTAGCACAAAGCACAAAATGTAGCAAGCATGAAATATATCATTATCTTACCTAACCTTCAAAATAGACCTATAGTATGGTATCACTATATTCATTCCTTTTCAAATTAGACTAGGAAGGGAATCAAAGGCTAAAAGAGATGAAATTACTTTGTCAAGGTCAGAACATATCACATTCAATGGGACTGAGTTTCTAATGGCCTAATGCCCAACCTTGCAACCTCTCTTAGCAACAACCTAAGGAGGCAGACTTGGTGATCTTTCTATGCTCAAACATCCCTTATTCCATCATTTTCTACACATTTTGGTATTGTTCCTACATGATATTTTAAAAGTATTCTATAATTCTGTTTTCTGTTCTTCTTAACCTTATTAAAAAATAAGAAGGCCTTATAGTTTTATATTCTCTAATTTATTTGAACACACACACATATCCAAGTGACTCTGAGAATATTTTCTTCACATGCTCTGATATAATCTTTATTTTACTATAAATGTTTTAAACACAGATGAATCATGTAATGTTCCAGGGCTTCTGCATGTCATAGAATTGCTTGTTTGTGACAGATATGGTGGTTTGACTTTCAGTATCTATTCCAATGGTGTCTTCCTGTACTGCAGGAGCTGGAAGACTCAACACTTGAGTTCCTAGCATCCTAGCTGCTGAAGGTCCCCATGTAGTTTAAGCCCTGCCACTCAGGAGCACCTGCAGAGGACATGAATTTAGAAATGGAACATGATTTGCTGGAGCAAACCGGATCAGGCAGGGTGGGCTGTGGAGACCACAGTCCTGGTGGCAGTTTTCTCTTCCCTGGATTATGACTACATGGTGTGGTCCTTGGCACAAGTTCTTGACTATTCAGTGGTAAAATGTTCCAGGGCAGGGAAATTCGGTGGACATATTTTGGGAGCCCTTCTTTTTCCTTGAGTCTCTTCCAACAATTTTATAAGGAGCTACTTCCCAGCATACCTGGACAGAATGGTGCTGGAATCTGCAGTTAGCTCCTGATTGATATGACTCCTCCCACCAATTCTTTTACAAGGTTTCTTTCATCCTTATAAATCATAAGATTTGGGATAATTTTCCTCAAATGGGAGTCATGTACTAAATTAATAGTAATTTCCTTTTTTTTAAGATCTACTCATGATAGGAACAAACTGTCTCCCTGAGGAAGCAATCTTTAACACGAGCAAAAATTCAGAATGTCTCAGGCCCTGGAGTTTATAAATGCTTTTTTTCTTTTCCTATGCCTTCATCTTAAACCTTGTATTTGTAAGAAAAAATTACCTATTATCTAATGAATTAACACTATGGCTAGGGATAAACTAATTTCATAAGAATTGATATAGGTTGATAAAGAATGAAAGTCTTCTGTTTATCAAGTTGTCTGAATGAACTTACTGAAGAGGTACTGTAAAATATTTTAATTACCTTCATGGGCTTCAGAATTGTTACCTGAGCACTTGAAGTAAATTAAATGTTAATTAGCATAGTATTGTAGAATTTTGACAGGTTAATACCTGCCGAATTTTATAAAGAAGTGTTTATGCTATTAATATGTCCTATATAAAACTATTCTATTCTTTTAATGTTTGAATGATCAAACTCAAATATAGGGTATGTGTGAGAGTTCAAACTATTGATGAAATTTAGTTTCCCATTATTTTTAGACTCAAACATTTTTATTATGTAAATGCCAATAATAACAAAATTCTAAGGTATTAGAAATATCAGAAATTATCACATTAAATCAACTGAAATTGGCCTTCAGATCCATTGTTATATTTCAATACATCAATTGATGGTAAAAAGTTAGCATCCCTCTTAAATGAGGCACTAACCTTTAACAATGAGTATTTGTAGTATTATTAGGTTAGGCCTTCCTTGAAGTACATTTTATTGTTTTATATAGACTCAAAGTTGAATTGTTTTAAAAGAGATAGTCTTTTAGTGGGTTGCTTAGGGACCAGACCTCTATGAAGTTCAGTTCTGATTTGAGTTGTGAATTTTCTTTTCCAGTTTCTAAGATTTCATTAACTATAGGGATAGGTAATTGAGGGTAAGAAAATTGTCTTATCTTCAGGCTAACTTGGTCCTAGGGAAACTCCTCTTCTTCCTTCCATTCTGTCCTCAGAAATTAGGAGATTTCTCTTTGATATGTGACTGTTTCTATACCAAGTGTCTGAGGCTTTGGGGGATGATTTTGGTTAGTTTCTTTTTTTTTTTCTTTTTTCTTTTGCCTTGAGTAATTGAGGCTGCTTTTCTGGACACCCACACAGATCCACAGTTCACACTCAGGAAGGACCTGAACTCCTTCCTTTTCTCTGCCCACTTCTTTCCCTCAATTCCCACAAAGAGATTTACCCTACTTCACACACACGTTTTGTTGCTTAAGCATGATTTACATACCCTGCAGCATTTAATCAAGCTTATGTAGTTCCCTATTATTGGGCATATCAATTGCTCCAGATTTTTACTATTATTCAGGTTGTGAAAAGTCTCACTTTTTCTTTGTTTTTTTTTTTTTTTGTCCATATTCCTCAAAATGGAATTAATAAGTCAATGACCATGAACCATGTCATCTACCCATTCTGTCATCAAATATTTATTCATATTCTAATATATATCAGAAATCATGTTAGCTTCTGGGCACATGATAGTGATTATTAAAAAATAAAAAAAGACATGGTTTCTGCTTTTAATTTTATAGGTCTTATCTCAGGCATGCCAGATGGCTCTCCAGAGAAAGTGAACAATTTGCAGAATCACCAACCTCTTTTATTTCCTCTAATCTTACTAATATTGGTTTTAAAATTTATTTTTTTTGCTAATTTAATAGTTGTACAATGATACCTTAAAATCAATTCATATATGCTTAGTAGCAAATTAAGGTGTTTATTTCTTCAAGAATCAATATATTCATCTTTTTTTGTTTTATTTTAATATAATAATTGGTAAACTATTTTCTCTTTTATTAAACAGGAGTTTCTGTTCTGCAATACTATTTTGAGTTTTTAATAGATAGTATGAGACTGTTGGTGTCAATCCCAGGCATCCCTGAATGGCCCATGTGTTGAAGGCTTGGTTCTCAGCATGGTGCTGTCAGGAGGTGGTGGAAACTCTCAGAGTTGGGACCTAGTAGAAGGTTGTTAGGTTATCCTAAGTTCACTTGAAGCGGATTGTGGAACTCAAGTCCTGTCCTCTTTTTCACTTCTTAGCCATAAGGTGAGTGTTTTACCTGCCACATGCCCACCACTGTGACATGCTGCCTCATCACAGGCCAGAAACAATGGGGCTAACTGATCATGGACCAAAATCTTTAAAATGTGAGCCAAAATAAGCTTTTTCTCTTGATAAGTTGAATCTCTCAGTTATTACATTGTTAGAAAGTTGACTAACACAGACCCAGTAGAAGAATGAAGTCTCATAAGTGCTAATAAATATTCTTCTTGAGGTAGGACATTGGATTTAAAGATGACAAAAATAATCACACTACAGTGACTTAAATAATTGAAGTCAGGAGATCAAATAGCATTTTCGCTGATCTATAACAATGTAACACTAATTTTACAACAAACATAGCTAGAAGAAAAGGAGCATAATAAGATAATTAATTAGTCCTTTAGGAAAGAAAGCTAAATTGGATACATTTGTATTTACTTGAGAAAACTCTTGACAGCAAAGATGATCTTCGTCACATCATCATTGAATAGACCTCTTGTGCCTCCAAAGATGCTTTGAATTAAGATACCTCTTAGTCTGATAGTAAACTTAAACATATTTCTAAACCATTAATAGCACTGTCAGGGCCATAGTGCTCACATAACCACCATGTAACTTTAAATCGTGATTCAGCAGAGACACAGCCTGTGAAGCAGTTCTGCCCCGCTGACTTTGCCTGAGCCAGTGCCTTTCCTTCCTAAAGCCCCAACTTCTCTAGGCTTCTGCCCCACAGAGATGGCTCCCTGGCCTCCTCTTCATAAACTCCCCCACTGAGTTTTGCATTGTAGTCTAAGGGAAAAGACTGAACACCGCAATCTTTTGGGGGAGCAAAACCTCACACAAAAACAAGTAGAACAACAGGAAAAAAACTACTGCTGGTAAAGTTGTTCTGTTTACAGCTGTTCTGAGTGTGGGTGTTTAATTTTAGAAAAGGGTAAAGTAGTATCTGAGTAGATTACTGCTGTTTCCTTCAGAAATTCTGCCTCTGCTAAAGTTCAGGTTTCCTCATCTAATCCTTCCCTCAGGGGACTAAACACAGCACAGCTCCCCCACCCCCAAGTTGATGTGATGTTGCTGAAACTTGAAGTTCTTATGTTGAACCAATCGGATTACTGATATTTGAACATTGTTTCATCAAATACAAAGCTTACTTGTATATTTTCTTTCAATATGAAACTTCATGTGCATATAAATACTAATGGGAGCACCAGATCCTGAAAAATAACACAAAACACACTGTCACCCAGGCTGACAGTACCAAACACCAGGTACAAAACACCAGGCTGATGTACAAAACACAAAGTCAAACAAGTAAAAACGTATGGTAAAGCCGAGATTTTCAATGCGTTAGGCACGAGCGGAAGTGACATTTGTCCTCAGATTACTAGAAACTTGAAGTCTTTGTTCTGTTTACTCATTATTTCAGAAGCATTTATTGAGCGACATTTGCTGGGTCCAGATTGTGCTAGCATATCTGAGGACTACAAAACTGTATCATGGTTTCTTTCTGCCATGACTGTCAAACTGAGAGGCACAAGACAAATCCATGGTGTAATTTGAGAAGGATTTCAATGAAAGCAGCTGGAGTCAAGAGCAGGGTGAGTTCCCAGGTGTGGTAGGAATTCAAGATGAGAGTCAGGTCCCCAGAAGCAGAAGTGAAGGAGCCTGGCAAGACTTGGTGAGGAAGATTTCTAAGAAAAGAGTTTTAAGCCAGAAAACTGTCGAGCACTGTACTTGATGCTAAACTAGGGACTGGGTTGGAAGAGAGAGCATATGTGTAGGCTTGTCCAAAGGGCTAGTCTGTTCTTTGGTTAACACATTTATGTGTCCATTCCTTACGCAGTTCCCTAGAGACATTTGCTGATTCCATGATTCTTCTGTATTTATAACTTTAGGAGAGTTTGGGTAACTCTTGAACCTGCCTCATTGACATCTTCTTAATTATGTGATTGATCTGCTTCACCTTGTCAATGACTTTTTTTTAAACTTGAAAGGGCAAAGAAAATGCCTAAACAAGTTAATTACCTTACCAGGACTTATGCTAATATTTTCAGAATATGTAGAAAATAATATTGAAACCTAGCTAAAAAACCACTATGATTTTTGATGCACCAATATTCATGATTCCCACCAAAAGAAAACTTACTTTTTAGTATTAGCAATCCAAGGGAGAAATTATATGGCCTAGTAGTTTAACTACTGGATAAAGGTCTCACAGAACATAATAAAGTAATGTAATAAATCAAGGAGATTTTTAGAGCTGAGTTTTGCATTGAAGAGTGATTATGAATAAGTTTAAGCAAGGTCCTTCTCCAGTAGACTTTTAAAAATGAATAATAGGACTTCTTTGTAGTTTTTCATGAATATCAATTATACACAAATGTCAGAAGAGGAGAAAAATGTATATTTTGAATTTTAGCATTATCTTTTAAAATATATGACTTGACTGCCCAGACCAAACTGAGATGCCAGTTCCATAAAATGGGCATGCTATAATTGTTTATTGATGCACAAAACATCACTAGATATTTATAGAAAGAAGAAAAAGATAATATCCTGAGGTCTTTAATACTGGCATAGACTTATTTACCAAGATGAGTAGGAATAATCCAATAAGGGTAAAGTTTATTGCTTGCTATAAGTTTTCTATATCATTCCAGCTGTAAGGTATTTAATTCTTATCCCATATATAAAAAATAATTTTTATTTATGGTCTCCAGCCAGGTAGGAATGGAAATAAGTTAATTGGGGATCTCTGTATTACCTGTAAATCCTTGACTTCTCTCTGTTGAGGATCAAAGTTCTGGGAACTGCATTCCTATATCACTCCTTTATTTCCACTTTGAGCTTTGTGTCAGCCTCAGTTCTTCCTATGTGTAATAGAGAAGACTTTAAACTTTGACACACCTGATAGTTTAGTTAGGCTTATTCAAACGTCTAGATCCATCTTAAAAAGCCAGAGAGTATGGTATAAGTTAACACTTTATGTGCTTTTCTGCCCCTTCTCTGAGTGTGTCAAGCTTATTAATACCCTCATCCAGATGGCAAGCCTTCTGGGGGCCAGGACTGTTTTACCTGTGGTTACCTGGTTCCCTTCTCACCATCACTGTGAGATCACTCCTCCACCTTCCTTCACATAGCCTCCCTTATTCAGAAGATATACACCACTCTTAATATTTACTGGTAAACTCATGGGGAATTGAACTCAAAATTTCCCTAACCAGGGAGAGAAAAATCTCTACCAACAAATTCCCTAGTACAGCCGCACTCTTTGGTTTATTCATGATGCATTTACATTTTATAAACCTCCTCTCCCCCGACCCCCCCAACACACAGGGGAAGGAAAACTACTCACAAAAGGATAAAGCTGAGGAATATTAGCTTTTGGCTGCCCCTCAACCTTTGTGGAAAGGATTTTGCAGGCAACTTGGATAGGATCCTGAGGGAGCAATTTCCGGGCAGCAAGAGGCAGAATGAATCCCGTTCAGGTGAACAGAGAAACATTTATTCATTAAGATATAAGATGGGGAGGGGTGGAAGTGGAAGGGGCTAGAGACCTCTGAAGGAAAGAAATAGTTATAGACTCCTGGGAAGATAAATTGTTGGAAAATCTGAAGTCTAAAGTACAAGCCGAGGGCATTGTATTGCTTCCTCTTGGGAAAAAGAGGCCTAAGGTTCAATTCATTTGTTTTGGACTAATAACAAAAAAGCTCTCAGCACATCCCTGTGATTTTAAATACGCAGAAAGCAAATTCATGGAGGGAAAAGCAGCCTACAGTATGTGACCACCATTGTCCAAGGAGCACGGAATTGCAAATCAATGAGTGACTTGAAAGAAGATTAAAATTTGTGTTTGTTCGTCTATTTTTAAGCCTTTCCTTTATAAGGCGAGGCAGGAAGGTTATATAAAGTTTAGCTTGCTTTTTGTAAGATAATCTAAAAGCACCTTTTCTACCTTCTGTTCTCAGATCTGGCAGCAAAAAAATGGTTCTGATCACAGTTTCTTGAAGTATAATTACTTTGTCAAAGGAAAATATAATTAGAACTGATATTTTAAAATGTACCATGATTATATTTAAAGATTTGATAATTTGTTCACGTATGAAATGTTCTGTTAATTTAGCAACAAGCAACAGTACTGAAAGTCAGGAAATGATCTGACAGTTTTTCTCTTTCCTGTTTTAAAAATACCATCTATTCTCCCCTTTTGTCTATTCAAAGAGATATAGTCAATTGCAGCAGTGGATTGAATTAAATGCTTGACACAGCTTTATGAGCATCAGGTCCATTTATTTCCTCCGTTCCACTGCACTTTTTCACATGTCTCATACCATTACAGCAGCAGAATAACAAAAGTACCTCTGGATTCCAATACATCCCTTCAGGTAACCTCAATCAGCATAAATCTGTTCCCAGTACCTCTTCCCTGCCCTGAAAATTCTGGAAATCCCCTCCTCCTTTCTACTATTCTCATATATCACTTTCAAAAGAATCTCTTCTGTTTGGCAGCAATTTGATAGTTTGAATTCCCCTATGAATAGTAAGTTCTTGTCGTGTTGCCCACATGCAGATTTGGATCAATAAATCAAAGCTTTTTGGAATAAAATTATTCTTAGAAATAGAAGGGGTTACTTTTCAACAAACCATGGAACTACATAAAATACTGGTTTTCAGTAAGACCCACAGATACCAAGTTTTAGAGTTGGGTAGAAAGCAAATTATTTTTTGTTTATATCCCTTAAAGTTAGAATTGTTGGAGCCAAAAGAAATAAGCAATTTTCTCCTCTTTCTCTGTTGAGTATTCTCTACTTGATTTGTACTTCCTTACTTTTGGGGAACTTTGGCAATGAGATGAGGGGTTGCCTCTGAGGATGTGTACTCTTTTGAAGGAATATAGAGGATCAATTAAGAGTGGAAGCTTTGGAGTCTGGTGCCTTGATCTTGAGTTCCAGTTTACTCACAGGTTATTTAACAATAATTGAATAGTTTATTTAGCACTGCTGGATTTCTGTTTCCTTGATATGTAAAGTGAGAATAATGATAGTACCTTCCTTTTTGGGTTGTTATAAAGCATTTGGAATTGTTGTTACTCTTGTCCCCTGGATTAAATACTGTCTAACCAAGTAGTTTAAGTGCATCCCGAGCTAGATGGCTCCTCAGCATTTTTTCCTAGAACTCAACTTTAGATGAATTGACTGTGACCCTTAGGAAAAAATCACAAAAATTTCTAGTTAATTTTTAAATCCTTTTTCCCTTCAACCAATCACTAATTAAAGCAAATTCTGCCTTGGTCATTTTCTCACTTTACACTTGAAAGGGAAACACTTAAAGGAATTATTTGGACAAATTGCAATTTTCTCATTACTGAATTTTGTCGAATGGTCTGAATTACTTGCTGAAGTCAGGGTATCTAGAAGACCACAAAAACACACTGGAGGAATAGAAATTTCAATATCTCATTCTTTCTAAGCCTTTCTTTTGCCATGATCTGATATTGATTTGCAGAAGTGGGATGGATGGAAAAAGAATGACAATCAACTTAGATAATTAAAATCATTGAGCAGAAGAAGAAAATTCAATGATGGCTTCAGTTGCAATGTGGTAATGAATTCTCACTTGTAACATACATTGTTTAGCATGGAATTCATAAAAAAGAAGGAACTTATGTTTTATTTTTACCTTGAACATTGACCATTTGTTGACATACTCCTCATGTTTTTTGGGTTTAAAAAATTAAATTGTGGTTTGAGGATGTGACTTAGTGGTAGAGCACTTGTCTAGCAGTACAAGCCCCTGGGTTCGATCCCCAGTAAATACCCGTTCCCACCCAACAAATTTGAATTGTAAAATAACTGGTCTTTAGTACCAAAGCATAGCGACACTAAGTTTTTATGAATAACTAGAAATATTTTTTAACCTTATTGGATGAGGTTAGGTCTTTGAAAGTCTGTCTGAACTATTTTCATCTGATTTCTAAGTATAAATAGTCTAATTGCATAAAAACTCTAGAAACTGGACTTTGGTTTTGATGTGGGCACAATACCTTCACGGAGTGTTGAAAGATGTTTCTGAAATTCTTTTTTACGAAAGTGTGTTCATTTCCAAATAACACAGGCCATTGAATTGGCCATGGAGATGAACTTGAATAGCATAAGATAATGATGAGAGTGTAGGTATAATTTGTTTTGGAAGAGTTAAAGAATTCTCAGAGAGGGGGATTTAACCAGCATCTTTAGCTTTGACTACAATGACTATGGTTGTGGAGTATGCAAACTAGAATCAGAAACAGTTCAAAACAAAGCCAGAGAAGCAAAGGTTGGCTTCATGAAAACTCATGATCCATTCTTGATTGTCAGTTTTATGGGACTTGCTAAATACTTATTATTGACAGAAGGGAAGTGGCACATCAGTAACCATTCCAGGACCAAAGAGTTATTAATAATGTTGATTTGGTTTGAATTCTCGGAGAAACAGATTTTTTGTTTTTTAGTTTGAATCTGTATCCTTAAGAAATGTGATCTGCTATAGTATTATGTGTTATTAAATGCCATATTTTGCCCCAGACCGCAACATAACTTATCATTTAATGCTGTCTGTACGATACATGTCATTGGGAAAGAGACTTGTATAATTCCTTAAGCAGTCTCTAACCTTTATAATTGGACTGGACAGTAGCAATATTTACTACCACTTTCTTTTCTTCTTTTTCTCTGTCAAAAGTTGGGGGCAGATAATTTTTTAAAATATTTTTCTTTACAACATGTGTTCAACCTTTTGCACAGTAATTTAGAATTACTGTTAAATGATAGTATTCTTTTTGGTTTGGTTCAAATTAAGCAAACATTTCTTGGAGTTCTATACTGTGCCACACTTTTATATCCACAAATACCTAGCAAAGTGAATATGATGCAGTTCCATCTTAAAGAATATGATATGCATGTCACTTAAAACAGACTTAAAACCAGAAGTAAAAAAATCACTTAATCACTTAGCAAAAGACTTAAAACAAGAAGTAAAAAATCACTAAGTATGAGGCAATTTCCTAGATTCGTGTGAACCTTAAAAAAGGGTACTGTACTTCAGTGGGCATAGATTGTTTTCTAGGCAGAGAAAGAAAAGGGATTCCCAGTTGAGGAACAGGATTAAGAAACAGGGTGTTGTTCAACATGTGGCAAATTATAAGGTAGCTTATAATTATAAGATAGCTTCCTTACCACTTTTGATTCTCTTCAAGAGTTTAGTCATTTTTAACTACTCTTCCTACTTTCTCTCTCATGAGTCCCTCAGTGCACCACTTACACCACCTGCTGGATATCTATTTAAACCATGTAGAATTATCATCACTGAATGCTGAATTAAAAATTGATCCATGGTTTCACTCAAGTTTTTGCAGGAATGAACGATTTGGGTTTGTAAATGTTACAACACGTATTAAAGATCTTGGATTTGGAGATGCTGTTAATTTGTATCCAGTCAAACAAATTCACTTGAGGATTGATTTGAAGGTTGGGCTAGCATTAAATCATAGCTTTCTTTGAAGCAACAGCTAAAAAGTGATTCTGGTAGTTCTAGTAGATGACTTCAAAGACTTTGAGTTTTCCCCAGTGTCCTGTCCAAATAACGTGATTCTTAGATCACATATACACTGTATTGTTCTTAGCAGAGAGTAGGTGTTCAACAAAAGTCTGTGGGGAACATGACAGGATGTGGGAGAAGCAGACATCTCCTTGGATCAGGTGAAGTCACAAATCTCTGTTTAGATTGTTTTACACAGGAGAAAAATGTCATGATTGTTACAGATGCTATCCAGAATAATTATTTCTCCCTGGTAGAATGTAATGTAAAATAATGTAAAATCTTACATTGTGTTCTGATCTAGAGAATGGGGTAGAAAGAGTTAACAGTTTGGAGAGGAAAGTTTTTAAAAGAGTTGTTAGAAGTAGTTTGTAGTTGAGTCCAATAATAGTTGATTATAAAAGTTTCCAGCTTTTAGTTCCTTCCTGTGGTTTTAATTAGTTTTAATGAAAGTAAATCATGTGATCCTCTACTGACCTCCTCAAGTTCATTACTCACTAGGTTGTCGGCAGCTGGTTGTTTCAGGATTAACTGTCATGTTTAGAAGAGCTCTTGTCACTCACACAGCCATGAACAAGGGTGATTTTCTTCTGGGAATAAAATGCAATCTCCACAGCACTCAGTTTGTGTGTGGTGATGTGAGAGAAGACTCACAGATGCTAGACAACACAGATCCTGTATTTCATATACAAAGTGAACCCCAGAAATGATTCTTCTCCTATTTGACTTCTTAGTATAGTATGTCCACATGCACTTTTTGATGATAATTGTGCTTAAATTTGACTTTTTTTTTGAAAGTGTGTTTGTGTGGGGGGGTTAAGGTTTAAACTCAATGAATCATATAGTGAGATCATTTTACAGGTGAGATTTAGTCTCTTTACTCGCATGTCTCTCAGGACTGTATTTTTGAATCACCTGGAGAGCTTTGAGAAATTCCAAATTTGGGCATAATCTGTAACCAGTGAAATTTGAATTTCTAGGGTGTCTGATCTATTAGGTCTGGGGTTAGGTTCTTCTATCTACTTACCTACCTACCTACCTACCTAACTATATAAATTCCTATGAATCTCACAGAAAAGTTGTAAGAACTCAAATCTACCTAGTGCCTACATTCATCAATGTTGAACATTTTGCCCCCTTAGTTTTTATTGATTCCTCTCAGTGCATTTTTTCTTTTTCTTTCTTTCTTCTTCTTCCTCTTCTCTTTTTTTGTTTTTTGTTTTTTTTTGGTTTTTTGGTCTTAGGAATTGAACCCAGGAGCACTTAACCACTGAGTCACATCCCCACCCTTTTTTTTATATTTTATTTAGAGACAAGGTCTTGAGTTGCACAGGACCTTGCTACATTGCTGAGGCTGGCTTTGAATTCAAAATCCTCTGCCTCAGCCTCCTGAACCACTGGGATTACAGGTGTGTACCACCACACCTGGCTCTCTCAGTGTATTTTGACATGACTATTCTAAAGGAGGTTGCATACAATATGCCTCTTTACTCAATATTCTTCAGTGTACATCTTCTAAGAAGACTTTTTGCACAGTCAAATTAAAATGACTAAATTCGGGAAACGAAACATTGAAAATATTTTTTAAATTAATAAACCGTTATTTTTTAATTATAAAAAATATAACCTGTGGAATGCCCTTTTAACAAGGAAAATTCATATTGATCAATATAATAGTTTAATTTATGAATCATATTCTAATTTTGTAAACTGCCTCAATAGTGTCTAATTTGTGTCTACCTGATGGACCTAGGGTACTCATTTATTTGGTCAAACAGTATTTTCTGGGTGTTTCCATAACGATGTTTGGGAATGAAATTAATGTTTAAATTAGTAGAAAGAGAATTGTCCTCCATATGTGAGTGGGCCCCATCCAATCAGTTGGAGACTTGAATAGACCAAAAACATCAACAAAACCTTCTTACCTGATGGTTTTTGAACTGGACATTAAATTTTTCTTTACTTTGGACTAGAAATAAAACATTGGCTCTTTTAGGTATAAATTCTGCTGGCCTTCATTGGCTCCCCTGGATGTCCAGGCTGATGATGCACCCTGCTGAACTTGGGACTTGCTAGCCTCTGTTGATATTTCCTTATGATTAAATTCAAGTTCTATATTTTTGGTGGAATATTGTATACCATTTACTTTGCCTTCTCACATTTGAAAGCACACCCCATTGATGGCATTAATTTTGATCACTTTGTTAGGGTGCTATCATTCTATTAATCTTATTTTTCTTTCTGAATTAATAAGTTATTTGTGGGAAGTTACTTTGAGAATGGATAAATGACTATTCCTTTTGAACCTTTTACTATTAGATTTAGCATCCATCAAGGATTCTTGGCTTAATCAATTTTTAGTAGGATGATTGTAAGAAAGAACTCCTTTTCCATTTATTTATTTGCCTGTTTGTTATTAATAAGGACTAAGGAATTCTTATTTAATTCAATGGATTATAGTGTATCACCTCTGTATTTGATGCTAAAATTATTCTAGGTTTGATTGGTTAGAGTCCTGCCAAGATGGCTGCTATATCTTCTGCTTATTCCCTTACAATTTTTTGAGTACTTCCTTTTTTTTCCCCTGCTGGGGCAAGATGTCCCAGATTAATTTTCTACCTTCCATGTCCTAGCCTTTGGAGTCAATAATTTTTCTAAGGATTCCTAATTCTTTTAGTGGGAAAAGGCATTTGGAAGCAAAGGTCTTGGGGTGATATTAATATCCTGTTAGCCAAGTTAATCATTAGAGTCAACATAGTGATAAATGATTGTAAGAGCAGATATTATGACAACTAAACTGTATACTTTGGAATAAAGTTTGCTTACCAATGGCTGAAATCAAGAAAAATGAATACATTTAATTAGGAAATTAAATAGTTAAATCTTACAGTTGACTTTTAAGAAGACATCATTAGTGTCAAGAAAAGGAAACTGCATTTCATAATCTGTGATTTTCTTACCAGTAAGCAGTGTTATTTTTGTCACAAGAAACTGTCATACGCCCCATGCTTCTACAAAATGAATGACACAGTTTAACTCTAAATCAGTTGCAAAATGACCAAACCTTGGCTGTGACAAAATAGACTTTGATATATTAACTGTATTGTGGATAAACATTTGAGAAATATAATATTGATGCAATTGATGAGTTTAAGAAATAGCAGTTGTTTCAGAATGGAGGACATGAAAGATGGGCAGGTCAGATCTATACTGAAGCTGAATCCTGAGGAAATAGAAAAATACTATCCCTTCAAGTGGGAAGAGACTAGAAGTGCTGGCCACTGGACGGTGCAATGTGATAATGAACAGCTCTGTCGAGAAAAAATCAAGAAATAATCAACTGAAATGTGTAAAACCTTCCAAACCACAAATTGCTCAACTAAGCCCATAAGCACTGTATTGTAAGAACATGTGAAAAAGTAGCCTATGATGCTAGGAATGAAATTAATAATTAGTCTCTAACAATTATTTTTTCTTTGGATAGCAAAAACTTATTTATAAAACTTACTAACAAAAGTATACATTAATAAAAAGTAAGCCATAGTGCTCCTGTGGGCAGCATACAGGATAGGTGGTTTTCTTTGGGTAGAGAATTGGTTCACCATTTACCTGCCAGGACTTGGAGTGCATCACAAAGAAGAAGGAATTTTCAGTTTTGACATTAAACAGGAAGTAAAATTTCTGGCACAAAGAGTAAAAAGGCTTTGATAAATATAATGAAGACTGAGGCTTATCATAGAGGAGAGAACAAAGACCCAACATACTGAGGTTAGTGGGAGAAATGAAAGTCACAGATTCATTTGGCTTTTTCCCTTAGCAGGGAGAGAGAAGGAAGCTAGCATTTTGCAGAAAATATTGGAGGAAAGCAAAGTATAAATCAATGAATAATATCTGGTGCTTAATGATTTTACTGTGAGCAGTGCACAAGCAACAGTGAAACATTTTGTGTAATTTGCTGGAAATTTCAGAATTGGACTTGTACAGGGCACACAAAAGTGATTGCTAGATCTAAAATAAAAAAAAAAAAAAAAAAAAAAAAAAAAAAAAAAAAAAAAAAAAAAAAAAAAAAGTGGCCTCATCAATTCCTTAGTGAATAGGAGCTGGAAATGACTCTCAGAACTTTGTGTGTTCTGTTCACATCTATAGATAAGAAAATGTATTTAATCCTTCATGTGGAAGAGTGGTTGAGGGTACATGCAGAGTTTGGTTCATGGACTTTGTCCTGTAAAGCTGTAGCTGCCACCTGTGAGGTGCCATTTGGAACAGGCATCAGCTTTGCTCAGGTGCCTGTTTCTGAGTTTTCTTAACATTGTAAAAACTTAGACATATGCTTTTTTAAAAAAAAAAATTAATGTATTTTTAAAAGTGTGGGAAACATGACATATTTGTTGCAATAATGGATGACGTTTCAGCTTAATTACAAGTAAATCTAATTATGCAATGATTTATAGAGAAAAAAAGTTAAAATTTAAAGGTATTAATCCACAGAAGCTAAATATCTTAGGTATGAACTAAAATTTGCATTTACTAAACAAAAATATCACACCTGGCAATTTGCACTCTGTTTTTCAGTTTTAAATGTTGAACACAAATAAAAACGCTGTATAGTCACAACAGATGACAGTTCTGAAAGCAATTACAGTTCTGCTTCTTGCTCTTTACATTCACTCTTCATTATGAACTGGATTGTGCTCAAACCCACCACACACTGATTTACGTGTTGCAGTCCCAGCCCAAAATGTGACTGCATTTGGAGATGGGGCTTTTAAGGAGGCAGGTAAGGTTAAATGAGGTTGTAAAAGTGGAGCCCTAATCTGATAGGACTGGAGTCCTTCTAAGAAGAAGAGATACCAGAACTTGTCCTCCATCTGATATGCTTAGAGAAAGGCTAGGAGAGGGCAAAGAGAGAAGGAAGCCATCTGCAAGCTGAGGACAGAGGCCTTACCAGAAACCAAATCTGCTGACATCTCAACTTTGAAAGTAGTGCTTCCAGAACAGTGAAAAAATACATTTCTGTTGTTAGAGTCGCTCAATCTGTGATGCTTTTGTTATGGTAGCCTTAGGAGACCCATACACTCTCATTGTTGTATTATCTTTTATTGAAACTACCACTTAAGCACATGGATATATTATACCATAAAAAATGGAGACACACGGTTAAGGAAACAAGTTTGAAGAATTTCAAACCATCAGTCCTGAATACTCTAAAGAAACATATAGAGCTTAGTCTACATGAGTGGGGCTCCTCAAAACTGGAGGTTTTTTTTTTAATTTGTTCTAATTAGTTATACATGACAGTAGAATGCACTTTGACACATCATACATAAGTGGAATATAATTTCTCATTCTTGTGGTTTACATGAAGCAGAATCACACTGGTTGTGTAGTCATACATGTACATAGAGTAATAATGTCAGATTCATTCTACCATCCTTCCTACCCCATACCCCTCTCCTCCCTTCACTCCCCTCTACCTAATCAAAAGTAACTCTATTCTTCCCTAGGCACCCCCCTGCCCCCCCAAAATCAAATGCATTCCTGTACATCAGTGATGAATTTACTGAAAGAAAATTACCCCATTCACAAGAGCCTCAAAAAAAAAAAAAAAAAAAAAAAGAACTTGGGAATCAATCTAACGAAGAAAGGAAGTGAAAGACTTCTACAGTGAAAACCACAGAACTCTGAAGAAATTGAAGACCTTAGAAGATGGAAAGACTTCCTATGTTCCTGGACAGGCAGAATTAATATTGTCAAAATGGCCATGCTACCAAAAGCATTGTTATACACATTTGATACAATTCCTATTAAAATCCCAATGACATTCTTCATAGAACTAGAAAAAGCGATCATGAAATTTATTTGGAAAAAATGGAGAGCCAGAATAGATAAAGCAATCCTTAGCAAGAAGAGTGAAGAGGAGGTATCACAATACCAGATCTTAAACTATACTACAGAGTAATAGTGACAAAAATAGTATGGTTTTGGCACCAAAACAGACATATAGACCAATGGTACAGAACAACACACAGACAAACCCACATAAATATGGTTATTTTATACTAGACAAAGGCACCAAAAACATTCACTGGAGAAAAGATAGCCTATTCAATAAAGGGTGCTGGGAAAAATAGAAAGCCACATGTAACAAAATGAAATTAAAGCCCTTTCACCCTGCATGAAACTCAACTCTAAGTGGATCAAAGACTAAAGCACAAGAACAGTACCTGTGCCTATTAGAAGAAAAAGTTGGCCCAAATCTTCATCATGTCATCTTAGATCTGACTTCCTTAACAAACTCCTAAAGTACAAGAAGTAAAATCAAGAATCAATAAATGGGATGAATTCAAACTAAAAAGCTTCTCAGCAAAGGAAACAATAATGTGAAGAGGAATCCTACAGAGTGGGAGAAAATCTTTACCACACACACCTCAGATAGAACATCAGTCTCCAGGCTATATAAAGAACTTAAAAAACACCCTCCAAAACAAATAACCCAATCAATAAATGGGCTAAGGAACTGAGCAGACCCTTCACAGAAGAAGAAATACAATTGATTAACAAATAAATGAAAAACAAAGTTCAGATCTCTTGCGATTAGAGAAATGCAAATCAAAACTACTCTCAAAGTTCATCTCTAGTCAGAATGGCAATTATCAAGAATACAAGCAACAATAAATGTTGGTGAGGCTATGGGGAAAAAGTTACACTCAAATTACTGATGGGCATGCAAAATGGTGCAACCATTATGAAAAACAGTATGGATATTCCTCAGAAAACTTGGAATGGAACCACCATTTGACCCAGTTATCCCACTCCTCAGTTCATACTCAAAGGACTTAAAATCAGCATACTAAGTGATACAGCCACATCAATGTTTATAGCAGCTCAATTCACAATAGCTAAACTATGGAACCAACCTAGATGCCCTTCAACAGATGAATGGATGAAGAAACTGTGGTAGACATACACAATGGAATATTACTTGGCCTTAAAGAAGAGTGAAATTATGACATTTGCTAGTAAATGGATATAACTGGAGAATATCATGCTAAGCGAAATAAACCAATCCCAACAAACCAAAGGCAGAATGTTTTCTCTGATATGTAGATATATGCTCTTTGCATGACAAGAATGATCAGGCTCTGAAATGGACCCACATTATATGTGTAATGCTGACATAGAGACCTAATAGTAGATGCTGAAATGACTTTAATGTTCACATGGTGATGCTCATATTTTCTTCTGCTTGTGGACATACTTTTGTCCTCCCTCTCAATTCACTTCATTTATATGTTGAATCCCTAACCCTCAATGTGATGGTATGTGGAGATAGGGCCTTCGGAAGGTTATTAGGGTTAGATGAGGTGTCATGAGGATGAGGCCTTCATGATGGGATTAGTGGGTTTATATAAAAAGGGAGTGACAGCTAGCTTTCTGCCATGTGAGGACACAATGAGAAGTAGCCAAGAGGGCCCTCACCAGGAACCTAATCAGAGGCATCTCAGTTTTGGATTCCCCAGCCTCCAGAGCTGTAAGAAATAAATGTCTGTTGTTTCAGCCACCCTGTCTGTCTATGGCATTTTGTTATAACAGCCCTTACAGAAGAATACACTCCCACAGATGTGTATAGGAGGCAAACACACAATCAAGAACTGCTTTGTTCATTTATCCTAAGACTTCTTAGTACAGGGACTAGAAATACTTGAATTCCCTGTTCTTCTCTACAAGCAGAATTATATGGGAAATCAGTTCATAATCAGAAAGTGATTGGGTGACCATGGAATTAGAACAAGTGGCATTAGAGGAATTGAGTGTTAAATGGGTGGTTTGATGACCATATTGAGAAAGCCAGGGGAGATTTCTCTCTCAGCAGCAATTTTCCACTCAGTTGATGAACTCCTTTATTTCTTGAACCTTGCCTCTCTTCACTCCTTAGACTCCACACTCCTCCTGTTTTCTTCCCACCTCTCTGAAGTGCTCCTTTCTCCTTGGCTGGTTCAACACTGTTCTAATCAAAACATGTATTTTTACCCAAACATGCCTTGAATCTTCCTATTTTCTCATTCTTCCCTATGAGTATTCACCTTCCTCCTTTCAATTCAAGCAAACTAATTACCTTTAATAATCAGCTCAAGTTATTTCCCCATTGTAGAAAAATCTCTATAAAGGAATCACTTGTATTTAAGTCTCCTATACTTTTCAGAATGGGGAAAAGTTATGGGAAATCCGTGAACTGAATGTATTCTAAATACATGCATCAAATATAGATGGAATTTGAAAAAAGTCACAGTGAGAAAATGAGGGTAAGGACAGATGCAATATGATACCATTCTCATAAAACTCAGGAAAAGGTATATTTACATATATGCATATGTGGTAAGGCCATAATAAGAAAAATAGGAATTATAAGCACAGAATTTAGCATAGACATTTCTTCTAGAGGGTAGAAATGGATATGGAAGCTAGATGGAACCCATAGAAATGCAGTGCTGGAGGTTCTGTTGTAATTAAATCGGGGTGAGAGTTCACAGGTATTCGTTATATGATTATGCTTCATACCTTATACATGCTGCATGGTGATAGCAAGTATCACCTATTGAAACATGAATGAAAAAAGTTGTATTTGCTGTATATAAATTACAATATTAATTCAAAATTGAATGAATTTCATTCTATTTAAAAATTCTGTCACATTGCTTACGAGAAAAGTACGTGGATAGGCTGGTAAGAGGTCGAAGACTGCCGGGGAGAATGTTGCTTTACAAGGTAGCATCATATAGATTTAGGGCACAGACTGCCACCTACCAGATGCACTATGCTCATCACTTTCCTCATCTGTCACAAGGAGGTGACAGTGAGTCCTACCACTATGATATTATGAGGGTAAAATGTGTTAATGTACATAATTGCTTAGAAAACGCCTGGCATGTGATAAGAATGGATTAAATGTGAACTCTTATTTGTTGGGGAAGTTTGAGGGGTAAGGCCCTTAGCTTTGAACTAGGTGGGCACAATCAGAGAATTATGATTATAGATGTAGGCTAACCCAACTTGCAGAGAGGATGAATAGAACTGATGGTTTGCTTATTCACACACACAAGAGATAACTTTCCATAATGATAGAATGCTTGTGCCTATTTTCCTGGTACCAAGGGAACTACAAACTTCAGTTTTATTATTGAAAGAATGCTTGGGAGCATGGATTCAGAGAAGGGAGTATTTATTCCAGGTCACTCTAAAGTGAGGCTGGATGAGTGGGTCTGCACTGCCCAGGTAACTGTGTGCTCCCTTGGCTACAGAGCGCTGCTCACCTGACAAGTCCTGGGTAATCTGACCACTTTTGGGTGTGAGGATTTCTTTGGTTTCCTTTCTCCCTTCCATGTTGGTATTGACTCTGCTTTCTGTTTGCAGTCTTCTCCTGCAAAGTCGGAACACAGTTGGTTAATTTTAGTTCTGTAAACTACAATTAGAGTTCTTGTTCCCGAGTAGATAATTATTTCTCTGTGTTTGAGCTTGGGGTGTTTCTAGACTCTTCAGTCAAATGATTAGGGAGACTCTCTTTAGAATTTTTCTAGCCATAGGCAAAGAAGGCTATTGTGTTCCATGGAAAGGACATGGGTCCAAGGCCTGAGCAAATATTCTACATAGGATGTGGTTGTTCCCACACGTCCTGGAACTCTGTTCCCCATCCAGCTACTTCTGGAAGTTCTAAAAGACATGAAGAAAGCCGTTAAGGAAAAAGAAGGTAAATGAGAAATAGGTGGCTTTAGTGAATAGAATCAGGTCTGTGACTGAGCTCTAGCTTTTGAAGGGATTGTAGGAAGAACAAAGAGATTGTTTCTCCTTATTTTTTTCTTTTTGTGGTGGGAGGATAACTTTTTCTAAATCATTGCATTTACAAGGAAGTAAATTCTTTTATTCTGGGAAAAGAAGGAAGTATTATATCTCTTGTTCCCAAATCATTCCCGATACTACTTGATGAAAAAAATATATTATGTGAATTTTACTCACTGACTGATTCTTGATTATAATCTCATTTCCAAGTTTTCAGGATCAACTTTGCTGTTTCCATAAGATTGATTTGTAAGCACCACAGGATTAAACTAATAAAGAGACTTGGGGGCCAGGTATTGGGGATCACTGTCCCAGGGGACCCCCAGCAGGTTCCCAGAAAGTCAGTGGGACCTGAGAATCTTTACCTTTATGCTGGCTGACCAAGAAAGCTTCCCTGGAGAGAAAGGGGTGTGACACACTGCTTCTGCTGTGACCTGGGAGGTGCTAAAAGGACTCCTGGGATGGTGTCTTCCCTACTGGCTTGCCGTGGAACTGGCAGCTTCCACCATTAGAATGCCTTTATTAGCAGTCACCAGAGAAACCTATTAATACAAGTTACCTTTGAGACAGTAGCACATTAGCTGGCATCTGTAGGGAGGGGAGATGTGAGTTGGAGACTGGCGGTGTGATGAGGCCGGAACGTTTTGGAGAGGGGTTTAAAGCGTGTGATTAGGGATCAGAGGGGCTTCTCCTGCATTAAAATGTTCCTGCAAGTGAGTGAGTCAAATTCTGGCTATTTGTATACAGCAGCTTATTGCTGAAGCTCATAGGGCATTTTTTTCTTTTTTAGTTTTGTAAACTCTGTTTGCCAGTTGTTTTCATCATTCGTTAAGGAAACATGACCTATAACACAGCTACATTAAACTAACATATTTGGGCATTGTTCTGGTCTATGAGGATGCTTCATTTCTATAAGGCCCTTCCCCAGTTCAGAGTTATCACCTAGCCATAATTATGTATTTTTCTGCTCCATGGATTGACATATGATAAGCATTTTTCATTAGTTTCAGAAAAGCTAGAAAGAGGCCCCATGAAGTCCTCTCACAACAATTTTCTTTTGATCTATACTATTTAAATGGAATGGAATTTACTAATTTCAAAATGAGTCGTATGTTCCCCACCCCCTTTAGAAGGGATTCATAAGTATATGCATTATCTAGGTTTGTAGGATTTTTTTTTCAAACTGTACAAGATCCAGCCATTACCAAGTAAACCGTTAGCATTTTCTCTTTTTATAACTCCAGGATGGAGCTCCTGGGGGATTATTAGTATTGTTTTTATAGTGTTACACTATGTTCAAGAAAGTAATATATCTCCACATGACTTAAGGGATTTGATATTTGACATAAAATTATGATCATGTAGAGCTCTGAAGCTATGTAGAAAAAGATGAAACTGAATAGTTTCATTGAATACCATATATTTTCTCCCCCAAATAAATTGATTTTAGATGAATTCCCTTCATCTCTTCCACCCTGCTGGGCTTTGCTGCTTGCTGTGAGACATAGTTAAGTAGGAAGGAGGCTGTTGTTATTTGATGGCAAATTAATTCAACAATCTCAACAAACATTTATCGAATGCCTACTATATGCCAAATATAATGCTACGTGCGAGGCATACAAAGAGGAATCAGGTGTTAGCTCTTGCTTTGAAGAAATTCGTTACTGAGTTAAGGCCAGAGGCTTGCTTACAATTAACTGTAATGTAATGTGTTAAGTGCCGCACTAGTGACAATTTAAAGGGAGAGGCAAGGAAGGAAATGATATATTTTCTTGGGTGACATCTGAACTGGACTTGAATCTTAGGTGAAGATCACAAAAAGGATATTTTATGCAGAAGGCAAAAAAAAAAGCATTTTATAAACTCTAGGTTATTTGCTGTTTTTCTGGCTGTAATGCACTAGGGTTTAGTCTGGGTTAGAAACAGATATGAGGCTTAAATCCCTTTCACACATTTATAAAAAACAAACATTAATATAATGTTTCATAATAGACAAAGTGTTTGCTCCCACATTATCTCATTCATGCCTCATAGAAATCCTGTGAGATAAGAATTACAGAAATTCCTCTGCTTACAAATGTTCAAATTATCAATGTTCAGAAATCCAGAGTAAAAGCATATCAATTCTGTTTTTCACCAACAGGTGGCGATGGTGGCTACACACTCTAGAGGCTCTGGGCCTCTGTTTTGCTCATTGTGATTGTGTAGGTATTTGTGTGGTTTTGAGTATTTCATGAGTAGTACCAACTGCATCATGTGGAACAGGTGCAAAGGCAGGGAGGAAGTGGTAAATGCTGCTAAGGTAAGTGCGGCAGAGCCCTTTAGAGAACCTGTTGTGTCCCCTCAGCCAGCTTTCATGGATATGCAGCCTTGGTGGACAGTTCTGCAGGCAGTCTCCTCTCAAACCCTAGTGGTGTGTTTCTAGAGTGCACTGTATCTGCTCCCGAGCCATCTCTGGACTGGCAGGAGCCCAACTCTTCTGGGTTCAGGGGAGTTAATGTCCTGGAGACAGCCCTTCATTGTTGGTAGATAAACTATGCAAGGTCTTATCCTTTTGGTAGACAATTCAGAAAAACATTCCTAAAGTTGCTGGCAGAATGGAGCCTCTGATGCTATGGCAGCCATTTCTATAGTATCTATATCCTTTTATTGGCTTTTCTTCTCTAAATCAACTCACTGACAGCACATTTTCTAGAGATGGTCATCTTCTATAGAATGTAAGCCCCACGAGAGCAGGAGCTTTGTTTAGCTTCTCACAGAGTTCCAGGCAAAGAATAGGGAAGTATATCTTTGCTGAATGAGTTAATAGATGAATACATACTTGGCAACTAAGAGGGAAATAGTGTACCCTGGATATAAAACTTTGAAAGAACACACTGACATTCTTAGGCTATAGAGATGCAATGGAGACTGCAAAATTAAACTTTTTTTTCCTTTATTTTGGACTTAGAGATAGGTGAACTTTGACCTGACTTGTTCGTGAGTAAAGAATTGCATGATATTGGTTATCTTTTATATGTGAGAACACTGAGTCAGAAGTAGACCAAGGACTTGTGTGAGATATGAGAAAATGATGGGGTGGGTTGAATAATGCTTGTCCAAAGATATCAATCAAGTCACAAACCTGGGAACATTAGCTATTACCTTACTTGAAAAAGGGGTCTTTGCAGATGTCATTAAGTCAAGGATTTTGAGATGAGAAAACTCAATTAAAAATCTGGGCCCAAAATGCTGTCACATGTGTCCTTATGGTGAAGGGAGATGACACATACCCAGAGGAGAAGGCAATGTGAAGTTGAGCTCAGAGAGCTGTGGCCACAGCTAAGGAATGCCAATAACTCCCAGAAAATGGAAGTGGAAAGGCATGGTTCTACTCCTAGAACCTTCAGAGGGAGTATAACCCTTCCAACATTTTGGTTTTTAATGTCATCTGGTTCTGAGGGACAAACTTGAATGCAGTTAGGGTTTTTTGAATCAACAGCTGTAGTCGCAAGGCCTGAGTTTCCATGGGATAACTGCTGGTGGTGCTGAACTTAGAGCACTAGCAGTAGCTCTCCTCGACTTGCAGGACAGGGAAGGGAACTCTGTAGGCTTGTGGGACAGGCTTGGGTGAAGCCAAAGATCTTGCACCAGTGGCCATAATCCCAAGGCCATGGTTTGGGAAGAAGAACTTCCCTGGTTCTCATGGAGTGAGTGCAGGAGGTGCCAGGAATTGGGGTGCTGATGACCATGTTTCTGGAGCTGCAGAAGGCAGCACCTTCTCCAGCTCCTGAAGGACAGACTGGGTAAAGCCAGACTGTACCAGCAGCTGCAATCCCAAGCTCTCCATTTATGACATTTTAAGGTACTTGGAATCATTTTGACTGCAGGAGATATTTCCAAATTTTATTCTCATATGCTTCAGCTTCTAATGTTTGTTGTGAGGATAGCTCTCAAGCTATCAATTCTTTAGAATACTAATGTGATTTTAATAACAGGTTAAATGAGTACAGATTATTCCAAAATAAATGAGGTCCACAAATTAGGTACAAGTTGTATCTCCTGTTAGGTAGAAACTGTCAGCTTAATTCACATAATAGTAGGCATAATATGTGACCTACCACAAAAAAATGTCCAAGCCCTGACATTTTTGTTTCTTTATATCTGGTCCAGACTTTGTAGATATTTTTGTTTCAGGCGGAACTCCAGGATCTTGAAGTCAATGTAATGCATGCAAGTCTTTTCTGTAATTAGTTAGATGTGTGATATTCCCATTGTGCCTAGGGAACTGGAAATTTATAAAATTATAAACAAGTTGAAGACTCGGTTCTTTTTCAGGCTCTGGTTTAAAGATAAAATTGAAAATAGAAGATTCTTGCCATCTGATGTTTAGCATTATGGCTAGTGTTGGAAATCCAGGTGGTGGGTAAGGGTGTTGCTAAGCAAGGGTCTTTTCCAGTGGGTGCTAGAGATCCATCCTGGAGTCAGTGGATAAACAGGATGGAGCCAGGCAGCAGCAGCAATAATTATTTCATGCCTTCCACTACACTCCAGTTTCTTCAGTGTCATAGATTGGGGTCTGGATTTCTGGCTCCACTCATTACTACTTCTATCTTCTTCCTTCCTCCCCGCTTTCCCCAGCTTCAGTGATGTGGTCTCTGGTAGAGGTGGCATTTATAAGTGACATTAGAGTGAATAAGTTCCTGCCTACTTCTTCCAGCTTTATGGAGGTATAGCTGACAAATAAAACTTGCACATAGTCAAAGCATATATTTTTATATAAGTATACATGATTTGATAGACACATATTGTGCATGATTTGATGTGCATATACGTAGTATAATGATCACTGTAATCAAATTAAGCAACATACCCAATACCCCGCACAGATATATATTTTTTTTGTCTATTTGGTAAGGTCTCTGAAGATTTACTCATGGCCAATTTAAAGTAAGTACTACAGTTCTCAAGATATCCATTAAAATCCCCAGAACTTACTGATTGCCTAACTGAAAGTTTGTATCCTATGACCAATTTCTTTCCATTTTCCTCCTGTCCCTGGAAATCCCTGTTCTACTCTCTTCTGAGTTAAGCTTTTTAGATTCCATCTATAAGCAAGAACATACATTATTTGTCTTTCTGTGTCTGGCTATTTCCATAGTGTGCTATCCTCCAGGTACAACTATTTTGGCACAAATGGCCAAATTTCATTCTTTTTTATGGCTGAATAATATTCAGTTGTATATATATGTCACATTTTCTTCACCCATTAATCAATAGATGGACACCTTGATTAATTCCATATCCTGGCTATTGTGGATACTGCTACAAAAAAACAGGAGGGTGCAGGAATCCCTTTGAGATACTGATTACATTTCCTATGGATGTGTATCTAGATATGGCATTGCCGATCATATGGTAATTTAATTTTGAATTTTTTGAAGTCTATACTATTTTCCATAGTGGGTGTACCAATCTACATTCCTGCCAACAGTGTGCAAGTGTTCCTTTTCTCCACATCCTTGCTAAAAATTGTTATGCCTTGTCTTTTTGATTGTTGTTTACTGTGTGTCCTTAATAATGAGAAAAATTATACATAGCAGTCATGAAATAATATATGTTGAATGAATGGTGAGCACATATTTCTTGATAAAGATCAATGAAATAGCAATGGTTCCAATGTGATGCCATCACAGGAAACAGGACACATAGGAGGTGGGCAGTGGCAGAGGGTAGGACAATGTGGTGAGGTTGAGGGATCCTAAGCTAGATCTAAACCCAGACTAGATAAGAGTAGAAAGCAACAATAGAGAGTCTGAAATGGTGCTTTAGATCCCCAAATTTCTATCACAGTGGTGTACTCTCTTGAGAGTAGTCTTTTTCCTTCTTTTCTGAATGGACAACTTTCCTGAGAGAATAAATGACAGCTAGATGAGTCTGTTCTCCTACCATATTCATACCCCACTTATAGAAGACTTTTACTTGATTTTTCAAGGAAGGTAAAAGAGGTTTCAAAGAGTGTTTTACTGCCATGGATATATAAGTGGTAATGCATACATCTTGATTTATCACTAAAATTTATTAGTAAGTACAGGCTATATTTAAATGATGTTAGTTATACTGACAACCTAAAGTTAGGAAAGCAGAAGTAATTACAACTCTTTAGACAACATTCAACTATATCCATGAGTTTAATGATAAAATTACTATTGCACTTACAATATTTGGGTAGAGAATTGGTATGTTGTATTGTGTTTATGCTGTGAATCTTGTTTTGATAAAATATCCATGTAGCAGACTCTGGTCAGTGACCTTGGTGGAGAGTTTTAGTTCTGCATGTATACACACTGAGTATGCAGATATGGCCTATTTGTTTCATGCTCAATCAGTTCCTTGTTCCATTTAAGTAGACCAACCATTTTAGAGTTTCAGATCCATAGATTTGATATACCCATTTTAATAAGCATATATTTTTTCTTTTAATATAGAAACAGATATTAGATATATTTCTACTAGTATTATGCCCAGTAGTTACCCAATACCTAATTTTAAAATTGTGTGATGAGAACCACACATTTATGGAAATACAGCTGTATTTCTAAATGGAGCAATTAGGTGACATAAATTGCAGACAGTGTATGAGAAATAACTCACTGTAATTGAATGTGTCATGTGCATAATTATATGGTACATTATGCACCTATCAATCGACAATACAGCCAACTAGCACATCATAAGAGACACAAATATTGCATTTAAAAAAGACAATAATGGAGTAGGAGCCTTGTAAAACATGGTATGCTTTCATTAATGTTTAAAATGAGACAACCTTTCTAATATGCTATCACTCACTGAAATCAATACTAAAATGAAAGCTTTTTAACCTTTTATCTAGTATGTTTATAAATATTTTATATTTGAAAATTTCAACATTTTATTAAAAATTCAACTGTATAATAATCAGTGAGACAGAAATGATGATAAATCACAAAACTATTAAACTAACTGGGAAAATGTTTTATTTCTTCTGAAATATTCCTTTAATGCAGTTGTGCTTTCCTTTCCAACAGGTCTTATGAAGTCCCTCTACTCTGCTACAGTGACACACATTTGCTCTGGTAAAATGACCACATTCTTTTTAAGGCAGAGTGTAGCAAGTCAGACTTTCTTACTTCTATCTGTAAGTTCTCCCTTCTTGACTATGCAACTGCCTTCAGCAGTCTATTCCCTGTAGTGGAGGAATAATTAGAAGTTGTTTAAACAAGTACAAATGTTAGGAAACTTCAACAGAATGCATTAGTACAAATGTATAAGTATCAGAAAAAGAGCAAACTACAAGTCTTGGGCTCAAAATAAACCTGGGATCTATTCTTAACTCACCTAAGTACTTCCGCCTATTAAAAGAGGCCCATTGGACTGCAGATAGTTCAGGAAAGGGGAGCATCAGGTATTTGATAAGTCTGGCTTTCTCATCTATTTTCAACAGTCAGACCTTTTGTAGCTGGATAAATCAGAATCTGCAAAGAACAGAAGCAATAGCATTTTATAGGTGGTGGGATCAAAAGCTTTCTCCTCCAGGAAAAAATTGCTCTATTATTTTCCATTTCTATCCTTGGGGTTAGAATTCAGATTGATTCTCCTATGAGCATAGTCTGGCCAGAGCCTTCTGCAAAAAGAATGAGGTAAATGAAATCCTTTTATGTGATTTGGGGCCTCCAGTGGTGGCTTCAAATTTTAGAACCTCAATATAGCAATTGCAGAAACATCCCTGGGATGTACAATTGTCTCTTAGAGAATTTTAACTTTCACCCTCCTGTACATATGGATTTATGGGCTATTATGTAGAATTCTCAAAATGAAAATGTGTGAAACAGAGAAAGAGAAAAGAAATGGACATCAGTAAATAATCCTCTACTTTGAGACATGAAAATATAAGTATTCAGAATTTAAATTCCACATATTTCTGTGTCTCCATTTACGTGGAGTCAATTATCAAAATAAAAATTGGATTAACTTGCTATAGACTCCACATATTCTCCAGTAGAGACAAAGTACACTTGCAACCTGCATCTTACCTCCCTGTGTGTGCCCTTAACTATATCCTGTAATTGACAAGATATAAATATAGAACTTGTCTTCTGGATAAGGTCATGCATTCAGACATTGGGCTTCCATGTAAAAACTTTCAAAGGATTTTTTTTTTCCTTTCTTAGTTGCAGGATGTCAGACAACCAGGAAAGGACTCTTCCTCTCAGTCCACCAGATGCATGTCTAGGGGACTACTGCCATAGAGCACAAAGCATACTTTCATCCCAGTGTTCAGAGGAAAGTTCTTTAATATGCATTTATTGATAACTAATGAGGAACTTAAAAATGACCATTACTCATTTCAAAGTCCAGAAGTATCAAATATGTTCTATAGCTTAGCAATGAAGGAACTGACCTGGAATGGTGTTCCAATTATACCTGCTGTAGCTGAGGTCAGAATATATGTGATGGGTATGTAGGAAGGTGTCATTTATTTTTCCAAGTGCAAGGCACTATGTATATATATAAAGTAGGTGTGGGGACTTCCAGTTCATAGTGCAGGAAACAGTCCTAGAGAGCTTCAGTGACTTGTCCAATAAGTGTTATAACATGGACCCTCTCAAGACAGTCATTCTCTCGGGGTGCTGACAACTGTTTTTTCTTGCCATTCTGTCTGACTGAATAGTTATTTATCATAAGTGACAGAAGAAGGTTTCAGTCTTAGGCTGCATGATTCCAAACTTCTGCTCATGATTACTTTACTTCAGTGTCCCATTGCATTTACAAAATTTATTAGTAGCCTACTCAGGCAGAAATGTTCCTGCCTCTCTGAAAAACAAATGTCTGGGTTCTGTTCTGAGAAAGGCAAGAATATGTGAGCACGAATGATCTATATGGTTATTTTCACAGACTTTATAATAATTTTAGATTGACCATTTAATAGGTGATTTAATTAACATACTCTTTTGAGTAACAATAAAATGACACTCAGGTTTATTAGAAAGTTATACATTTTAAACTTAAAAAGGAAACCTTAAGGATCATCTGGCTGTTTCTCTCACTTTGTAGTGTAAAACCTTTAGTAGGGATTTGTGTTTGATGATGAGATATATGAGAGCACCTAGGAGTCTGCTGCTAAGTGTTTACATGTCTATGTTGGAGGGGAGAAGGAGATTGTTACCTGTAGAAGGAGATTGAATTGTGTGGCATCTAAGAGACTCTCATCAAGAGGAAATGGAATCTATATAATCAATTAGAAGAATTAACATGAATCTCCTCCATTTATATTGAGTCAATCAAGATCATGAAAGGAATTTGTTTTCTGAAAACTTCATAGGCTGACTTAGGTGGCATCTGTTTTCACAACCTGTGTTATACCTTTCTACATTGAATTAAATTGCATCTTATTCTAACTCACTAATTTCTCAACTTCCTCAAATGTAAGACTCTTTTTAAAAATGCAATCAAAACATTGCTGTAATATTCCAGATAATAGCAGTAATAGTTTTGGCATTTGCGGAGAAAATACACAATTTTAAGACAGCTACTCAGCTCAATAACTCTTTAATAAACTTATATTTCAGGGATGTCAGAAGCATCTCCATACATTTGAAAAGAGATAGTGCCTGTTGTCAGGGACCTATTTATTCATTATGTCAACAATATCTGATATGCTTATTCATTTCTTTAGGATACTAATTCCTTTCATTCATTCATTACTTCATTCACTACATTAGTTTTGATTTAACATGTTGACAGAGCACATTCTAAAGGCAAACACTGCATTAGGCAGTGGATATACAGCAGGTGCCAGGCAGGCTGGTTCTTGATTTCTTTGAGCTCAGAGTGTAACATATGCAATAGAGGAAGTTTGCAAAATATCAGGAGTGGCACTTGACCTCGGTTAGAGGTCAGGGAATGCTTCTTTTTTCTTTTTTCGTGTTAGAGATTTAATCCAGGGGTGCTCCACCACTGAGTTATATCCCTAGCACTTTTTATTTTTTAATTATGAGACAGGGTCTCACTTAGCTGCTTAGGGCCTTGCTAAGTTGCTGAGGCTGGCCTAGAACTTGAATCCTCCTGCTCCAGCCTCCAGAGTTGCTGGGATCACATGCACCACCATGCCAGATCAGGGAGTGCTTCTTGAGTTATTGGCTCCTTAGAGAATTGAAGAATGAGCAAATCTTAGGAAGACTGTATTAGAATGGTATAGAACCTCACCCTAGAGCCATCCAGCAATAAAGTTCCTTTTTGATTTACTTCCGGCCTGTCTGTTCTCCTGTTACCGTCTGATCAGTTTACCCCAGCCTGATCTTACACCTACTATGTGCTAAGCACGCTCCTAATATCTGGGGACATATAAAAAATTCTTGCCCTCAGTTTACATTCTAGTGGTAGGAAGAAAGAGAAGTGAGAGGCAGATAGTGACAAGTGCTATGAAGATGAAGCATATTAAGCAGAAGAGAGAGGTAGGGGGTTCTATTTCTATATAATGAAGGTTTCACTGACATTTCAACTGAGACCCACAGAGCAACTAGGAAATTCCCATTGTTACAGAAGAGGAGAGTCTGCATTTCCCATACCTTATTAAATCAGAAAGAATAATGTGACCCCTTTTCCTATTCTATGGCTTAACCTCAATGGACACATTTTTCGCTCATGATTTGTTACTTCCCAGGGTGACTGACAGTGTTAATATTTATTCCATTGAAGAGAAATCTGAAGGGAGGAACTATATTGTGAAGGTCTTTTGACCCTGTCCAGCTTCTAAAAGATCTTTCAGCTTGGTACAGTAGTTTCAAATGCTTGCTGGCACCTATAATAAATGATTATAACCTTTGCTTCTTTGAGGACGATTTATTGACCTCATAGTATAGTTTTATTTATTTTTTCAATTTTCTGGTCCCCTAAGAAGAACGTGGAACAAATGTCTTGGAACATACATGTTAGTCATTAGGGCTGATCAGAAATGAAATTTCTCTCCCTTTGGGAATATTGGTCAGGTTGTTTTTCTCTGCTCATTCAAACTTTGCCTTGCCTTGCCTGGGTGATTTCTTTTGGACAATAAAATGTGCCCTGAAGTAATTGATGTGTGTCATTCCTAGGAAGAAGCTTTAACAGCTGTGGCATAATTCACTATGTTTTCCCTGTCTCTGAGATCATGGAAAATGTGCTGAGCAGGGACTTCTCTCAGCTGGGTTCCTGAGTTGAGGTCCCTGGCTTAGATACAGTGGAGTAAGTGAGAAATAAACTTTGTTGTTGAAAGGCACTAAGATTTTGGTGTTTTGCTTGATGCAGTTTAATTTGATCTAGATAATGTTCTGATCCCATGCACAAGGCTAGGTGTGGCCAGTAAAACAGCATTCATGTGTGAAAAGTTTCCACTCAGCCGGAGCAATATCATCCATGAGAAGATGAGAGATGATAGTGTTCCTAGGAAAAAAACTGAAGGAGAAGACCAAGAGAAACTATTTTATATCAAGAGGAAGAGACTGAAATGATATCAATGGTCTTTACCACAAAGACGAGGAAATGAATGGAATGATAATTGGAATGCCAGTTAGGTCAGTCGTTCTGACACTAGGCATGTGTCAGAATATTTCCTTTATGTGGTATCTGATACATGCTGCCAGGATTAGGGTGACAGCTAGAAGCATTGAGGAAGGAGACACAAGCAAGTTCTTTCCTAATGTAACCTGTGCCTGATGGGGGACTTCTTGTGGAATACTTTACCTCTGCTCTTCCAGAAGCACTATCTATCTTTCTCTGTGCTGGTCTCTGCACGGATAGTCTGGCCTTTATGTGTCATTTTTGCTGGTTGCTTCCCTTACCCAAAGCTCCAGTGGCTGACATGGATCCTCTCCAGATAGCTATTCTTTCAAGGTGCTGGCAACTGTTCCCTCTTGTCAGTCCTTCCAGTTGAAGTGCAGTAGCTGCATCCTGCTGTTTCTGGCTGGGGACACTGCCCCTGCTCTTGTGGGTTCCCCCAGCCTTGCCCACAGTTTTGTAAATGATTTCTGATGGATTGCATGTAATGATTCCACCTGTTTCCTACCAGGGGTCTGATGGCCAGAGGTGCCTGTATTCTAATTCTCTTCTACTTTTCCCTCTTTCTCTACCTTTCCAGTGAGATCATCGTGATAGTCTTTGTCTTCATGCTTGAGACTCATGGTTCTCAAATTCATCTTTTATTTTGGGGACTATAATGGGCTTTATACACATTTAAGATTGCTGTACTTTGAGTCAGGCATGGTGGTACATACCTGTAATCCCAGCAGCTCGGGAGGCTGAGGCAGGAGGATTGAGAGTTCAGAGCCAGCCTCAGCACTGGCAAGGCACTAAGCAACTCAGTGGTTGAGTGCCCCTGGGTTCGATCCAATTTGTCCCTTCTATTTGTTTTTTTAAAGCCTAAGTAAAAAAGTAGTCATTGTAGAAAAGTTAGAAATTACACATGGTAATAGCTAGTCATCACCAACATTGAGTATTATTCTAGGTGTTTTACATGCATTAACTTAAAAAAAAGATCTAAAATACTGGGTACAGAGATACAAAGAAATTTTTGTCCCTATATTTTTCTTATGCAGCAAGCAGTTATTTTTAACAAATGCAATCCTAATAGGCATATTATTATGAAATTCACCTTTAATAGAGATTAAATCCAAGAGTGCTTTACCACTGTGCTACATCTCCAGTCCTTTTATTTTTTATTTTGAGACCAGGTCTTGCTAAGTTGTGAGGGATCTCACTAAGTTGCTAAGACTGGCCTCAAAATTATGATCCTTTGGACTCAGTCTTCCAGGATTACAGGTGTGTGCCACTGTAATCTACTATTTTTTAAAACTAAAATATGTGTGATGATTTCTCCAGGGCTATATCATCACTTCTACTAGAAACAAAATAGACATTTTATATTGAATTTATATATTCTGCTATTGTGGGATGTATTAGTTGTTGCCAGGTTTTTGCTTTTGTAAGTAAAGGGGTGAAAATTAGTTGTCCTTGTTTGTAAATCTTTGGCACATTTCTGATTACTTATTTAGGATAAATTCCAATGCCTAGAGCTCTAAGGTCAAAGCATATGAATACTTTAAGACTTTTGAAATTACTCTAAAGAACTCTATTGAGGATTCTATCAATTTCTACTTCATCAATAGTGTAGTGGTGTTTCTATCTACAGTACCCCAAATAGGTTATAATTGCTAACGCTAACTTTTTCCACTAATAACAATAGTTGGAAAAAAGTATCTCATAGAACTTTTTTCAATTGTGAGTGAGACTGAGTTTTAAAATATTTATTATTTATCATTTGTGAAATGACTCAGTGAACTTTGTCTATCCATTAGAATTTCTGGCTTCTTATTGAATTTTAATTAATTGTTTTTAATCAAAATTACATATTAACATTGTTTAAGGAGTTGCTAGTGTGCAACTGACTGAAGATGATGGTAGTGCCCATTCTTTTTGCCCTCCACTTCCTCTTGACCAGAGGCAACTGCTTTTAAAACCCTGACTTAATTATTCTAGTAATTTATCTACATCACTATAAGACATGAGTCAATTGGTATTTCCCTATGAAATATAAAGATTCAGCTCTTTCCCCTCCTTTCTTCCCCCCAGCAAGGGAATTCCTTTTTTTTTTTTTGGTGCTGGGGATTGAACCCAGGGCCGTTGTGCTTGCAAGGGAGGGCACTCTACCAACTGAGCTATATCCCCAGCCCAGCAAGGGCATTCTTATCTTTCCATTTTCATAGTATAGGTACATCATTATTTTGGCTAAGTCAGTTTTCACTGCTTGCATTACTATGAATGTGCATATGAGTCATATTAAATTATGATTACCTAACTTTTTTGTTTCCCCTGGATTGAATCTTTTAAAATATTTTTATTTGCTTAGTTTTCTATGCATTTATCAATAACACAGCCCTGAATTATTTTCCAATTTTTTACTCTCATTCATATTAGATAGTCAATCAAATTAATCTTCCTGAAAAAGTCTTCACTTTTATTTGGTATTGCATTTCCTGTTTCCTGTATCTCAAATACTTTATTTATTTATTTATTTATTTATTTATTTTGTTTACTCCCTCAATTCTGTTGGATTTTAGCCATTGCACATCCTAGATAAAGGGTACACATGGTTAAAATTTTAGATTTTACAAGTCTGATAATGTCTTAATTTCCAAATGGCACCTGCACATTTGACTGTATCCTTGGTTGGACAGAAAATTCTAGGCTGGGACTAACTGCTCCAGAATTTGAAGTATTGCTTCCTGTTTCTAATCTGTAGCTATCTCTTTCTTGGGCTGTGATCTGCTTTTTCCTCTCTGGGCACTTGTGGGATATCCTCATCACTTCTAGCATTTTGAAATTTTGCAGTGACATGTCTTGGTAGAAATTTAAATCATGAGAACTTGATGTGTCCTTTAATTTGGACATACATGCTTCAGTTTTGAGCAACTTTTGTAAGACAATTTCTTTAATGCTTTTCTCTATCTTCAGTTTTCTTTTGGGGTCTATGATTTGCATGTTAGATTCTCTGAATCTCCTCATTTTCTTAGCTTTTATTGTTTTTTGATATCTTAGACCTCTCTTTTTGTTGATTTCTTTTATCTTACAATTCTTATGAATTAAAAAAATGCAATTTTATTTTTAATTTGGAGAGCTTGCTTTTTTTCCCCTTGAATTTTTCTGTGTTTAAGGCATCCTGTTCTCCTTTATGATCCTGATGATTGATTGTCTTAGGAATGATCCAGTCACTGGTCATTGCCAGTGAGGTTTGGGTTTGCTTGGCACTTTGGTTCTCTCAGAAACTTGGTAGGTTTTTGGTCTGGTTACATCCAATGGATGTAAGTGTGAAAAATTACAACAAAATTGTTTAATTTTGAAGCCTGATAATTTTCGTTGTTTGGCTTCTGTGTTGTGAACATCCTTATCAACTTAAAGGCTGCTGCTTTGCAGCAATTTGGAATATCCTCTTTGATGAGTTGACTCCCCCTTACTGTGGTCTGAGTCCCTTTTTAATATTTTCCTGCCAGAGAACTTTCAATGGAATGTGCTTAAAGAAGTCCAGGATCACCAACCTTATTTCTGTCAAGGCTGCCACTTTACAACTTGTAAGAGTTTCAATTGGGGTACAGAGGCAATTGGCTTTTTTACCCTGCAAGAATCCTAATTGGGGACTCTCAGTCAATCTAGATTTCTTGCTCAAGGCAGAGTGTATTTTAGTAAGGCTGTATTACTTTCCCTCTCTGCAAGCAGACTGGCTTGCTCTTCTGAGTTTATTTTTATTTTTTGGGGGTGGGATATATCTGAAAATTGCAAGAGCTAACTATAAAATTCTGACATTCTGAATTGTCTCAACCATTTTAAAACATATCCTGTCTAGATCTCCTGGTCTGTGTTTCAGAATGAGTGAAACCACACTTTGGTGGAGTGCTCTGCCATCACCTAACAAAGCCCTCTCTATGGCGGCATGGATGTCTGGGTCTTCCATGGCTGGTTGTACAACTGCCCTCAGGCAACTCCATATTTTAGGTTATCTTCAATACCTTGCTTTAGGGCACCAAATTTTATCTGAATCAGTCACTGATTCACTCAACTGTTAGTAGCAGAAAACCAGATGAAGATGAAGGTTTTCATTTTCTTTCCCCCTTTTAACATATCTATAAATTCATAATCCAAGGTTCGTGCAGCTGCTCAAGAGAACATCAGTGACCTGGCCTTCCCTCTCTGCTTCATTTGCTATTCTTAATGTGTGCTTTCCATTCTTGTGGTTGTAACAATAGCTGGCATACCTTTTACCATCTACTGAAAGGAGAAAGGCAAAATGCATAATCTCCCTTTAAGAAAGCTTCCTTGATTGCCCCCTACCATGCTTACATCTGATTGTTTGCCAAAGGTCATGTGATCAGTACTGGACCAGTCCCTGGACCCAATAAGTCCATGTGGATAGAAGCTGTATCAGCCACTGTGCCTAAGTTGTTGAACCTTTTGTCCTAGCCCCCCGTCTGGGTATGCTGTTCTTTATTTCACCTCTCCTAGAAGTTATCTCTCTTCTGATCAATATCCATCTTGATTCTGTAGAGATCAGTGGACTCTTCAATCATTTTATTCAGTTGTTCGGAACAGCCTGATGTACCCTTGTAGCAAGATTGCGGCAGCTCCCTTCTGCCCTGAATCAGGGTCATGTTCTACCACTTTCTCCTGCCTGAGACAGATCTTATTTACAGGAAGTTTCCTGTTTAGTGCTTTAAACAACATTGCATTAATTTATTTGAACTCCAAAGATTTTACAGTGTGGTGAATCTCCCTGACCTTAAGGAAATACTCAGTATAAATTTAAAATACATTTAAAAATCCATCAAGCTGTGTAACTGGACTTCTATTTAATTACAGGTTCTATTAGAGGGAATATGGATGCTAAGAAAATCTCTCATCGGTTTTATGTAATCATATTTAAATATGACTTTAATGAGCATACGATAGTCTCAATTTTCACATTATTATTATCATTTTGATGTTGGGTTTTCCTTGTACTCTAATTTCCAGGTCCATGAATCTGTGCTATGGAGACCATTCTGACCTGACTACCAGCTTTTAATTTGTATACACAAATTTGGAAAGGTCTTATCAAGGCAAAGTTCTACTCTTAGTAGTATTTTTATTAAAGTTTTACAATATAATCCCATAGTTTTCAAAGTATACTAAAATCTGGATAACTATAAATATATTTTGCATAATTTTTTGATTGTTTCACAAATGGATTCCTACATTTGTGAAATGTAAGACTATACTTAAATATACTTTTGAGGATGCATGCTGGTTGGTAGACTATTTTGGCTCAATAGTCTTTGCAGGCCATAATTTTTTTTTTTTCAGCATGGTAGTACTTGAGAGTAAGAAGATGCTGCTGAAAAGTTAGAACTCCTTCATTTCTCTGTATATTTATATCTTTGTATGTGTGGTTGAGATGTTTGGCTGTCATTTTATGACAGAATCCTGATACTTCCCTATAGGTAGGTGTGGACTTTTGAGTAATTTCTTACCAACAGGACGGGAATATTCTCAAAGTGCTTTATGAAATGTATGAGAGGTGTCCTTCTTTATCTATTTCACTTTATTGCTGACTTGAATTCAGATGTGCTTCTGGAGCTCAAGTATTCACCTGGAACCATGAGGGGAAAGCCTGTGTGCAGGTGATAGAGGGAGATGGAACAAGATGGGGAGTACCAAGGTAGCTCTTTATTGCTTATAGCCAAACCTTGTTTCTGTGAGAAGAAAATAAACTTCTGTTTTTTTATGTCCTTCTACGTTGTAGCATGCAGCAAAATTTGTTTCTAATGACACATAAATACTTTTGTTTCCTGAATTTTATATAATCAAAGAGCTCTTTCCTTTATAGCTAGACTAATCTGTAAAGTGGAGGTTTCCAAAAGGAGGTAAGCACACACCATGATGTACACAGCATGATCCACTGGGGTGCAAGAGGAAATGTTAGAACATTTCTTTAAAAAAATCAAGTAGTAATTGAATAAGAGGAATAAAGATGTATTTACGTTCCATTGTCAGATTGCTATCACACCTTGGCTCTCTCTCTTGGACAATCACACAACCCAGGGAAGTTTGTACTCTTAATTCTTATTTGTTTTTAGCAATTGCAACAGTGTAATACCTATGCTGGTTAAGAAGAATTATAGATCATATTCCTAATTTTAAAAAATTATTTATTCTAATTAGTTAAACATGATAGTAGAATGCATTTGGACACATCATACATAAATGGGGTATAACTTCTCATTGTTTTGGTTATACATGATTTAGAATTACACTGGTCATGTAATTATATATGCACATAGGATAATAATGTCTGATTCATTCTACTATCCTTCCTAACTTCTTACCCCCTCCATTCCCTTCACTCCCCTCTGTCTAATCCAAAGTACTTCTGTTTTTCCCTAGCCCCTGCCCCCTATTGTGAATTAACACCCACATGTCAGTCCATGTTTGGACTTTGTTTCTTTGGGATTGGCTTATTTGCTTAGCATTATTCTCAAGTTCCCTCCATTTACCGGTAAATGCCAAAATTTCAGTCATCTTTAAAACCTTAAAGATGTATATATACCACATTTTCTTTATTCATTCATCTGTTGAAGGGCACCTAGGTTGGTTCCATAGTTTAGCTATTGTGAATTGAGTTGCTATAAACATTGATGTGGCTGCAATCACTGCAGTATGCCAATTTTAGGTTCTTTGGGTATAAACTGAGGAGTGGGAGAGATGGATCAAATAGTGGTTCCATTTGAAGTTTTCTGAGGAATCTCCATATTGCTTTCCATAGTGGTTGCACCAATTTGTAGTCCCACCAGCAATGTATGAGAGTACCTTTTTTCCCATATAACTAACAGTTATTGTTGCTTGTATTCTTGATAATTGCCATTCTTATTGGAGTGAAATGAAATCTTGTTTTGATTTGCATTTCTCTAATTGGTAGAGATGTTGAACATTTTTTCATATTTGTTGATTGATTATATATCTTCTTCTGTGAAGTGTCTGTTCAGTTCCTTAGCCCATTTATTGATTGGGTTATTTGTATTATTTTGGTGTCAAGGTTTTTTTTTTCCCTTTGGTTCTTTATATATCCTGAAGATTAACACTCTGAGGTGCATGTGGTAAAGATTTTCTCCCATTCTGTAAGTTCTCTCTTCACATAGTTTCCTTTGCTGTGAAGAAGTTTTCTAGTTTGATGTTTCCCATTTATTGATTCTTGATTTTACTTCTTGTGCTTTGGGAGTCTTGTTAATAAAGTCAGTTCCTAAGACAACATGGTGGAGATTTGGCCCTACCTTTTCTTCTATTAGGTGCAGGGTCTCTGGTCTAGTGCCTAAGTCTTTGATCCACTTTGAGTAGAATTTTGTGCAGGGTAGGAGATAGGGATTAAATTTCACTTTGCTACATATGGATTTCCAATTTTCCCAGCACCATTTTTTGAAGGGGCTATCTTTCTCCATTGTATGTTTTTGGCACCTTTGTCAAGTATGAGATAACTGTATTTACGTGGATTTGTCTCTGTCTTCTATTCTGCATGTCTGTTTTGGTGCCAATAGCATGCCATTTTTGTTACTATGGCTCTGTAGTATAGTTTAAGGTCTGGTATTGGGATGCCTTCTGCCTTGCTCTTCTTGCTGAGGACTGGTTTGGCTATTCTGGGCCTGTTATTTTTCCAAATGAATTTCATGATTGCTTTTTCTAGTTTTATGAATAATGTCATTGGAATTATAATAGGAATTGCATTAAATCTGTATAAATATTTGGTAGTATGACCTTTTTGACAATGTTAATTCTGCCTATCAAAGAGCATGGGAGATTTTTCCATCTTCCAAGGTCATTTTCAATTTCCTTATTTAGTGTTCTGTAGTTTTCATTGTAGAAGTTGTTCACCTCCTTTGGTAGACTGATTCCCAAGTATTTTATTTTATTTTATTGAGGCTATTATGAATGGGTTAGTTTTCCTAATTTCTCCTTCAGTGGATTCATCACTGATGTATAGGAACAGATTTGATATATGGGTGTTAATTTTATATACTGCTAATTTGCAGAATTCATTTATTAGTTCTAGAAGTTTTCTGGTGGAATTTTTTGGATCTTCTAAATACAGAATCATGTCATTGGTAAATAGTGATATTTGGAGTTCTTCTTTTCCTATTTGTATCCCTTTAATTTCGTTCTTCTGTCTCATTGCTCTGGCTAGAGTTTCAAGGAAGATGCTGAATAAAAGTGGTGAAAGAGAGCACATTTGTCTTGTTCCAGTTCTTGGAGGGAATGCTTTCAACTTTTCTCCATTTAGAATGATGTTGGCCTTGGGCTTAGTATAGATAGCTTTTACAATGTTGAGGAATGTTCCTGCTATCCCTAGTTTTTCTAGTGTTTTGAACATGGAGTGCCACATTTTGTCAAATGCTTTTTCTGCATCTATTGAGATGGTCATATGATTCTTGTCTTTAGATCTATTGATGTGATGAATTATGTTTATTGATTTCTTTATCTTGTTGCATCTCTGAGGTGAACGCCACTTGATCATGGTGCACTATCTTTTTAATACCTTTTTTTTTTTTTTGCAATTTGCCAGAATTTTTTTGAGAATTTTTGCATCTATGTTCACCAGGGATATTGGCCTGAAGTTTTCTTTTCTTGATGTGTCTTTGGTTTTGGCATCAAGGTAATACTAGCTTCATAAAATGAGTTTGCAAGGGTTACCCCTTTTCTAGTTCATGTAATAATTTTAGGAGTATTGGTGTTGACTCTTCTTTGAAGGTATTGTAGAACTTGACTGAGAATCTGTATGGTCCTGGACTTTTCTTCATTGGGAGGCTTTTGATGGAGTCTTCTATTTCATTGCTTGAAATTGTTCCGATTAAATTGTATATGTCCTCTTGATTCAGTTTGTGTAGTTCATATGTCTCTAGAAAATTGTTGATGTCTTCAAGATTTTCTAGTTTTTTGGACTATACATTTTCAAAATAGTTTCTGACTGTATTCTGTATTTCAGTAGTGTCCATTGTGATATTTCCTCTTTCATCATGAATTTTAGTAATTTGAGTTTTCTCTATCTTTCTCTTCATTAGCATGGCTAAGGGTTATCAATTTCATTTATTTTTTAACAGAAACAACTTTTTATCAACTTTTGAATTGTTCCTTTGTTTCAATCTCATTTATTTCTGCTCTGATTTTAATTATTTCCTGTCTTCTACTACTTTTGGTGTTGATTTGTTATTTTTCTAGGGCTTTGAGATATAATGTTAGGTCATTTATTCATTGACTTCCTATTCTTTTAATGAATGAGCTCAATGCAATGAACTTTCCTCTTAGCACTGCCTTCATAGTGTCTCAGAGATTTTGATACGTTGTATCCCTATTCTTACTTACATCTAAGTATTTTTTAATTTCATCCCTGATTTCTTCTGCTATCCATTGGTCATTCAACAGTGTATTATTTAGTCTCCAAGTGTTAGAGAAGTTTTATTTTTTATTTTATCATCGATTTCTATTTTCAATCCATTATGATCTGATAGGATGCAGTGTATTTTCTCTATTTTTTTTGTATTTGCTAAGAGTTGCTTTGTGGCATAAGACATGGTTTATTTCAGAGAAGGACCTGTGTGCTGCTTGTTGATGGATGAAATATTCTATATATGTCTGTTTAGTCTAAATTATTATTATTTTTTAGTTCTGTTGTTTCTTTGTTTAGTTTTTATTTGGAAGATCCATCCAGTGTATTAAAGTCACCCAGTATTACTGTGCTGTAGTCTATTTGATTTTTGAAATTGAGAGGGGTTTGTTTGATATAGGTAGATGCGTGATATTACATGATCCATGTGAATGATATGTTTTTTTCCCAACCTTTCACCTTCAGTCTGTGGAGGTCTTTGCCTATGAGGTGAGTCACTTGGAGACAACATATTGTTGGGTTTTGTTTTTTAATTCAATCTGCCAGTCTATATATTTTGATCGATGAGTTTAGGTCATTAACATTTGGGGTTATTATTGAGATATGATTTTTATTCCTCGGCATTTTGGTTTATTTATGGTTTCTAATTTGAATTAGTTTCTCCTTTGATTGATTATTCCCTTTGCTGGTTTTCACATTTTTTCTTCATTTCATCTTCATGGAATATTTTGTTGAGAATAGTTTGTAGTGCAGGCTTTCCAGTTGTGAATCCTTTTAATTTTTGTTTATCATGGAAGGTTTTAATTTCATCTTCAAATCTGAAGCTTAATTTTAATGGTTATGAGATTCTTGGTTGGCATCCTTTTTATTTCAGAGCTTGGTAATATATTATTTCGGAACCTCCTAACTTTGAGGGTTTGGCTTGAGAAATCAGCTGAGATCCAAATTAGTTTCCCCCTGAATGTAGTCTAATATTTTTCTCTCATAGCCTTTAAAATTCTATTTTTATTTTGTATGTTAGGCATTTTCATTATAATGTGCGTTGGTGTGGGTCTGTTGTAATTTTGTACATTTGGGGTTCTGTAAGCTGCTTGTATTTAATTTTCCATTTCACTGTTTAGGTTGGGACATATTCTGATATTATTTCATTGAAGATTGTGCATTCCTTTTGCGTGTATCTCCATGTCTTTATCTATCCTGATAAATCTTAAATTTGGTCTTTTCATTTCCCATAATTCTTGGAAGTTCTGTTCATGATTTCTTGCCATCTTCTCTGCGTGATCAACTTTATTTTCAAGATCGTATTTTTTGTCTTCATTGCCTGTTGTTCTGTCTTCCAAGTGGTCTAGTCTGTTGGTGATATTTTCCATTGAATTTTTAGTTTGGTTTATTGACTCCTTCATTTTGAGGATTCCTGCTTGATATCTTTCCAGAATCTCTCTCTTTATTGAAGTGATCTTTCACTTCCTGAAATTTATCTCTGATTTCACTCCTCTCATCATCCTTATGTCACAGATCAGTTTAACTATGTACAGTCTAATCACCATCTTTGACATTTCTTTTATTGTGTTGTTAGTGGATTGTATTATTGGAGCATCATGGTATGTTTGGGGTGCTTTGTTCCCTTGTTTTTTCATGTTATGTGTCTGCCCATCTAGCCGTGTGGAGCTGAGCCAGTATAGTTCCTACCCTGTAGATTTGTAGTGCCCCTGAAGGTTTCTAGTACCTCACCTTTAAGGGAGAGACAAAAAATAACAGTACCCAGTGCAAACAATATATAGTATTAAATCAAATAGTTCCTATTAAGACATTTACAGTTTTGTTGAATTAAACAAATGATGTGCTCAATTATTGTCTACAATATAAACAGTAAATTTTAAAAAGAGTTTACAATTTCAAATGGTGGACAAAGAGTAGAAGTGGTATAGGATGTGATGTTTATGAGGAAAGAGGAGAGAAGATAGAATTAAAAATTATAGGAAGAGTGAAAGAGGGTTTAATAGAGGTTGACTGTTTGCAGGAGAAAAGAGAAAGAGCCCAGGGAAACAGATAAGTGAGAGGAGAAATATGTATAAAGTCAAAATAAAAAAAAAAGAAAAATTAAAAAGAAAAAATAAAAATAAAACAATACACAACAAAACTGTAATATACTATTCAGACATCCCAGTCCTCAATAAATTGATGCATGAAAAAAACTTGGTAGAAATATGAGAGAAGAAAAAAAAAGGATCTCTGAATAATTGAGCATTTGTTTCCATTGGAGTTCCAAGATTTCTTAGCTTCCCTTCTTAGCTGTTAGGTGGGGTTGTGCAGAGTTCGATGCTAGCTCCACCCCCAGGATGCGTGGGGTTGCTAGGTTGAGAGGTTTAGTCCTAGAGGAGGAACTCCTGGAGGTGGGGTGTAGTCTTATGTATGCTCTGGTGTCTTTGTCTGGGTCTGGAGAGTTTAAGTTAGCCACCTCCAAGGCCCAGCAATTACCAGTCCACTTTGGAAGACTTCACCTCAGGAATCACCTCTGGGTTCCACTTTTGTGATATAGGAGCCTCTTCTTAGACCAGTAAGGGCTAAGCCTGTGGCCTCCCCTGCCCCCCCAGTGATCCCTGGTTTCTGATTCAGTCTCCAAACTTTATTTTTCCAACCCCACCCTTTCAAATTCCTGGTCAGGTGCTTCTCTCCCAGTTGGTTCTGCAAGCAGCCAGTTTAGATGGTGGGGGAAGCCAAGTGACTTTCTGTGACCAGTATTCCCTTGTGTAAACCTCTCTCCATGCTTGATTTTCTCCTGGTCACTTAGGCACACTCTCTATCACGCAGCATGGGTTTTCCCAGCTTCTTCTTCAGGCCAGACTTAGGTCTGCCAGTAATCAGCTCCCTTAGCTGCAGGACCCTGCACCATTGCTACAGAATGGTTCCTTTCACTATCTTCTGTGCACACCACCAGAGAGGTGGTGGCTTCCCTCCCTTACACAGATAGTGTGCAGCACAGCTTACTGTTTTTCAAGCAGTGTCTCTGATCTCTGTCACTTTACTGTGTTCATGTAGGGAGTGTATTGGCTTTTGCCACCAGCTGCTGTTGCAGCTGTGGGGCTAGGATCTTTCCCCCTTATTTTATTATACAAGATCTCCTGATTTGTTTTGAGTGTCCAGTATTAAATTACAGTAAATTCCCTCCTAATTCTCAATCATTCACCTGCCTTTTTGAAAAGGTGCCTGTCTGCTTTTCTTGGTTCACACATGGATCCACCAGGGAAGTGACTTCTCTATTCCTCCATCTTCCCAGTATTCACTACTCCTCATATTCCTAATTTTAACTCAAACTTCATAAGATGGCTAAATGACTTAAAAATATTTTGGGAAAGAAACTATAAATTGAATAAAAACTTAATGTTTATGAACAGCAAATAAACAGCAGAGGAGACATTTTCCATATTTCGTGTATGAGTTCTCTTGAGCTATGGTGCAAGGTGACGATGTCATAGCCCCTCTTTCACTTCACTAACATGTTCTTATTATTCATGCTGAATAATAATACAGTTCTGGTACTGTGAATAGACACAATGAACTTCTTATGATTATTTATTCCATCTTAATCTTTTCACTGATAATTTGGTTTTGTATCTGTTTATATTGTTCATAATATAAGCATAGTAATAAATCAGTATAATTGATAAGTAAATATATTGACATGCATGAAGTAAGGTTTATTTTCTGAATATAATGGATTAAAAAACATTCTCTTTGTTTTAATTTGGAGAAGTTGAAAAGGTAAAAACCTCTATTTCTAAACCCTCCCTGCCTGAGATTTGAAAGTGCAGAATGAAAAACAGACCTGCTTCCTGCAGTTAAAGTCCACCTATTTCTGAACTAAAACTGCAGTAACTCCATGCACAGCTTGAAAAGAGATTATGATAAGCAAGTTTTGTTTCTCTACTCTTCCAGTTTCCCAGCAGGTCTGGCCCAAGGCCCAGGATGAAAGGAAATATAGAAATTAGGGATAAAAGTAACAATAAGCAGTGCTATCCAATGAAACATCTTAATTCTTGAACTTTCTCTTAGATCAGGTTTCCATTACTTACAAGGTTGACACCAAGCAGTTAAGTCAGCTTATTTCATCTTGTGGGCTATGTGCAATTCACTTTTGCTTTGAATATTTCCTTATACTAAAATTGAGATGTTTAGATCCAATACCATTCTCACACTGTCTGAAAAATATGCTACTCATTTAATCAAGAACTAAGATTGAGGGCAATACATATGCTTTTGTTACTATCATAATTTCTTGGTGTAAATTTCTTCCAGACCAAGGTTAAGAATACTCATCAGTTGAATTTCGGATAATTTGGACTTCAGCAGAGCAACAGAGATTTCTATTGTTGTTCCAGAACATAGTAAACTGTTCTTCAGAAGGACATGAGGACTCATTTCTTTCCCCCAGCAAGGAGACATTAAGTGGACTCCCAGGCATAAGATATTTAGCTTTTCATGAATCCTGTCATCCTTCCTGTGTTATATCTGATGTTGACTAAAGTGGAGATGGCCACCATGTTCCACATTTCTTGGTTTGGAGTTCACTCACTCCCTAAGTTCAGTCTGCATTACCTTAGTCTCAAAGGATTCTAGGCCTGAATTTAATCACATGGTTGGTGTGTGGGAGTTCGGGTATAAGGATGAATTTAATATTGGGCTGTGAGGGGTGGATAGTCATGGTGAGGGTAGTCATGGCAAGGGGCTGTGTGAGCAGCTTTGACTGTGCTCTAGTTATTATTAAGGAAAACTAGGATTAGGGTGAGTTTGTGGTTAAACTTCAGACATCCTGTATAAGAGGTAACAGAAATAGGTAGGAAGCAATTATGGAGAAGTTAGAAAGGTAGAGATGAGCAATGTTGCAGAAACTTTCTCTGTTTGGATGCCCTGCAAATGAAGAAATAGTCAATCTGGTAGTGTTTTGTAATAATGAGTAGCAGTCACAATTTGTAAGCTGTTGTAGGTTAAAAATTATGACTTATTTAGTGAATTCTTTTATTGAGATATAATTTGCATACCATACATACACTTCACCATTTTGAAGTGTACATTTCAGTGGCTTTTACTGTTTTTACACAGTTGGACTTTCTTTACCACAAATCAAGTTTAGAATACTTTCATTACCCCCAAAAGAAAAGAATAGCCCTTAACCATTCCCACCAGTCCCTCCATATTCAACAGTGTCAGGAAACCACTTATCTTTCTGTCTATATAGATTTGCTTATTCTGAATATTTCACATAGATGAACAGTACAGCAATGAATAATGTAATATGTGTTCTTTTGTGGTTGGTTTCTCCCACAATGCTTCAAGGTTCATTTATGCTGTAGCATGTGTCTGTACTGCATTTCTTATTGCTGAATAATATTCCATTGTGTGGTATGCCACATGTCATTCATTTATCAGTTGATGGACATCTTGCTTATTTCCACTTTTTGGCTATTGGGAATAATGCTACCATGACCACTATGTACAAGTTCTTGTGTGGACACATCTTCATGTCTCTTGAATAGGTGTATCTAATAGTAAAAGTGCTGGATGATATGGTAACTCTATTTTGTTTTAATTTTTAAGTTTATATTTGATCAACATGTATGAATTATACATTATAATGGAATTCAGTGCAGTATTTCCACACTTACATAAGGCATTTGTAGATCAAATCAGGGTGATTAGCATTTCCCTCTCCGTATCATTCCTTTGTGTTTGGAGCCTTCGAGCTTCTTTCTTTCAGGTCTTCATAAAACAAATAAGAGGTTATTGTGAACTATAGTCATTCCTCTGCACTGCCGAACACCAGAATGAATTCTGTCTATCTGTGTTTTATCATAGCATGCCTTGAAACTCTGAGGAACTGCCAGACTGTTTTCCAAAGTGGCTTTTTCGTTTCACATTCTCATCAGTTGTGTGAGTTGTTCTTCTGATGAATAATGATGCTGAGCATCTTTTCACATGCTAATTGGCAATTTATATCTTTTTAGGAGAAATATCTAGCATTATTGTGCTTTTTATAATTGAGTTATGAGAGTTGTTATATGTTCTAAATACTAAACCTTTTTCAAATATATGATTTGCAAAAATTTTCACCCATTGTGTGGATTTTCTTTTCACTTTCTTGTTGTATTCTCTGAAAGATAATTTCTAGGTGACAGCATGGTTTGGAGGATGTATGAATCTGAAAGTGAAGACAGAGACAAAACTCATAAACAGGTGGTTTATTTGGAAGCGATCTCAGGGTGCAGGAGTGAGTGATGGGGGATTGAGTCAAGGAAGGAGGGAAGGTCAAAGGATGTGTGTAATTGAGGGCAGTCACTGTCACTGCTATCTGATACCTGGGACATTCCAAGTAGATTTATAAAATGTGTTTAAGAAGTCTCCATCCATGGGACAAAGACAGGATCAAGAAAATGTGAACAGTTCTACCAGTAATGTCCATTCTAATAGGTAGAAGTCTATGAAGAAGCCAGAAGCAACCCTGTGAAGAAATATTCCTAAAATCCATTATGATTAAGTTGAAGAAAACTAGTAATTGTAGATGATTTCTAGTAATAATATGACTCATTGGAATAGTAATTAGAAGTTAAATGATTTTGAAAACACTTATTCCTCACAGTCACTCTGTGAAGTAGTAAATTATTAGCTTCTTCAGAGGAAGAAATGGAGGCTCAGAGATGATGCTCTGTGGCTCAAAGTAAACAGTGAATTTTGATGACATTCAGTACTTAGTTAAAGGTTGGTGAGACAAATATCAGCACTGTACCTCTGAGGTAAGTGTACTCTACCTGGTTCTCCAAGTCAGTGGTTTCCACACTCATGTGAGTACTGGGGCCAAGCAGGCAGTGTTGATGACAGAAGTGTGCAGAGAAAGGACAAAGGCTAAGGGAATGGCTGCTCTTTGTTCCCAGAAATCTCTTCAGGTGGGGATGCCAGCCCAGTGGGGCAAGGTCTACCATAGGCAAACTCTAACTGATTCTTATTTGAAATTTTCACATGGGAAGAAAAGTACCCTCCAAACCTCATGGACCAATGAAAATATGTTTTTGGCCCATTTTCTGGAGGTCTAGCATGTAGCAACTTTGAGCTCCACTGGGGAACTATGTACCTAACACATCATTTATTCTCTTTGGTAAAAATGGTTTTAAAGGATTGTGCTTTTGGAACATGGTGCTTGTGGCTTACACTGAGGAACATGAGGTGCATGATAGGAAACTCATTCTTGGATTTATTCTAGGGCTATTTGGAAGATGTTATTCACTGAATTAGTCCATATGAAAACCCAAAATGAAAAATTTTCCCTGGACTCAGAACCAGTAATATTTGCACTTGTCATAAAAATTTTACTTTAGTCTAACAAACACTATACATCATGTGAGAGATAATGCTTTTTTGCTTGTCTTGTCTTCTCGAAAGTTCAGAGCCAAATTTGTGGCTTATAGTAAAGTATTGGTGATGACACATTATTTGAGTACTTATAGTGATTTTGTTTCATTTCCTGCCTCAGATGTTATCTTGGCTCATTCTTGAAAATAATGTTGTATTGAGTGCATTTTAAAGCATGTGTGCCCACACACACCAGGGTATAAATAATACATCTAGTAAAGGTTAGGATTCAAATTTAAACCCATAATTTCAATTCTAAGCCCAGTCTTCTCTCCTTTCTGACACAATTTACTCAAGTCTGTATTCTCTGAAATGATGACTAGTTGATTGGCAGGTACATGGAGTTTGTTTTTTCAGTATAGTGCAATCATTTCTTTTTTAAAAATGTGCTTCTATGTGTATATATATGTGTGAGCTTAAAAAGGTGTCAAGGGGTTGCTTGAAGCTGATTACCTTGTTAATTCAGTCACATGAGGGTTGTGGGAAAAAACCCTCTGAGCTTGATGAAAACAACTTCCTTATCTAATTTTCAGACCCTTTAAATTTATTTGGATAGAAGTTGTGTTTGTGGGAAAGTGCTGCACATGTGTCAACATGTCCATGACTCAGTTGTGTGTTCTGGGTACCTAGAACCAGAGGCGATGCTTAGGGCAACAGAGGCTAAATCATCACAAGGCAAGGTGAGTGGTGTACTGCAGCACCCAGAGCACACGCTCTGCTCACCTGCTAGGCAGTGGGCTTGCTAGAGAAGTTTAAGATGCCCCATTGCTCTCACACACTTTAGTCCTAAAGTTCCTGAAAATTCATTGCACAGCTTAAAAGGTGTACCAAAATTGTCTTTGCCTGGCCCATTATTGTATTACTAACTTATCATCCCCAAACCATTCAATTTCTTATTCTCTCTTACCTTTGGGCATTTAATTATATTTAAAACCACAGGGCTATGAAAGCTTTCCAGAGGTCATTAGTTTAGCCTTTTGCTATCAGGCAAGAGAGTATTTTTAGCATTTCTAGAGCAGTAGATTTTATAACCTCCTTTGGAAATACCTTTTGGCATTTAATTGGTTCTTAACTTATACTTAGCCTGCATTCTTCCAACCGTGTCTTGAACATATAGTACTTTCTGAGTGAGAAAGAGAAAAAATCATGATCTGTACCAGTGTTTTTTAAACCTTGTGTGAGAATGACCAGAGGGTTTTGTTGTTGTTGTTTTGTTAAAGGTGCAGAGTTCCAGGGCCACAGCTGGTGAGGTACAAATTGGAAGGATGAGTAGGACTTGGACTTGAGTAGGTCCAAGGAACCTGTCATGGTCTCAAGCACTGGAGATGGATGGCTTTTTCACACTTGAAGAAACTGTTCCATGTTTTAAATCACTGAGTCTAAGACTTTGGCAGAGGCTTTGCTAATTTAAATATATTTGCCTTCCTCTTGTATAATCAGATTTTATAGATCTCAAATCTGTCCTTGGAATTAATAGAATTATTCCTAGTGATGATATTCACCCATGTTTGGGATCTATGGCATTGTATAATTCCTAATCTTTTTCATAAATTTATATCTAATATTTAAAATGTATACATAAATATTGTTAAATGTATGAAACATGTATATATCCTAGTTCCTACCATTTTTGGAGCAATTTTAAAGTTCTGTATACTTTTTTAGCATATGTTGTTCACTTACATAGGTAATTTTATGCAATAGGTTAAAAATGAAATGAAAATATGCAGTAAAAGTAGGGAGAATAGCATAAACACCCATCACCTGTATTTAACAAATGTCACCATATTGCTATATTTGTTTTATATTTACTTTGGTTTTAATAACGTTAAAAATGAAATTTGAATTGTCTTTTGGGACCTATCCTCTTCCATGTCCATTACCCCCTCACATATCATTACCCTCTTTTCCTTAGGCTTTATTTTTAAAATAAAATCTTGTCAAAATTGGCTCAAAAAAAAAAAAAAAAACATGCCTCAGTTTGTATTGTTGCCTTCTATGTACAGACTTGGTCTCCCTGCTAGGGCAATGTCACATTGTGGCTTTGCCAATATTTCCTTAATTGATAGATATAGGCAATATCATTTTAATTTTAATTTCATTATCATTGAGCTTAGGCATTTTTGAAACATTTCAAAATTTAATTGTTTGACTATAGTAATATATTCCTATTGTTCAAAAATCAGAAAGTATTAGAAGTTATATAATGTGAAGACCCTCTTTGTCTTTGACAGTTTCTCCCCACATATTAACCACTGTTTCCTTTTTATTTTATCTGCTTCCAGAGTTTCTTTCTGAAATTTCAGGTAAATATGAATATTTCACTATATTTTTATTTTTTCTTTCCCCTTGATACTCCAAGGTTGGCATATTTATTTACTGTTATGTACATAGTTTTTGACTTAGCAGTACAACTTAGATATTTCTATAAAAGTGTATAGAAAATGCCCTTATTTATTTTTCTGCTGCATAGTATTTTATTGCACACATGTGCCACAATATTCTTAACTGCTTTTTGTTTGTTTTTTATTTGCTTATAATTTTTAAGGCCAAGATCTTTTAAAAACTTGTATAACCAAAGTTACCAGTCATCTCATTGAGATTTCTGGATTTTGAGTCATAGATAAAAAGACCTTATAATAGAAATCTCCCATATCTTTTATTACGTCACTTAAAAAATATTTAAATCTTTGTTCCTAGTTGTTAGGTGTTACAGATTTAATTTTATTTTCCTGGATAGCTACTGAATTGTCCCAACATGATTAATTTCTTGTTTAGTCTATTTACTCTGTCTTTATCATGGAGTATATGATGTAGGCATTTGAGTCTATTTTTTGGATTTTCTATATTATTGGTCTTTTCATGTGCCACTACAACACTGATATGTTTATTGGTATTAAATAAAATGTTTTAATATCTTATAATAGTAGTCATCTTCTGATTGTTTTGTTCAGTGTTTTCCTGACTGTCCTATTTGATTATTATTTATGTGAATTTTACAATCAACTCATTTATTTGAAAAGGTTGATTTTTTTGGCTTGCATTAATTTATAAATCATTTCAAGCAGAACTCAGATATGACATTGAATTTTTCTCCTCAAGAACACAGGTATCTTTCCATGGGTTCCTATCTTCATTTTTGTCTTTTAGTAGAGTTTTAAAGTTTTCTTCATAATAGTCTTGTAACTTTTTTACACTTATTCTTAGGCATTTTAGTTTTTTCAATTCTATTATATTTGGTACCACTTATTCCATTTTGGTTTTTACCTGGTTGCTATTTTTACCTATCAAAAATATATTTTACTATTCTGCAATGAGAATTACCATCTATTAAATTTTTAATTACAATAAGTACATTTTTACATTTGCAGAAGTTTTATTTAGCCAGAGCTTTCTTCATAATACTCTGGCCTTTATTATAGCTTCTATTTATTCTTTGAGTTCCTTAAAAATGCTAAAAGATTTGTTTTATAATCTTTTTTCAGTTCACAGGGATCAATTTCACCTGCTTTTGGAATCTGTTATTCCTTAAGGTACTTCCTTTTCTCAGATGATTAAATTTTTTATTATGCGTTCCCCTTCAGCTGGGCTACTCTTCTCCCATAGGAATCTCTTAAATCCCTGCTTATGTAATATCCTACAGTTGTTTTATGAATACTCTTCCATAGCCTTAATATTTCAGTGGTTGTGGACAGGTCTGTTTCTTAACGTTTTGTCTTTGGGACCCCTTACCATATAATTAGCGTAGATTGAGATCCTGAATGCCTGAGGTTTGATGTCTCATGAGTTTCTTTTAATCATCCCCTGGAACCTTGGACAGATGGCAAGCTTTCCTGCTGTTCCCCAGGCTTTCCTAATTCTTTTCCTCATGGAAACGACAGCTCTTCAACACTGTGCATTATGCAAGGAGCTTGATTTCAGTTACTCTGCTTACTGCAGGCGGAAGTCAATTCTCTTCCTGTGGGAATGTTAGCACTCACTCTGCCCTTGCATGCCTTGGGCCTATGTTTCCTCTTAGGAATCTTAAAATTGATAAGGCAAGATTGTCCTAACCAAAATGAAAATGAATAAGACTAAACCCCAGAAATATCAGAAAAGAATAATTGGTGAACATGAAGAAATTTCTTCCCATTCTTATAGGAAAGCATTAGAGAGAGAGGCTACAGAGATTTTTTCCAAATGAATGCCCCAGGGTTTTTGTCAATGTGTGCTCTTGCTTTAAGTAAAAGTTGATAAGGTCTGCATTTTCTTCTCTCACCTTCATTCCTTTTTATGTCAGAAGTTAATTATCCAGTCTGTGTAATTATTACCAGCACACAGAGTCTCATGGCCTGCAAGAGGTTCAGAATTACACATGGGCTTTTAGCAATTTACACAGTATGGGCTTTAAGCCAATTTGAGAAACACTGAAAGTCATTATCATCTATCTGTAAAATGCCTTGCCCTGTGTTTTCTGCCCCCAGAACAGTAGGTTACAAGGAAGCCACAAAGTACTGGTGAAATAATTGGACATGCAGTTCTGGACGTTTTGTATATCCCCTTCCCTAGCTGCCCATCCATTGTGCGTTTATTGACCTTTTCTTTTGAGAAGTTAGCCAAGCTTTTCTTTTGTTCTAGAGAATCACTATCCTATTCCAGATGCCCATTCCCTTCAGAGTATTTGCTCCCCACACTCCAATCTTCCCAGGAGATGATTCGATTTTATTCCAAGTCCATGGGTGCCACATCCTTATTGGCTGGGAAAACATTGCTGAGGATGTAAAGAGTTTTTTTTCCTTCCCTGTGAGTCCAGGGATTCAGGGTCTAGATGTTTTCCAGTGGTTGACTTTGAGTGTTCTATTTCTCCTTTCTCTACCTTACTGTAATATTAGTACTTTCCTATTTTTTTCTCCAGTATATATTCATGCTTAGAATCATTGAAGCTTTTGGAAATATCATTTTTTCTTTTTATAGTCTTTGGTAGAATGTTTCTGTTTTTTTTTCTGTGAAATACTGTTTGGTTATTAAAAAATCTTTTAAATTATGTAAGTCTCTTGACAGTGATACAAAGTAACTTTATACCATCTTTTCACTAGGTAAAAAAAAAAAAAATTGAGCTATGCTGTCTTAGAAAATAAATAGTATCACACACCAATCAACAAAGCGCCACAGGAAACCTCCAATTCATGAGTGACTGGAATAACCAGCGCAGGCTGGGTTTTGTTCCAACACCAGAACTCATCACTCCTGCACATTTGGCTACACATCTTGAGAACACTCTGTACACTTGCATCATATATGGGAAGGAATACATCAGGTCACTCCTTCCTCACAGATTGCTTTGCCTGGAACATGTGAGCCAATTCTGTGGTTAGAGCTGCAGTGAACTGAGATTCACTACTGGGTTCAGAAAACTGCCTTCAGTGTTCTGAAGTTAGCCTTGTGTTCCTTCAAAACAAGAGACAGCCTACCTGCTGAGGAACTTGTTAGAAATGAGAATGCCTTCCTCTTTAATGACAGGGATTTCATTTGCACTGCACACTTACTACAGAAGCAGTTTTGTGGGGCTCTGAGCCTCACTAGGGATATATTTGAGGGAGAATGTGATGAGGATGGCAGAGCAGGGCCTCAGGCCTCTGGGCTGCCTGCGCTGATATGCTGATTTAATTCAAGGATGTGCGGAGAAGATAATTCTCTGCTCAGAGGCTAACTTCCTGAGCAAAACACCCTTGCCGTTGGTAAGAATGAGAACATAATTTTGAACCAAGAGCATGTACTTTGCACTAGAAGTTTCCTTGTAGATCTGATAATCATAATGAAGTGGTGAACTTAGAGCAGGGTTCTCCCTTCCCAAGGTGACTGTGTGAAATTGTCTATTTGGTTGATGTGAACATTACAGGGTGAGCTTGCTGACATAGTCTCTCCTCAGGTTATTTCAGGAGAGGGGAGTGCTGTATCTGTCTTGTGGGATACAGATAATCATGCACAAGTGGGTTCAGTTAAACAGCAAGGTGCTTTAAATACCCACTGCTCCACATCGCCCTCTTGTGGAGAACTATGGGATAATTTGCTCTAAAGCAACAGAAAACATTCTCTTGGTATAAATGGGAACTGTATAGTAAATCATGATTTTATATATTAACTTTGCTAAGAAAATTCTAGTTTTATTAAATGAGGATAGCTAAAGCAACCTAGCAATCTAATTCTGTAAGATTTTTCTGGACACTTAATGCCCAGTGAAAGGCATTCAGAAAGCTCTAGTTCCCTTCTATGTCAGTGTTTCTGCTTCAATCAAACAGAATCCATTTTAATGTACTTTGCCATGAAAATATACTAACATCATTTCTAGGGTAAAATGTTTAGAAATTGACAGATATACAAATGCTTTGGCTAGTGGAGGCTCATTGCTTTAGGAATGGAGTTCTGGTTTTGAAGAATTATCCACATGATTAGAATAGTTATAAATTACTGTGAATTATACTCTGCTTGGATAGCTACCCCATCACCAACCTAGATACATTCAGCTAGGTTTCTATCAGTTACAAACACTTCACAATTTGATTGCAGCTACTTTGGAAATTTGCTGACCCTGAGTGTGACATCCCCCACATCCCCTGCTGCCTTATTTACTACTTTGTCCATGGTGCAGAGCCCTGAAATGAAAGGACATAAAGTAGCCTTTAGAAATAACAATGAAAACAAATACAAAATGGAATTCAGTTTTCGAAAACATTCCATATCGCTCATGCAGGTTGAGCTCACGTTTCTGCTCGTCTCTTTGCCAGTGTGACAGGCAGCTTTAGCCACTGATCGGATCTCTGAGACTTGGTGCCAAGCACTGACAAAAATACTTGCACCAAAATTTGGATTTGCTTTCCTGAGTGCAGCCCCACCAACAAATCATCCTGTAGTTCCCATACCAGTGGTAGTAAGATTTTTTAAAATATCTTTTTGTAACTATGTCTCTTTATTTACATTAGTAGGTGATCTCTCCTCCTGGGGTGGGCATATGGACGGTGCATATGGGGTGGGAAAGAGATTATCAACACTCATTCTGTGTAGGTTCTTAAAGAATTTAAGCTTCCCTGAGTGCTATTGTACAATTTCTTCACAATTCTCAAAATTTTCAAATTTTGATCACATATCCTTTTAAAGTGGAAACACATTGGTTTTAACCATTTCATCCACTTAGAGTTTTATTGAAATAGGATGACTTGCGAGAACATGCAATTTGGAATCATGTACAGCTATGTTCAAATCTGGGTTTACCAGTTAAAATCTGTGTCCTTGAGCAAATGGCATAATCTCTGAGCTCAATTTTGTCATTGTAAAATGAGGCTGATTATAGTAGCAAACTCATAGAATTGTTTGAAGATTAAATTGAATGCTGAATATGCACTATTACATACTAGGACCTCAGAAATACTTATTTCCTTTTGTTTTTTAATATAAGAAGTCTTCTAGAAAACTAGTATAACTGCTCAAAATTCTACATTCAATTCTTGGAATCTCAACATCAACAAGATGTTAAATTGGCAAACATGAAAGAAATTTAGAAGAAAGGCAGTTGAAACAACTGATGTCAACAGCAATATTTATTTAGAATAAATGTATTTTGGTATAAACCATGTGGGGAACACACTTCTGCAATGAATGCAAACAAAGTCATTTTAAAATTAAATTTATTGTAATGCTTATGCATTTTATCAAGGATCTTCAAGTCTTTTTTGCATGTTTTCATTAACATAGCAGAATCACATGAGGAAGGTATTAACATTAAATTATGGACAAGATGATGAAAAAAGGTGCATAAAGATAATGCAATTTGAGTAAAATCACATAATGACTGAGAAAAAGAGACCCCAAATCTCCCTGGTTACTCATTCTGTCTCTGTTCAGGCCTTTACTCTTGTCGTCTAGGGACCTGAACATGCAGGGTCTCCAGGAACTCTTCAGGAATGTGGTACATACCACCTTGGTGTCCTCAGCATCAGACAAAGAGGAAGAAGGAATCAACCAGAGATCTTCCACTTTTACTGCCCCTATGTTCAACTTAACCTCCATGGTCAGTGACTGTAATATCCCTTTTGTCCCATCCTCCTTCAGCATACTCTTTCCCAAACCACAGCTCTGGTTAGATTCAATTCTGTAACTACCCCAGGGTACCTTTGTGTCTTGAGAAAACTACATAATCACACTGACTAGTCTCTCTTTAAATTCTTGATCTTGAATCTCGATTGGGCTCTGTGCTCCATGACAATCTTACCAAACTTTGCTAATTCAGTTACTTTCTGCTTTATTTGATATTTTCTTTACTCTTCCCTCCTCTGTAATCTTCAACACTTACTTCTCCACCTCCATTTTCATAGAGAAAACTGAGATATTGAGAGAGGACTTCCATCACCTCCGATGGCATCTACTTTTTAAAATTTTATTTTATTTGTATTTGTTCTAATTAGTTATACATGGTAGCAAAATGAATTTCAATTCATTGTACACAAATGGAGCACAACTTTTTATTTCTCTGGTTGTACATGATGTGGAGTCATACCATTTGTGTGATCATACATGTACCTAGTGTAATGATGTCATCTCATTCCACCATCTTTTCTACCCCCATACCCCCTCCCCTCCTCCCAATCCAAAGTTCCTCCATTCTTCCCTTGTCCCCTCCCCATTATGGATCAGCATCCACATATCAAAGAAAACATTTGGCCTTTGGTTTTTTGTGATTGGTTTATTTAGCTTAGCATGATATTCTCCAGCTCTATCCATTCACCTGCAAATGTCATGATTTTATTCTCCTTTAAGGCTGAGTAATATTCCATTGTATATATATATATATATACCACTGTTTCTTTATTCATCTGTTGAAGGGCTCCTAGGTTGGTTTCATAGTTTAGCTATTGTGAATTATGTTGCTCTAAAAATTGATGTGGCTGCATCACTGTAGCATGCTGATTTTAAGTCCTTGGGGTATAGACCGAGGAATGGGATAACTAGGTCAAATGGTGTTCCATTCCAAGTTTTCTAAGGAATCTCCATACTGTTTTCCAGAGTGGTTGCACCAATTTGCAGCCCCACTAGTAACGTATGAGTGTACCCTTTTCCCCACATCCTCGCCATCACTAATTATAACTTGTATTCTTGATAATTGCCATTCTGACTGAAGTGAGATGAAATCTTAATTTGGATTTGCATTTCTCTAATTGCTAGAGATGTTGAACATTTTTTCATATATTTCTTGACTGCCTGTATATCTTCTTTTGTGAAGTGTCTGCTCAGTTCCTTGGCCCATTTATTGATTGGATTATTTGTGGGGTTTTTTTGGTGTTAAGTTTTTTGAGTTCTTTATATATCCTGGAGATTAATGCTCTATCTGAGGTGCATGTGGAAAAGATTTTCTCCCATTCTGTAGGCTCTCTCTTCACGTTATTGATTGTTTCCTTTGCTGAGAAGCAGCTTTTTAGTTTGAATCCATTCCATTTATTGATTCTTGATTTTACTTCTTTCACTATAGGAGTATCGTTAAGGAAGTAAGGTCCTAAGCCGACATGATGAAGATTTGGGCCTGCTTTTTCTTCCATTAGATGCAGGGTCTCTGGTCTAATTCCTACATCCTTGATCTACTTGGAGTTAAGTTTTATGCATAGTGAGAGATAGTGGTGCAATTTCATTTTGCTGTGTATGAATTTCCAGGTTTCTAGCATCATTTGTTGAAGAGGCTATGTTTTCTCCAGTGTATATTTTTGGTGCCTTTGTGTAGTATGATTGTATTTATGTGGGGTTTTCTGTGTGTCTTCTATTCCGTACCATTGATCTTTTAAAGCTTCCATTGCTTGACCTTCCATTACTGTCCTGTGTGTGATGACATACATCCACCTGAGCCAACAGGCTTCTTCCTCTTTTACCTTCTCAAGGGGATTTCTTTTATAATTCTCCCATCTCTTTGACACCATTAGTATTTTTTATTTGGATTTTACCTGTCTAATGGGTCATTTCCATCAGCACCCAATCATGTTGCTCTTTATAGTAGTTATAAATAAAAAGTAAAAAGCAGATGAGCAAAAAATAAATAAAAAGTAAAAAGCAGATGAGCAAAAAAATCCAATTTTTTCTTCCACTCCATTTCTGCCACCATTTATTACCTATTTCTTAATAGCAAAACTTTCTGGATCAGAGTTGTCTAAATAAAATCAGTTTCCAATTTCTCTTCTCTCATCTCTCTTCAGTTTAGTTTTTATACTTTTTCTTTTGCAATACTGGGGATTAGAACTCAGGACCTTGTGCTTGCAAGGCAAGCATTCTAGCAACTGAGCTAATCCCCAGCCCTTCAGTTTAGCTTTTAATCCCCATTACAGTCCCCAAACTGCTCTTGTCTGTCTTATTGCTAAATTCAGTGGTCAGGTTTCAGTTCTCATCTTAATAATCCTGCAGCAATGGATGCATTAATTACTTTCCCTTTTTCCTCATAAACTTTCTACCCTTGGCTTCCAAGACTGTTTTTTTCCTTTTGCCTGTATCATTGGCTGTTCCTTCCATGTGATTTTGCTGGTTCCTCCTGATCTCTCAGACTTAATGGAGTGCCAGGGATCAGTCCTGGGATGCCTTTGCTGTCTGCATTCATTCCATCTGCGAGCTCATGCAATCTTGTGGCATAAATGAATAAGCAAACACACACAAAATGTCTCCCAAATTTATATCACTCATAGACCTCTCATTAAACTCCAAAGTGGTATTTTTAACTGCTTATTTCTATTGTACTTAGATAATGAATAGAGGTTTCAAATTTAGTACAAGCAAAATGAAATTCCTGATTCTTTTTTTAAAAAACCCTGCTCTCCTCATTTATATGATAGAAATCCATCCTTCCAACTACTCAGATCCAGATCAGTATAGTAAGCTTTCACTCTTATTTCTCTCATACTCTGCATGTGGTTTACCAAAAAATTCCTTCCTTCCTTCCTTCCTTCCTTCCTTCCTTCCTTCCTTCCTTCCTTCCT